>CM031242.1:604464589-604834632 GCA_018340775.1 Taxus wallichiana var. yunnanensis | reverse complement strand
CTAAGGCAAATAGAGATGAGTTAAAAGAGAAAGTATAATAGCTAACAAAAGTGCTATTAAAGCTCTCAAAGCCTCTGAGTCAACACCATCATCCTCTACTCCTATCAAGTTTGATTTCTCACCGCACCCATGATCGAGAAGATTAATGAAAAGGGGAGAAGCTGGTCGATGAATGGACCCAAAGACTACTCTAGTAAGGAAAATAAGTCATCCAAGATAATGTGGAAGTCTACCAATCCTTAGAGGATATAAAGAAAGATGGTGAGAAAATGGATGATGATTTTTCAACATGTAGAAATAAAAAACCTAGAGTTGACTTTTGAAGCTCTCCAAACACTGAAATAGATTCCATCCTACATCTTGGTCGAAGAAGGCATCATTCCACATGGGGATAAACATTTTCAGCTAACTAAATCCATTAGATTCAGAATAAAGATTCTCAATGAAGCTTGTAGAAAATTGAGAGAATCAAGAGATCAATTGGTCGATGGTAAGAATGACTTAGAAGAAGAGCTAGTCAAGATCTATGCTAAAGTGTTGAGTGAAAGCTCGGGTATCCTACCTGTTGATGATCTTTACAAACAGATCCAAGAATCAATTCAGCATGAACCAACTTGGATTCAAAAGAGATATGGAAATCATTGACAAGTTTTTGAAAATTGAACATTCTTTGGAGACCCTGAGGAAACTCAACAAGAGATTGAAAAAGCTTCCTGGCAACGCTAGTGATACTCAGGAAACATGTGAAGTTCTAAGTGATCATTCCACCGTGCCTGATGAGAATGAGATGCAGGGTATAATCCAAAAATTCCAAGAATTTTGGGACAAGTAGGATTTGTTGGAGGAAGATAAAGATGATGATACAGAATAAGCACAATGCGACATGTCATTTCAATCTTGAAATCGACATGTCTTTTTCATTTTTGTTTCATCACATAGGAAGCAAATTTTGACTTGGTCTCCTGTGTGAGAGTCAAGCAAAATAGGACTCTCATTTAAAAGACTATTTTCTAGGATTTATCCTATTTTCTCTCAATGCCTTTTATTATAAATAAGGGATGCTTATGCATTCCAAAGGGTTGAGATTTTTGGAATATTGAGAACTATTGTGAAGAAGAAAAACTTTGCATTTTTTTAATTATTCAAGGAATAGAAATCGATGCTATTTTGCAAACTTTATGTTGTGAGATTCATCTCTCTTAAGATATTGTTCTTATGTTCAAGGATCTTAAGCTATTATTTGTTTAGCATTCTCAATCATTTTAATTGTTTCAAACATTACATTACATTTGTTATCTAGAACTCGTATGATTATTTCGTGATCTGTGTTTTCTTGAAATAAAATACGTTCCCATCATTTCCTTTCCATTGTGTTTTCCTTTCTAATCCATTCCATTTCAAAAAATAGCAACATCTTTACCTAGTGTGGATATGGATTTTGGGATTCTATCCCAACCCCAATGGTTAGATTAGTGTGAATATTGTACATATTATTTCTACTATGTTTTAGATTAGTAATAAATAGGAAGCCTCACCTGTCTTTGAGGAGGGATTTAATCCCATGCACTATGGTTGAACCTCATATTTTGGCATGACAAAATATCCAACCAATATTTTTGGTTCCTCCACTGGGGAAATATGGATTGATAATATAAAGCTTATCCTTTTGGTGTCTGGTGACTCCGTATTTGCCTTATTTTCAAGAAGATCCATTTTCTAGTTCAAGCTAGCCAAGAATATCTTCACTTAGTTATGCTGAGCCAAGGGTGAAACTGATCCATTATTTGATCTACTTCAACAGCATAATTTTAGGCTTTCACCCAACAATGTTGCATCTAGCTAGGCAAGAATTTCTTCGCCCATCCAAAGGAATCAGATTCCTCAAGAACAATAATTTTCTATAACTTGTCGTGCATTATTCTTACCAGATATTCAAATTCTTATATGTACTTCACTTAGAAGAATGGAAGCACAACTTTCGTGCCTTAGGCGAAGCCTACGATCCTCTTTCCCTTACTCCACCATTGCATGACCTACCTCATGGATCACGGAAGAATATTCCTAAGTTCAACGGCGATGGAAAACAACATCCCGATGAAAACATTGCCTCATTATTTGTTACATGCGGTGTTCTTGGGGTTGCTCACGAAGATGTCTCTATTCGACTCTTCATTGAAACATTACATGGTGTGGCAGCGGAATGGTTTTACCATCTCCCGAATGCATGTATTACCAATTGGGCTACCATGAGATCTATATTTGAAGCAAGGTTCAAACTAGCTGAAGATTCTCATGCCTTGTTAGCACAACTTACCCACATGAAGAAGGAGTCTTACGAACCCATGTGGGACTTCATAGCCAAATTCAACAAGTTGATTCACAAGATTCTAGATCACACTGTTCCTACTCTTGAGAATCAAAAGTGTTTCTTCATCAATGCTCAACCTCCGGATGTAAGCTTCTTGTTGAGAAGATCTGTTATCCCGATTTGGCCACTACTTAAGCTATGGCCACTAAAATAGAAGACGATCTTATTCTGGCTGGAAAGATCGAAAAGAATCATCCAAGCCTAAAAATTAGAGTTCTTCTCAAAGTACTACTGATCCAATGATTCAGAAGATGGCTAACGACTTGATCACTTTGAAAAATAAAATGTCTCAACAGGTGAGTAATGTTCTGTATCGGGATATTCCTAGATGGAATTTCAATAATACTAATGGCGCTCCCATAAGAGATAGACCATGGTTGATCGCTTGCTCAACCGAGACTAGCTATTGAAGCTCCTCCTGTTAATGCTATAGTAGAGATAGTCAAAGAAGAGGAAGAACCAGAAGAACAAGATTCTCATGAAGCTTTTGAAGCTTCGGGATACGCTGATGAGTCCTATGATGATTCAAGTTGGTGACTCCAACATTGGGTATTTGGAATACGAGGAAGATGGATGTGAACATGATGGTCAGTCATTTGTGGTCTTTACTCAATCCCAATCTCAGAATCCTAGAAAACTAGTTGAAGGCTCTAAGGAGAAGAATAAAGAAGCTCCCATGGTCATGGCCAAGAGAGGCTCTCCTATCTCAGCACAAACTGAAAAGGAGACAACTAAAAAGGTAACAACTTCTTCTTATTCTCCTTCTCCTACTCCCAAGACCAAGTACCTCAGCTCAAACCAATATAACCAAAACTGAGCCTACCATCATTCCTTCATATACTGCTTTTGACATTATTGACCATGCAAAAAGAACTAAGATCCAAATGTCGAAGCAGGATATTATTATCTCGATTTTGAGTTTACTCCAAACTATCGAGATAACCCCCTACAAAATTTTTAATGTTGGTTTTGCAAAATTACCTTTATTAGAGAAAGTCGGGTTTTCGGGTTTCACCAATGAGTCAACAGTGTTTTGAAAGCTTTATGTCTTGTGTTTTCCATAACCCGAAACCCGCTTCAAGTGAGTGAGTCGGGTTTTCAGACCTTTGGCGCATCGGAACATGCCTTATCCAAAGCATGTTTTGTGTCACCTGTCTCCCAATACCCGAAGTCCGATTTAGTCCTTCATGTCGGGTTTTTGGAACTTTGGAGCATCTAAACATCTCATGATTTGTGTCAATTGTTTCCCGCGACCGAAACCCGAATTACTCTACACACCTTCGTGTTGGGTTTTGAGACCTCCGAGCATCTTTGACATGGCGTTAATGTCGAGTTGTCGGTGAGTTGGCATGTGCCGGTGAGGTGTATTAATTGCGAATTTTCTTATAAATATGCGGATTTACACATCATTTTCATAGGACATTTTTATTTTTAACTCGTGGATTTTTGTACATGCCCTTCCAACCTCGAAACCCGAAAGCTCACTGTTCCCCATTGAATCACCTATTTTCGATCTTTCCTTTCTCTGGTTAAAGGTATTTCTCTCTCCATTCTTTGTTCCTAGTTTTTATGGATTGATTGCGCGTGAGTTCTTCTCATTTTCTTACCGGGTTTTGTGGGATTTTTATTCTTCTTCTTTCTGGAGTTGTTTTCTAAATGGGGTTTAGGTTTTAGGGTCTATTTCTTCGAAATTACCACTTGGTGTTATTTCCTCAGAATTTTCTTATGTGCTTGGTACATGAATGGTAAAAAAGGAGATTGCATGTTTGAAATTCAACAAAAACCCTTTTTTTTTCTCTTCTCGGGTTTTGAAGGGTGTTGTGCAGTGTCGAAGACCTGAAGTATATTGAAGGTTTGGCGTGCCAGACTTTTCCAGAGTTTCCGACATCATCACAAGTGCCGGACTTTCCAGAGTTTCGACATCATCACAAGTGTCGGGATTTCTTCGATTTCTAACATCCTCAAGCATGCGGACTTTCCGAGTTTCCGACACTCTCAACACATCGGGTTTCCTGGATTTCCGACATCCTCCTCAGTGTGTCGGACTCTTCCATTCATCGACATATCTAGTAGCTCGGATTTTTCACAGTGTGTGACATCCCCTGATCTTCGAAACTTTCTTCCTTCGACATCCTTCATGTCGGACCCTGGTCCATCTCAAGAAAAGACGGAGAAGTCGGGAAGAATGAAATACAAGTTTAGAAAGGTGGAGTCTCCATCATATATTGATTACAACTATGACATCCGAGATACGAGCTCGGGAATATAGATATTGAACATTTCGGAGTAGGGTAAGGAGTTCCTCCCAAACTCCGTGGATGAAAGCGATAGCCGATAGTGGCTTACCCCTTGCACTGGTTTTCCCATGGCCGCTCGGTGACTTGAATTCATTTTGGCCTATGCCTCCGGTTATGACTCGGCTTCTCATTGCGTGAGAAGTCGGGAAAGTGAAGTAGAGATCAAATTGGACGTAGGTTACTTTGATGACCTCCTCAACCTGCCCAATTTTGAAGAGTATGGAGAGTTAGACATCAAGTCGGCATGAAAGCCTAGGACAACGATCGGAAGATCTGCGTCAAGCATGTAAATAAAAAGTTCTGATCAAGGCCAAGTCATTGTCTCCAGATTTCCAAGACTTATCCCAGGAGTGATTTTATCCAAGAGATCAATGACATCATCACTCGCTGAGTCGGGTTTTTGGTTTGCCGAATCGAATGTATTCCAAGGTGGATGTATTAATTCATGATCACCATCAAGAAGAATCAACAAGGGATTGGGGCACTCTCATTAGTAATGAGATAGATTCCCAAGCCCGACAACAGATCTTGTCCACAGGAAATTTTATATGTCTTCATATGTCACATATCAATGGCCGTCGATGATGAGGAACTATCCGGATTGGATACTAAGGGAAGCGGGATGGGGGAGTCATGTGTATCAATACTTCCCTCAACTAACAAGGAAGGGATCCCAAGATCAATTCGAAGGGTGAATGACACCTTCTTCTATGAAAACATCTACAAGCTAAACCCTGAATTGAGGAAGACAAGAGTCTCGGATGAGGCTTGGGTGAAGTTTCCAAATGGGGATGTGTCTTCTTACGGTTCAAGAAGTTCACATATCTATGGGTGGTCATGTACTCGGGGATCCTTTTCGCCGCCACGATATCGAGGTGATCAACAACACACCCCCTCCCGTGCCTCTTTTTATTGGATCTACTACCACGGCGGTAACTATTCCCCCTCCACTAGTAGAATCTTCTCCCCTTGAGAGTATGATACCAGCTTCTACAACCGTGGCAACTCCCTCTGATACGCCGCAATGGCTACTCGAGCAAACTCTGAGGAAGAGGAAGGTGATTGTGCCCCTACCAGCCTTTGATTTCAGCTCACTCAAGGCTCCTACTGCTAAATCAGCAAGAAACCCAAAACAGTTTCAAGGGTTTTGGTGGACGCTTCAGGGGATAAGTTTGCAGAGATCGCCACTCCCGCGACTGACAAAACTAAAGAGGACATAACAGCCTCTGATTATCAGATAACCAGGGTGGCTCTAGGAAGAGTGACAGTAGAAGGGGCACAACAAGATGCGCGGGATGCCACAAACGTGTTGTGCCAGAAGTTGAAAGAAACAAAAGACAGCAGAGATGAGCTTAAAGGAAAAGTGGAGCAGTTGACTGAGGTTTTGCTTAAACTCTCAAAACCCCTTGAATCCATACCATCTTCTTCTGTCCCTGTCGGATTCGATTTTTCATCAGTACCTACAATTGAGAAGATTGCTAAAAAAGGAAGAGTGGTCGATGAATGGATCCAAAGGTTACTCCAACAGGGGAAGGAGGTGATACAAGACGTTGTGAAAGTTCATCAATCTGTGGGGGATATTCAGAAGGATGGAGAGAAGATGGATGATGAGTTTTCTCAAGAAATTAGACATCTTGATTTGACTTATGAAGCTCTCCAAGTATTAAAGCAAATACAAAGCACATCTCTGGTAGAAGAAGGCATTATCCCACATAGGGATAAGCATTTTCAGGTGACTAAAGCCATCGGAGTTCGGGGGTGAGGATTCTCAATGAAGCCTGCGATAAGTTGAGAGAATCAAGGGATAAATTGATTGATGGAAAAAGTGATTTGGAAGAAGTGTTGTCTTTGAAGATTTGTCCAAAGGTGTCTGTTGGGAACTCGGGTATCTTATCGGCAGATGATTTCTTCAAACAAGTCCAAGAGTCGGATTCGGCATGAACCAATGCACGGATTTGGTATTGAGGTCATTGATCGGTTTGTAAGAATTGAACATTCTTTTGAGTCCTTGAGAAAGCTCAGCAAAGGATTGAAAAAGCTTCCCGGTAATGCCAGCGATATTCATGAAACCTGCGAAATTTGGAATGATCATTCCACTGCGCCTGATGAGAACGAAATGCAAGGCATAATTCAAAAGTTTCAAGAATTTCGGAACAAACAGTCTCAGCTGGAGGAAGAAAAAGATGAAGGAACAAAGGATGACGATTCAGATTGAGTCCCATCGTTTCATGTCATTTCAATCTTGAAATTGACATGTCTTTTTCATTTCTGTTTCGTCACATAGGAAGCAAATTTTGACTTGGTCTCCTGCGTGAGAGTCAAGCAAAATAGAACTCTTTTTAAAGAACACTATTTTCTAGGATTTATCCTATTTTCTCTCGTTTCCTTTTATTATAAATAAGGGATGCTTATGCATTCCAAAGGGTCGAGATTTTTGTAATATTCAGAGCTATTGGAAAGAAGAAAAACTTTGTGTTTTCGTTCGATCATTTCAAAGAATAGGAGTTGATATTATTTTACAAACTTTGTGTTGTGGGATATATCTTACTTAAGACATTGTTCTTACGTTCATGATCTTAAGCTATTCTTTGCATAGCATCTTAGTGTGGCTAATTCATCTCAGACATTATATTTATGATCTAAAGTTCGTATGATTATTTCGTGCTCTGCGTTTACTCGAAAGAAAATACGTTTCTCTCATTTCCTTTCCATTGTGCTTCTTTCATTGTAATAGTTTCTAACCCCATTCATTTACGAAAGCAATACCTTTGAATCGTGTGAATGCGGATTTCGGGATTCTATCCCAACCCCCAATGGTTAGATTAGTGTGAATACTATATATATTGTTTTTTTGTGTTTTAGATTAGTAGCAAGCAGGCAGCCTCACCTGTCTTTGAGGAGGGATTTAATCCCATATACTGTGGTTGAACCTCATATTTTGGGTTGACAAAATATCCAACCAACAGTTTTTGGTGACTCACTAGGGAATACGGATTTATAGTGTAAAGCTTATCCTCTTGGTGTCTGGTGACTCCGTATTTGCCTTATTTTTAAAGGTCTCTTTCCCAGTTCAAGCTGGCCAGGAAGATCTTCACTCGGTCCCACCGAGCCCAAGGTGAAATTGACCCACTCTTTGAGTTGCTACAACAGCACAATTTCAGCCTGTCTCCCAACAACATTGTTTCTAACCGAACCAGAAGTTCTTCGCCTGTTCGGAGACACCGGATCCCCGTGGAACGGGAAGCATCTGCAACTTGTCGTGCATTACTCTTGTCTGATACTCAGATCCCTATACGCACTCTTTTTAGAAGGATGGCAGTGCAACCTGTGCCTTGGGGTGCAGTTATTGGTCCTCTTTCTTTAACTCCACCATTGCATGAGTTACCACATGGATCACGTAAAAACATTCCCAAATTTAATGGGGATGGGAAGCAGCATCCTGATGAACACGTTGCATCTTTCTTTGTAGCGTGCGGCATTCTTGGAGTAGCTCACGAAGATGTTTCTGTTGACTTTTTGTTGAGACGTTGCACGGTGCAGCAGCTGAATGGTTTTATCATCTTCCAAATGCATGCATCACAAACTGGACTACCATGCGGACCAAGTTCGAAGCACGTTTCAAACCAGCCGAAGATTCTCATGCCTTGTTAGCTCAACTTACTCATATGAAGAAGGAATCTCATGAACCCATGCGGGACTTTGTGGCCAAGTTTAATAAACTGATTCGAAAGATTCCGGAGGTAGCTGTTCCAACTCCGGAAAATCAGAAATGCTTCTTCATTAATGCTCAACCTCCTGATGTGAGCTTTTTATTAAGAAGGTCGGTTATCCCAAATTTGGATGTTGCTCAGTCAACAGCTATTGAAATAGAGGATGATCTCATTTTGGCTGGAAGGATCAAGAAGGACATACCCAAACTCAAAAATCAAGGTTCTTCTCAAGGTAATACTGATCCTATGTTTCAGAAAATGGCTAATGATTTGATTGCTTTAAAAAAGCAAATGTCTCAACAGGTGAACAATGTTCCGTATCGGGATATCCCTAGATGGAATTTCAATAACAACAATGGTGCACCTGCAAGGGATAGGCCGTGATTAACTCCTGCTCAACCGAGGCTAGCGATTGAAGCTCCTCCTATCAATGCAGCAGTAGAAATAGTTGAAGAAGATGAAGAACCAGAAGAACAAGATTCTGCGGAGGCTTTTGAAGCTTCAGGATATGCCGATGAGTCTTATGATGATTCGGCTGGCGACTCCAGCATTGGGTATTTGGAATACGATGAAGATGAATGTGCACCAGATGGTCAGTCATTTGTTGTCTTCACTCGATCCCAATCTCAGAATCCCAGAAAACCTCTTGAAAACACTAAGGAGAAGAATAAGGAACTTCCCATAGCCATAGTTAAAAGAGGTACTCCTATTTCAGCACAAACTGAAAGAGAGGTCACCAAAAAGGCAACTGCTCCTTATTCTCCTTCTCCTAAGATCAGTGCCCCAGCTCAAGCTCATGTGATCAGAACTGAGCCTACCATCACCCCTTCTTATACTGCTTTTGACATTGTTGACCATGCAAAGAGAACTAAAATCCAAATGTCGGAAGCAGAATACCTTCAGTCAAATCCTGAACAGTTCGAAAAACTTGCCAAATTCATCAGAAGTAAAGCGGCTGTTCCATCACCTTCAAAAGGTCTCCTTCCAAATCCTACTAAAATCCCACCTCAGAACAATCTGACCTCTTCTTCTTCTTCGGGAAAGATTGAACCATTTTATTTGTCTTTACTTATAAATGGGTTTAAACTCAGCAATTGCATCATCGACTCAGGGGCCTCCGACAATGTTATGCCCTCAAAAGTAGCCCATGCTCTTGGGCTTACTTTGACTAAGTCATATGGATGGTGTTACTCTATGGAAACCAAACAAGTTCCTTTGATTGGTCAAATCAAAGATGCACAGTTCGCATTTGTTGCTTTCCCAGAAAAGAGAGTGAAAATGACCATTCTAGTTGCTGACATCCCTGCAGCTTACGGTATCCTCTTGGGTAGGGGTTTTTGTAAAGATGTCGGAGGAGAGATTAGCATGGATTGGACCAAAGCCAAGATCCCAGTCAATGGGGTTCATCAGGTTCTCCATCCTGAACCGCAGGCGAGGTATTTGGTAACTAAATCAGATGATCCTAAAGCTCAAATTCTTTTCGAAGATGCTAGCTTTGGAAATTATTTCATGACTTCAGAGATACCCACTGTAGATGTCGAGGAAGAAGATCCTAATGCTATTTGGACCCTCGAATTCGATGGTAGCTGCTCAACCACCGGATCAGGCGCTGGTGTTGTTCTCATATCTCCTAATTCAGAAATTTTCCCATCAGCTTACAAGTTGCAATTTGATAATACTAACAACACGGCTGAATATGAAGCCCTGTTATTAGGATTAGAAATGGCCAGACAGAAGGGAATCGAAATCTCAAAGTCCAAGGGGATGCGGAGCTGATTGTCAACCAGGTCCGGGGAATCTATCAGGTGAAAAATGATCGCTTGAGACATTACAGGAACAAAGTTTGGGATAGTATAGAATGCTTTGATGCATTTTCTATTAAGGCAGTTTTGAGAGATTATAATGACAAGGCTGATTCTTTAGCCGTGTCTGCGTCCCTCCTCCTTCCTCATCCTCATTTCAAGCAAGATACATACTCCATCGAGATTGTGTACCGTCCCAGTATCCCAGATAATGCAACTCACTGGCAAGTGTTCAATGATGATCAACAGGTGTTAGCTTTTCTAGAAAAGGCTGACAATTTCAGTGAGTTATACTTTGAAGGTTCTGAATCAGCCTTCCGTGAAACTATCTCAGATCCATATCAAGAGGTTGATGGTGAGTTTATTCAGCTTAAAGGCAACAAGATACCAAAAGGTTTGGTTTCTTTGGAGGGTTTGTTTGATAAGCATGATCGTTTTATTCAAAATAAAAGGCAAGTTGAAGGAGCTTCTTCCTCTGAAGTAGATCAAATCAATCTAGGTTCGTCTGATCAACCTCGGATGGTGAATATTGGGAAATGTTGTTCCCCTGAAGAAAAAGCAAGATTCACTTCACTTCTGAAGAGATACATGGATGTGTTGGCCTGGTCTTATGCAGATTTAAAATCCTTCAAGCCCAAAGACGTACAGACACAGTATTCCTTTGAAACCTGATGTGAAGCCGTATAGGCAAAAGCAAAGACATTATAATCCCAAGATCTCAGGGACTATCCTTGCAGAAATTCAGAAGATGTTGGATGCCAGGATTATTTTTCCAATCCATCACTCCACTTGGGTTGCTAACATCGTCCCTGTTAGGAAGAAGAATGGTGAAATCCGAATCTGTGTTGACTTCCGGAACCTGAATCAGTCTTCAGTTGAAGGATAACTATCCCTTGCCTATCATGGATCAGGTATTACAAACTGTTACCGGATCTGAAATGTTATCCATGCTCGATGGATTTTCAGGATATAATCAAGTTGAAGTAACTACGGAAGATCAACACAAGACGGCCTTCACAACCCCATGGGGTACCTTTGCTTACAGGAGGATGCCTTTCGGCTTGATCAATGCCGGAGCTACCTTTCAGAGAGCTATGGACTTGGCATTCAGAGACCTGATGGGCAAGGTCATAGTTGTGTATTTAGATGACTTGACCATTTTCTCTAAAAAACGGAGTGATCATTATGATCATTTGGAGCAGGTTCTTTTGAGATGCAGGCGTCACGGGATTTCATTGAATCCCAAGAAGTCTATGTTCGGGGTGACCGAAGGAAAATTGTTAGGTCATATCGTGACTAGAGAAGGAACAAAAATTGACCCAGAAAGGGTAAAGGCCATTCAGAGCCTTACCCTACCCACAAGTAAAACTGGAGTTCACTCTTTCTTCGGAAAGGTTAATTTCCTAAGAAGGTTTGTACCTGATTTCACTGACAAAACCAAGGATATCCTTGGGATGATGAAAGGCAAAGTTCCATTTCGATGGAGTACAGAAGGGAAGCTTGCATTCGAAGAAATCAAAAGGGTATTCTTTGGCGCTCCTATCCTAGTATGTCCAGACTTCAAGAAAGATTTCATCATGTACAGCTACGCCTCTGCTCACACAGTGTCAGCCATCCTGATGCAGGAAAACAGGGAAAGCATTGAAGCTCCCATCGCATTTATGAGCTGCCCATTGAAGGAGCATGAATTGAAGATGTCTCAAATTGAAAAGCATGCTTATGCGGTGGTACGAGCGGTGAAGCATTTCAGGTACTATGTGCTAAATTCCCATACTCTCGTTCTCGTTCCCGACACTGCCGTTAAATCCATTTTGACTCAACAAGAGCTGGGGAGTCAACGAGGTACCTGGATAGCTAAAGTTCAGGAGTACGACTTGGACATCAGACCTACCAAGTTGGTACGAGGAAGGGGCCTGTGCCAATTGATTGCAGAAAATCATGTTGAGGCAGAATGTGAAAAGACTCAAGATGCTTCTTCAGAGCTGCCCTTGGTGCTTTTCGTGAGTACAACTGACGAATGGTACACGGATATTGCTTTCTTCCTAACTTATGGTGAATGCCCCCCGCATTTAAGCCATAAGGAGAAGAGGACAGTCAAGCTGAGATCTGCAAAATACCTTTTGTGGAATAACGGAATATACAAGAAAGGTATTGACGGTGTCTTCCTGCGTTGTGTTGATAAATCACAACAGGTAAAGTTGTTAGAATCCTTCCATAGCCTAGCATGCGGAGGACATTTTTCATCTTCTGTAACAGCTTATAAGATCCTACGGGCTAGGTACTATTGGCCTACTCTCTTTCGAGATTCAGCAGAATGGGTGTCAAAGTGTGAAGCTTGTCAACATTTCGTTGGTCGTCCCAAGTTAGCAGCTCTTCCCCTGAAGCCCGTAGTGATTGAAGAACCTTTTCGCCAGTGGGGAATTGATTTCATTGGAACATTGAATCCTGCCTCCAGTGCCGGACACAATTACGTGCTGACTGCTACAGACTATTTTACCAAGTGGGTAGAAGCCGCACCAATCAAGCAAGCAACCTCTGAAGCTGTTTGCAAGTTCCTTAAGGAAAATATAATTGTTAGATTCGGTGTGCCTCATAAGATTGTAGCTGATAATGCCTCTAATTTCTCGTCGCATGAGTTGATAGAATTTTGCTATGGATTCGGCATCACCCTGGCTCACTCATCTGATTATTATCCCCAAGGCAATGGGCAAGCTGAATCCAGCAACAAGAACCTGGTTACCATTATTAGAAAACTAGTAGATGAAAACCAGAGGACATGGCACAAAGCATTATATGATGCGTTGTGGGCTGATCGAATCACCCCAAAGCGAGCTATAGGAATGTCCCCTTTCCAAGTGCTATACGGGATTGATGCTGAGATCCCTATTTCAGTGGAATTGCCAGCCTTACAGTTGGCAAAAGCAGTTGAAGATACGGCCTTTCAAAATTCCATTGAGAAGAGGGTCATGTACCTAGCCAGGCTAGAAGAGGAACGAAGCAAGGTGGTTGATCGCATCGCAGATCATCAGAGCAGAGTGAAGACAATTTTGACAAGAAATCAAAGCAGCGTAATTTCCAGATTGGAGACCTGGTGTTGCTTTGGGATAAGAGGAGGGAACAAAAAGGAATGCACGGGAAGTTTGATTCTTTGTGGAAAGGGCCTTTCAAGATCCATGAGCTGAATGGTGAAAATAGTTTCCTTCTATCATATCTGGATGGAGGGTTACTCCCTTTACCTTTTAGCGGACAACATCTAAAGTTGTTCCATCACTAATGCAAGATGTTCTCTTGCATTGTACATACTTTACTTTTTGTTGTGTGTTTGCTTTTGGTTTTCTTTCTTTCTTCGTTTTGTTTTGTTTTGGTTTTCTTCTTTTCAGACTCCGTAGCCCAATGGATAAGACCAGAGATTCTGAGTTCTCTTCCTTTGGTATTACAAAGGAAGTCCCAGCTTGAGCTAGTTGTTATCTCAGTTTTGAGTTTACTCCAAACTATCAGATAACCCCTACGAAATTTTTAAAGCTGGTTTTGCAAAATTACCTTTATTAGAGAAAGTCGGGTTTTCGGGTTTCACCAACAGGTCAACATGTGTTTTGAATGCTTTATGTCTTGTGTTTCCGAAACCCGAAACCCGCTTCAAGTGAGTCGAGTCGGGTTTTCGGACCTTCGGCGCATCGGAACATGCCTTATCCAAAGCATGTTTTGTGTCACCTGTCTCCCGATACCCGAAGTCCGATTTAGTCCTTCATGTCGGGTTTTCGGAACTTTGGAGCATCTAAACATCTCATGCTTTGTGTCAATTGTTTCCCGCATGACCCGAAACCCGAATTACTCTACACACCTTTGTGTCGGGTTTTCGGACCTCCCGAGCATGCTGACATGGCGTTAATGTCGAGTTGTCGGGTGAGTTGGCACGTGCCAGCCGAGGTGTATTAATTGTGAATTTTCTTATAAATATGCGGATTTACACGTCATTTTCACCGGACATTTTTATTTTTAACTCGTGGATTTTCGTACATGCTCTTCCAACCTCGAAACCCGAAAGCTCACTGTGCCCGATTGAATCACCTATTTTCGATCTTTCCTTTCTCTGGTTGAAGGTATTTCTCTTTCCATTCTTTGTTCCTAGTTTTTATGGATTGATTGCGCGTGGGTTCTTCTCATTTTCTTACCGGGTTTTGTGGGATTTTTATTCTTCTTCTTTCTGGAGTTGTTTTCTAAACGGGGTTTAGGTTTTAGGGTCTATTTCTTCGAAATTACCACTTGGTGTTATTTCCTCATAATTTTCTTATGTGCTTGGTACATGAATGGTAAAAAAGGAGATTGCATGTTTGAAATTCAACAAAAAACCCTGTTTTTCTCTTCTCGGGTTTTGAAGGGTGTTGTGCAGTGTCGAAGACCCGAAGTATATTGAAGGTTTGGCGTGCCGGACTTTCCAGAGTTTCCGACATTTCACAAGTGAGACTTTTTCGAGTTTCGACATCATCACAAGTGTCGGGTTTCGACATTTCTTCGGGCTTTTTCCGACATCCTCAAAAAGTGCGGACTTTCCAGAGTTTCGACACTCTCAGCGCATCGGGTTTCCTGGATTTCCCGACATCCTCCTCAGTGCGTCGGACTCTTCCGTTCATCCGACATATCCAGTAGCTCGGATTTTTCACAGTGTGTGACATCCCCTGATCTTGAAACTTTCTTCCTTCGACATCCTTCATGTCGGACCCTGGTCCATCTCAAGAAAAGACTGAGAAGTCAGGAAGAATGAAATACAAGTTTAGAAAGGTGGAGTCTCCATCATATATTGATTGCAACTATGACATCCGAGATACAGAGCTCGGGAATATAGATATTGAAGATTTCTGGAGTAGGGTAAGGAGTTCCTCCCAAACTCCGTGGATGAAAGCGATAGCCGATAGTGGCTTACCCCTTGCAGCTGGTTTTCCCATGGCCGCTCAGTGCCCTGAATTCATTTTGGCCTGTGCCTCCAGTTATGACTCGGCTTCTCGTTCTGTGAGAAGTCAGGCAGGTGAAGTAGTGATCAAATTGGACGGAGGTTACTTTGATGACCTCCTCAAACTACCCAATTTTGAAGAGTATGGAGAGTTGGACATCAAGTCAGCTCAGAAAGCCTGGGACAACGATCAGGAAAACTGCATCAAGCATGTAAATAAAAAGTTCCTGATCAAGGCCAAGCCGGCTGTCTCCAGATTTCCAAGACTTATCCCCAGGAGTGATTTCATCCAAGAGATCAATGACATCATCACTCTGCTGAGTCGGGTTTTTGGTTTGCCCGAATCGAATGTATTCCAAGGGTGGATGTATCAATTCATGATCACCATCAAGAAGAATCAACAAGGGATTGACTGGGGCACTCTCATTAGTAATGAGATAGATTCCCAACTGACAACAGTCTTGTCCACAGGGAAATTTTATATGTCTTCATATGTCACATATGCAGCGGCCGGGATGAGGAACTATCCCGGATTGGATACTAAGGGAAGCAGGATGGGGAGTCATGTGTATCAATACTTCCCTCAACTGACAAGGAAGGGATCCCAAGATCAATTCAGAAGGGTGAATGACGCCTTCTTCTATGAAAACATCTGCAGGCTAAACCCTGAATTGAGGAAGACAAGAGTCTCAGATGAGGCTTGGGCTGAAGTTTCCAAATGGGGATGTGTCTTCTTACAGTTCAAGAAGTTCACATATCTACGGGTGGTCATGTACTCGGGGGATCCTTTTCACCTGCCCCGATATCCAGGAGATAAACTGATATTGATGGAATTGGTTAGGCAGCTGTTGGATTTCCATAAATTCCAACAAAGTAAACATAAGGCTGTTGTATCCTTCCCAATTTCTATTGGGAGATACACTTGCTCAACAGTGGTGAAGGCTAAAAATGTTATCCATGAGCTTCAGGACAAGCTGAGGAAGCATATGAAACCTCGAGACGGTTTTGACATCCGAGGAGTGCTCAGGGCGTATGGAACCCTGCATCTGCACAGGCCAAACATAGAGGATATTTGGATTGATCTGCGTAATGAGGTTGCTGTTCACAGAAAGGATAATAGCAGATTGACAATTGCTGAGATTCAAACACTTGAGCTTGCTGATTTACCCGAAGGTACCAGTGACAATGAAAGTGTTTTGGATCTTTCCTATGATGGACTAAATGAAGATCAATATGTTTTCCCACCTATTGATTGGTCAATCAGTGAAAAAGCCTCCATTACAGATAGGTCGGCTCCAATTCTTGCACGCACCAAAGCATGGCTCTCCTCTTGGGGAATGAATTTTAAAGATGATAAGTTTTCAAAGTTGGCTGCTTCAGAGGCGGGGCCCTCCAAAAAGGAAAAGGACAGAAAATCTTCTAGGGGGCCTATAAAGGTCAAGATTGTCAAAAAGAGGAAAGAAAGAGAAATCTCTTCAATTGTTTCTCCAGTAGAAACGGTGAATGTGCCAGAATCACCAACGCCACCAGAAATAGGAGAAATTACTTTGGAAGGAGAAGGAAGCCAGCCTCTGGTTTCACCATTTGCTGATTGCTCAACTGAAGAGACCTTATCTCTTGCATCCAAGGCTTTGGAGTCTGAATCTGTGCCTCTTTCCTCACAACCACTCCTACCTCCTTATTCTCCATCAACTTCTTCAGTAATGGCCAGTATTTTCTCTGGACTTTCACCCCTCTCTGCTGGGACCCAAGTGATCACCAACACGCCCCCTCCTGTGCCTCTTTTTATTGGATCTACTACCACGTTGGTAACTATTCCTCCTCCACTAGTAGAATCTTCTCCCCTTGAGAGTATGATACCAGCTTCTACAACCGTGGCAACTCCCTCTGATACGCCGCAATGGCTACTCGAGCAAACTCCGAGGAAGAGGAAGGTGATTGTGCCCCTACCAGCCTTTGATTTCAGCTCACTCAAGGCTCCTACTGCTAAATCAGGCAAGAAACCCAAAACAGTTTCAAGGGTTTTGGTGGACGCTTCAGGAGATAAGTTCGCAGAGATAGCCACTCCCGTGACTGACAAAACTAAAGAGGACATAACAGCCTCTGATTATCAGATAACCAGGGTGGCTCTAGGAAGAGTGACAGCAGAAGGGGCGCAACAAGATGCGGGATGCCACAAACGTGCTGTTGTGCCAGAAGTTGAAAGAAACAAAAGACAACAGAGATGAGCTTAAAGGAAAAGTGGAGCAGTTGACTGAGGTTTTGCTTAAACTCTCAAAACCCCTTGAATCCATACCATCTTCTTCTGTCCCTGTCGGATTTGATTTCTCATCGCCTACAATTGAGAAGATTGCTAAAAAAGGAAGAGTGGTCGATGAATGGATCCAAAGGTTACTCCAACAGGGGAAGGAGGTGATACAAGACGTTGTGAAAGTTCATCAATCTGTGGGGGATATTCAGAAGGATGGAGAGAAGATGGATGATGAGTTTTCTCAAGAAATTGGACATCTTGATTTGACTTATGAAGCTCTCCAAGTATTAAAGCAAATACCAGCACATCTCTTGGTAGAAGAAGGCGTTATCCCACATACGGATAAGCATTTTCAGTTGACTAAAGCCATCAGGTTCAGGGTGAGGATTCTCAACGAAGCCTGCGCTAAGTTGAGAGAATCAAGGGATAAATTGATTGATGGAAAAAGTGATTTGGAAGAAGAGTTGCTGAAGATTTGTCCAAAGGTGTCGGTTGGGAACTCAGGTATCTTATCAGCAGATGATCTCTTCAAACAAGTCCAAGAGTCGGTTCAGCATGAACCAATGCACGGATTTGGTATTGAGGTCATTGATCGGTTTGTAAGAATTGAACATTCTTTTGAGTCCTTGAGAAAGCTCAGCAAAGGATTGAAAAAGCTTCTCGGCAATGCCAGTGATATTCATGAAACCTGTGAAATTTGGAATGATCATTCCACTGCGCCTGATGAGAACGAAATGCAAGGCATAATTCGAAAGTTTCAAGAATTTCGGAAAACAAACAGTCTCAGCTGGAGGAAGAAAAAGATGAAGGAGCAAAGGATGACGATTCAGACTAAGTCTTAATGTTTCATGTCATTTCAATCTTGAAATTGACATGTCTTTTTCATTTCTGTTTCGTCACATAGGAAGCAAATTTTGACTTGGTCTCCTGCGTGAGAATCAAGCAAAATAGAACTCTGTTTTAAAGAACACTATTTTCTAGGATTTATCCTATTTTCTCTCGTTTCCTTTTATTATAAATAAGGGATGCTTATGCATTCCAAAGGGTCGAGATTTTTGTAATATTGAGCTATTGGAAAGAAGAAAAACTTTGTGTTTTCGTTCGATCATTTCAAAGAATAGGAGTTGATATTATTTTACAAACTTTGTGTTGTGGGATATATCTTACTTAAGACATTGTTCTTACGTTCATGATCTTAAGCTATTCTTTGCATAGCATCTTAGTGTGGCTAATCATCTCAGACATTATATTTATGATCTAAAGCTCGTATGATTATTTCGTGCTCTGCGTTTACTCGAAAGAAAATACGTTTCTCTCATTTCCTTTCCATTGTGCTTCTTTCATTGTAATAGTTTCTAACCCCGTTCATTTACGAAAGCAATACCTTTGAATCATGTGAATGCGGATTTCGGGATTCTATCCCAACCCCCAATGGTTAGATTAGTGTGAATACTGTATATATTGTTTTCGTTGTGTTTTAGATTAGTAGCAAGCAGGCAGCCTCACCTGTCTTTGAGGAGGGATTTAATCCCATATACTGTGGTTGAACCTCATATTTTGGGTTGACAAAATTGGACTTTGGACCAATGCTAAAATTCTAGTTAATGGAGTTCCTCGTATTCTCCATCCTGAGCCTCAAGCAAAGTATTTAGTCACTAAGTTTGATGACCCCAAGGCTCAAATTCTTTTCAAAGATGCTAGCTTAGGGAATTATTTCATGACATTAGAGATACCAGCTGTGAATGTTAAGGAAGAGGATCCTAATGGTATTTGGACCCTCGAGTTTGATGGGAGTTGTTCAACTACTAGATCAGGTGCGGCGTAGTTCTTATATCTCTAGATTTCGAGATCTTTCCCTTTGCTTTCAAGTTGTAGTTTGATAATACTAATAACACAGCTGAATATGAAGCTTTGTTATTAGGATTAGAAATGGCAAGACAAAAGGGAATCCAAAACCTCAAAGTTTAGGGAGACGCGGAGCTCATTGTAAATCAAGTGAAAGGGGTTTATCAAGTGAAAAATGATCACCTAAAGCATTACAGGAACAAAGTATGGGACAACATAGAATGCTTGATGATTTTTCTATCAAGGTAGTTTTGAGGGATTATAACGACAAAGCTGATTCGTTGGCCATGTCTGCATCTCTTCTCCTTCCTCATCCATAGTTCAAACAAGACATGTACACCATCGAGATTGTGTACCGTCCCAGTGTTCCAGATAATTCAGCACATTGGCAAGTATTCAATGATGATCAATAGGTACTATCTTTCCTTGAAAAAGCTGATAATTTTAGTGAACTATATTTTGAAGGATCAAAATCAACTTTCCATGAATCTATTTTGAGTTCATATCAAGAGATTGATGGTGAGTTCATTCAACTAAAAGGCAACAAGATTCCCAAAGGATTGGTTTCTCTAGAAGGTTTGTTCGACAAGCATGACTGGTTTATTTAGGGTAAAAGGCAAGCTGAAGGTGCTTCCTCATCAGAGGTAGATCAAGTTAACCTGGGTTCCGTTGATCAACCATGGATGGTAAACATCAGTAAATGTTGTTCACCGGAGGAAAAAGAAAGATTCTCTTCACTCTTAAAGAGATACATGGACGTCCTAGCATGGTCATACATGGATCTAAAGTATTTCAAGCCCAAGGATGTGTAATATGAAATTCCTTTAAATGCCTGAAGTTAAACCCCATAGGCAGAAGCAAAGACATTACAACCCCAAGATCTCAGGGACTATTCTTGTAGAAATTTAGAAAATGTTAGATGCAAGGATTATCTTTCCGATCCATCATTCCACCTAGGTTGTGAACATTTTCCCTGTGAGAAAGAAGAATGGTGAAATCTGGATTTGTGTTGACTTCTAAAATCTCAACCAGTCTTCATTGAAGGAAAATTATCTGTTTCCCATCATGGACCAGGTATTATAGATGGTCACTGGGGTAGAAATGTTATCCATGCTTGATGGATTTTCAGGATATAATTAGGTTGAGGTAGCTACTGAAGATCAACATAAAACAACATTCACCACTCCATGGGGAACCTTTTCTTACAGAAGGATGCCTTTTGGTTTGATCAATGCCAGGGCCACATTTCAGAGAGCTATGGACTTAGCTTTTAGGGATTTAATGGGCAAGGTCATAGTTGTGTATTTGGATGACTTGACGGTCTTCTCTAAAAAATGAAGTGATCATTATGATCACCTGGAACAGGTACTCTTAAGGTGCAGGCGTCATGGGATTTCATTAAATCCTAAAAATTCCATGTTTGGAGTGACAGAAGGAAAGTTGTTGGGTCATATTGTGACTAGAGAAGGAACCAAGATCGACCTAGAGAGGGTGAAGGCCATTCAAAGCCTTACCCTACCCACAAGCAAAACTGGGGTGCACTCCTTTTTCAGGAAGGTTAATTTCCTAAGAAGATTTGTACCTGATTTTGTTGATAAAACCAAGGATATCCTTGGAATGATGAAAGCCAAAACTCCATTTCGATGGAGCACTGAAGGGAAGGTTTCTTTCGAAGAAGTCAAAAAGGAAATTACACATGCCCCTATTCTATTTCATTATGTACAACTATGCTTCCACTCATATAGTATCAGCCATCTTGATGTGGGGAAATGAAGAAGGAATTGAAGCTCCCATTGCTTTCATGAGCTTCCCATTGAAATAACATGAATTGGAAATGTCACAAATTGAAAATCATGATTATACAGTGGTAAGAGTAGTGAAAAATTTCAGGTATTACGTCTTTGAGTTCTCATACCATCATTCTCGTTCATGATATCTTGTAGTTAAATCCATTTTGACTTAACAAGAGTTGGGTAGTCAACGGGGAAACTAGATAGCTAAAGTCCAAGAGTATGACTTGGACATCAGACCTACCAAGTTGGTATGAGGAAGAGGCCTATGCCAATTGATTGCAGAAAATAATGCTGAGACAAAACTCAAAAAAACCGAAGATACCTCTTCATAATTTCTCATGGTTCTTTTTGTGAGCACAACCAATGAATGGTACATAGATATTGCTTTCTTTATAACTTATGGTGAATGCCCCCCACATTTAAGACAAAAGGAGAAGAGGACAATTAAGTTAAGATCTGTAAGATACATCCTATGGGATAATGGAATATATAAGAAAGGTATTGATGGTGTATTCCTACACTATGTTGATAATTCTCAGCAGGTGAGGTTGCTAGAGTCCTTTCACAATCTAGCATGTGGAGGAAATTTCTCCTCCTACGTGATAGCTTATAAGATCCTACATGCCGGTACTATTGGCCTACTCTCTTTCAAGACTCAATAGAATCGGTGTCTAAATGCGAATCTTGTCAACATTTTGTTGGTCACCCTAAGTTAGCAGCTCTTCCCCTAAATCCTATGGTGATTGAAGAACCTTTTCGCCAGTGGGGAATTGACTTTATTGGAGTATTGAATCCTACCTCCAATGTGGGACACAACTATGTGCTCACTGCTATGGACTATTTCACCAAGTGGGTGGAAGTTGTACCCATCAAGCAGGAAACCTCTGAAGCTATCTACAACTTCCTCAAAGAAAATATAATTATCAGATTTGGCATGCCTCACAAGATCATTACTGTCAAAAGTCTCTAAATTTTCATCCCACGAGTTGAAAATTTTTTTATGGATTTGGGATCACATTGGCTCATTCATCTAATTACTACCCTCAAGGCAATGGCCAAGCTGAATCGAGCAACAAAAACCTGGTGACCATAATCAGAAAGTTGGTTGATGAGAATCAAAGGACATGGCACAAAGCATTGTATGATGCATTGTGGGCTGATCGGATTACTCCTAAATGAGCTATTGGGATGTCTCCATTCTAGGTGTTGTATGGGATTAACACGAGAGATACCTATCTCCATGGAATTACCAGCCTTACAGTTGGCTAAAGCAATTGAGGATGAAGCTTTTCAAAATTTGATCCAAAAGAGGGTTATGTATCTAGCTAGGCTAGAAGAGGAATGAAGAAAGGTGGTGGATCGCATCACAGACCATCAGATCAAATTCAAAAGAATATTTGACAAGAAATCAAAGCAACGTGATTTCCAAGTTGGAGATCTAGTACTCCTTTGGGATAAGAGAAGAGAATAGAAAGGGATGCATGGAAAGTTTGATTCTTTATGGAAAGGACCTTTCAAAATACATCAGTTGAATGGTGAAAATAGCTTCTGTCTATCATACCTTGATGGAGAGTTGCTCCCTCTACCTTTCAGTGGTCAACATCTGAAGTTGTTCCATCAGTAATGCAAGATGCTCTCTTGCATTGTACATAATTTGTTTTTTGTCGTGTGTTTGCTTTTTGTTTTCTTTCTTTCTTTGTTTGTTTTTGGTTTTCTTCTTTCTTCAGACTCCGTAGCCCAATGGATAAAACTAGATATTGAGTTCTCTTCCTTTGATGTCACCAAGAAAGTCCCCAACTGGAGCCAGCTGTTATCTCATTTTAGTGATTCTAGCTAAAATTAAGATAACTATAGAATTTTTGGAAAAATATCCTAAAATTCCCTTTGAAGAGATTTTCGGGTTTTCGAGGTTTCAACAACATGAAAACATGTTTTTATGTGCTATATGCAAATTGTTTCCCGAAACCCGAAACCCGAAACTAGCAAGGTTTGAGTTTTTAATTCATGAGCATTGAAACATGACTTGCAAAAAGCATGTTACATGTCACTTGACTTCTAAAACCTAATATGTCCCTTTGTGTCGAGTTTTGGAACCTTGGAACACCCAAACATCTCATGTTTCATGTCATTTGTTTCCGAAACCCGAAACCTAAATTGATAGCTAATCCTTTGTATCGGGTTTTCGGGCACTCCAAGCATGATGACATGGCATTAACTCGAGTTGTCGGGTAGTTGGCACATGTGTCATGTGAAGTGTAATAAAATAAATAGTTGGATTTACACGTCATTTTTATCTATTGTACTTTTGGTTGCATGGATTTTCTCGTACATGCTCTCTCAACCTTCCATTTTCAATTATTTTTTGAATTTTCGAAGGTATTTTCTCTGCCCTCTGCTTGTGAGGTTTTTTGAATATGTTTTTGTGATGTTCTTTGTGACGTTCTCCTTCCTTTCCTATTTTTCTTCTAGGTTTAGGGTTTTAGGTTTTCTTCTTCTTTTTGGGTTGTATTCCAATAGAAATTATTGATTAAGAGTTCACCCTTAGGGTGTTTGCCTATTCTATACCTTGGAATATACCTTTTTGTGTTTTAAAGAAAAGGAGAAGAATACAAAGTCCTAACTGTTGAAATGGCAGAAAGATTGCATGTCTTGACATCTCAAAAACCCGATCCCTTATTTCAGGTTTTTGCAGGGTGTTTTACAATCTCCAAGTTCCGTAGTGTTTTGGGATTTTCTAAGTGCCGGACATCCAACATCATCCGACATCTAATTTCCAGTGTGTTGGGTCTTGCAAGGTGCTCAACATCTTTTGATTCCCATAGTGTGTCGGGTCTTGTAGAGTGTCCAACACCTACTAAGTTCGACACTCTCTCCAGTGTGTCGGGTTTCATCAGGTGCTTTACAAGTCCTAAAATCTGGATAGTGTGGCGGGTCTGTGGGGTTGCTCAGCAAGCTTCCAAGTCTGATTTCTCAGATAGGAGTTTTCTAGGCATTATTTCTTTAAGATTTCTCATGTCAGATCCTGGATCATCTAAAGACAAGTCAGATAGGTCAGGGAAGATGAAATACAAGTATTGGAAGATGGAATCCCCCTCCTACATAGATTGTAATTATGACATCCGAGATATGGAACTCGGTAACATTGACATGGAGGATTTCTAGAACAGAACCAAGGATTCTTCTCAGAGTCCCTGGATGAAGTCAATAACCAACAGTGGCCTCCCTCTTGTAGTAGGATTCCCAATGTCTGCTCAATGCCCTAAGTTTATTTTGGCCTGTGCTTCCCATTATGACTCGGACTCTCGCTCAGTGAAAAATCAAGTAGGAGAAGTCATAGTGAAGTTGGACGGGGGTTATTTTGATGACCTCTTAAGATTACCCAACTTTTAGGAATATGTTGACGTAGATCTTAAGTCAGCACAGAAAGCCTGGGACAAGGATCAAGAAGACTGCATCAGGCATGTGAATAGAAAATTCTTGATCAAGGCCAAGCCAGCCATCTCAAGGTTTCCCAAGTTTGTCCCCAGGAGTGATTTCATCCTTGAGATCAACGACATCATCACCTTGCTAAGTCGAGTATTTGGACTCCCTGAGTCAAGGGACTTCCAAGGATGGATGTATCAATTCATGGTTATTATGAAGAAGAACGAACAAGGGATCGATTGGAGCAGTCTCATAAGTGATGAGATTGATTCCCAGATGAAGAAAGTCTTGACTACGAGAAAATTCTATATGTCACCTATGCAGTAGCTGGCATGAGAAATTATCCAGGATTGGATGCAAAAGGAGATAGGGTAACAGAACACATATATCAGTACCTCCCTCAGCTGACAATGAAAGGTTCCAAAGATCAGTTCAGAAGAGTGAATGATGCTTTCTTTTATGAAAATATCTATAGGATGAACCCTGATCTAAGGAAAAGAAGAGTTTCGATGAAGCATGGGCCGAAGTATCAAAATGGGGATGCATCTTCTTATAGTTCAAGAAGTTCACATACCTTCGGGTGGTCATGTATCCAGGTGATCCTTTCAGATTGCCTAGATTCCCAGGTGATAAGTTGATCCTAATGGAGTTGGTAAGACAGTTGTTGGATTTCCACAAATTCCAACAAAGCAAACACAAGGTTGTCGTATCCTTCCCCATTTCCATTGGAAGATACACATGCTCAATGGTGGTCAAAGCTAAGAATGTAGTGCACGAGCTTCAGGACAAATTGAAGAAGCACATGAAGCATAGAGATGGATTTGATTTCCGAGGAGTCCTTAAGTCATATGGGACTTTATATCTACATGTTCCCAACATAGAAGATATTTGGGTTGATCTTCGGGATGAAGTTGCCATCCAAAGAAAGGATAATAACAGGTTGACAATTGAAGAAATCTAGATGTTGGATTTATCTGACATCCCAAAAGGCACTAAAGACAATGAGAGTGTCCTTGACACCTCATATGATGGGTTGAATGAAGATCAATATGTATTCTCGGCCATTGATTGGTCCATTGCTAAGAAAGCTTCTATCACGGGAAGAGCTACTCAAATTCTTTCTGTACTAAGGCGTGGCTCATTTCTTGGGGAATGAGTTATAAAGAAGGGAGTTTTGTAAAGCTAGATGCTTTGGAAGAGGGACCCTCAAAAGGAAAAAAGGAAAAGGATAAGAACCCTTCCAAAAGGCCAATGAAGGTTAAGTTTGTAAGAAAGGGAGAAGATCAAGTAACTACACCAGTGGCCACTCTCCCACAAATAGTTGAGGTTCTTGATTCACCTCCACAACTAGAACAAGGGAATCTTCCTTCAAGAGAAGAGATTATTCAGCCTTCCATTCCTCCTTTGGTAGATAGTTCATCAGAGGTAAGTCTTCCTCCCACCTCTCAAGCTCTAATTTTGGAATCCTTGCCTCCTCCCATTCAACCTTCCTTGCCTCAGATTTCTTCACCAAGTTCCTCAGCTATGGCTAGTATCTTCTTTGGCCTCTCACCTCTCCCCATTGGACCCCAATTAACCGTGGACATGCCTCCTCCTACTACACCTTCATTCCCTACCACGGATGCTACACTTACAGTGGTTACCACTCCACAAGCTAACCTTCCTCCACCTGAAGATGTGACCATAACACCTATGAGAGCAACTTATTCTAATACACCCTGAATGGTTAGTGTTGTTGTAGACTCACAGACCCCGGATGTAGATCAGGCTTCTAGGTTGATCACTCTAGCATCCAGTGTGATTGCACAACATGGAAACCTCTCTCCAAGTGTGGGACTTGCAGAAATGAGAAAGGAATCTCCAGAGAAGGCTGGTTCCTACTCCTAAACTACCTACCACAAGCTATTCCAAAGTGCGAGGCAAGCTAATCGATCCTAATCTAACCGTGCCAAGGGACAGAGAGAGAGAGAAAAGGGAAAACAACAAAAGCCTACACTAAAACGGTGATACACCAGAGAAGGAGAATGTTGAACATCTATCAAAACTGCCATGGAACAGAGAGAGGTGAGCAATGGGAAGGATGGACAGACGCATCACAGGCCCAAGGACAGATTTCACATAGAAAATGTCCCAAAACTCCATGAACACAGCTCCAAACCTGTAATGAACATTCAAACATGCACAAATACCTGTAATGAAGAGAGGCAAGAAGAAAACAAGCAAAAATGAGCAAGGATGGACAGATGCATCACAAAACACGTTTTGTTGCTCCATAAGTTTACACAGAACATCATTTCAATAGTAAAAGGCAAAAACGCCATTACAGAGCAAGGGAGGAGGTTCGAACTCCATTTTTAACCCTGGAGAGTAAAAGAAGGGAGGGCAGAGCAGAAAAGATGAACAACTTGTAATGTCTCCTTGAAATGAGCCAAATCTGGCCTTTTACAATGCATGGGTTGAGCCCAGGAGAGAGAAAACGTGGGAAAACATGCAAGCAGCCCAACCATTGACCAAAACGCATTCTTCATTAAAATTGGTGGTTGAAACATCACTTCTGGCCATGCTAAAGAAGAATGCGACCCATGTGCATTAAATCGGTTGTTGAAACGTCGCTTCTGGCCGTGTTGAAGAAGAATGCGACCCATTTGCATTAAACTGGTTGTTGAAATGTCGCTTCTGGCCATTACTACGTGCCAGAGACGTTTCTTGATTTTCTCTCTCCAAACTGAACCAAAATGCAATATTGACCCCGGAATCGTGTAGAGAATTTCATCAGCTTTCCATTGATGTAAAGAACGTGCAGATCCGAGCTCTGGATCGAAAGATATGTCGATCTGAAGATTTAGGGCACAAAACAGGTGAAAATGCGTTTTGAATTTCTTCCCGCGCTCTGCCACCTGGACGACACGTGTCGTGATCTGATTGGATGTGTTATTCTCTCTCCTTCCTTGTCCCACGGGTTTTCTTTGATTTTGACCTTTTGATGATTTTGGGACTTTTTCCACTTTTTCCTGCGCTCCCACCACTTGGACGACACGTGGCATGATCTTGTTGGAGGACAGGGCGCGGGGTCTTACTTCACTTTTACCTCTTTTTGGTGAACTCGGCCAAATTCTCTAACTTCTCCCCGAGCTCCGCACTTCCCTGCTCCATTGGACATGTGTCCAATTCCTATTGGCTCGGGCTGCCCCTTCAAAACTCACCTTTTGACTTTTGGACTTTTCCCTTGTGACACGTGTCATCTCCTGGTTGGTCCGCGGGTCTGCCGGCTCTTTCGCGTCCACCGCGTCTTTTTGTCCCGGATGTCCCACTTTTCCTTGTGCTTTGGCATTTCTTGTTTCGGCCGAACCAGCCGGTTTGCCCATTTGTCCCAAATGTCCCAGTGCTTCGCGGGACAAATTCTTCCGGTTCACCCGATCCGGCCGATTCGCGTCTTTACGGCCCAAATGTCCCAAATTTTTGGTGCAAAAGTTCTCCTTTTCGGCCGATCCGGGCGGTTCGCGTACTCACACTCGAATGTCCCAAACTGTTAGTCGATTTTCTTCTCTTTCGGCTTAACAAGCGGCTTCTGCGTCCCATGCGTCCTTCTCGTCCGACTGCCTTGGTGCTACAATTCCCGTTCGGCCGAACCTGGCTGGTTTCGCATCCTTCGCGCACTCTTGTCCCACTCGTCCCTTTCTTTGTTTGGGCCACTGGAGGCGTTTCGGCCGAACCACGCCTCAGTGTCCCGCATGTCCCAAATATTTCTAGGACAAGGACTTAGCCGATTTTCACAATTTTTTCTGGCCCAGGCTTATTTTCTGCAACTTCTCGCATCCTCTCAGAGCTCTTTCTTTTTTTTTAGCCACGGGACTTGGGAATTTGATGTATGTTATCAATTCAACCACGGGGTGAAATTGGATAACAATTTGGCGATTCAATGGGTCATCTCGCTGCTAGATGAAAGGACCAGTGGCCTTTTAGCAATCCATTGGGCATGGAGTCATAAGCAAGCCTGAAAACTGATCTGAACTTTGAAAAATCCCTTCTGAGCCACTTGAAACCCATTGAACTTAGAGTTGTTCTCACCAAAATGCCACTGAAATGAACTGTGCAAGAGCAGAACCAGCAACACCAAAACTATGTACAGAACTGAAAATCATACATGCTCCAAATGGAACATGCAGAGTGTGCACAAGCACTTCTTCTACTGAAAGCAAACCTACCTACTCTACTGTAACTGGGAACAAAGGCAAGCTAAACAAACCCTGCAACTGGTTGTGCAAAATAGCTTCCTTTCTTCAAAATTGGCAGCCATGCAAATGATTTGGAGCTGATCATGGCTGTTAGGATGAGTGGAAAATCAACAAGAAGCTGGTATTCCACCCAAATCATCAAGGTATCAGCTAAAAACAAATCCAATACCTCTTTTAGTTGCTCTGCATTTGGATTGAAGGGGTATGACAGCTGATCCTTGGTACTTTGCAGCTCACCCTCATGCTTAGAAGCAAGCATGACTAGTTGTGACTTCTCCTTTGGATCTAATGAAGCCAAATACCTGATTGGGCAAGGTCTGATCTATTTGATATGCCCATAGCTCTGATTTTCAACTCCAAAAATGGAGTCTTCTTGTAGACCTTCTTGGGTGGGTGATGTGGAAGAAATGGTGAAATTCTTTTGTCCTTTCTCTTCCTCCAATGAAGGACATGAAAGATTAAAATCTTCCAATCTTGGTTCCAAAGAGCTGCTATAAGATGCAGCTGCTGCTGCAAATGAATGTTCTCCTTCATGACAGCAGACTCAAGTGTTTGGAACGTGGATGATGAAATAGAGAATGGTGGAAACTCAACCAGTTCTTCTTCATCAAAACAGTCCTCCAAATCGCAGATAAACCGCTCATTTCTGTCCCTGCGCAAATGCTCCACTCCCTCCATGGTGTCTTCTTGATCTCAGAACTTGACCACCATGGTTTCTTTCTCCCTCCGACATTGAGTTTGAGAGATCAAACTCCTCTTCATACTAAAACTTGAGAGAGGTGAAGTAGAAAGAAGAACTGAAGGTTCTCCTATAGCCTGCTTTGTGCTCAAAGCCCTTGGATCTGCAATTTTCTCCTCCACAACTAGAATGTGCTCCTCTTCTTTTGGATTTGGAGCAGCTTCTCCTTCCTCCAATGTTTGAAGACAATCTTGCTCTTGATTGAACTCTTCCTCCAGCATGAAGTTTGTCAAGTCAAACTCCTTGATCTGCTGCTCTAGAGGACAAGTTGGGACTGCAAGATCTTCTTCTTCTGCTGCAACAAAATCAGTCCTAACCACCATTTGTTCTCTGACTTCAACCTCTTCCGTAGGTTTAACCATCAAGGGGATCTTTGTCATCCCAAACTTGGCAGCCCAAACCTTCAAGCTGTCTGTCATTTCTTTTCTTCTTGGCTCTTCCTCTTGCTGTCCTTGATGACTGATTTTTGCAATTTCTTCTTCCCCACATGGAATTGGGAATGCAAGAGGAGGGGTGGGTTGTAACTCAATTGATTTGGCAATTTTTGTGGTGGTAAAGGAGATGAAATATCTTGTTTCTTTAGAGGAGGGGGTATTTCTTTTAGCTCTTGTGGAGAGGATGACTGTTTGGAAGGAAAAAGGAAAGAAGAATTGAGGTGTGGTGGAAGACTGAGAGGTGAAGACATGGGATCAACATTTGGGACAGCAGATGGAGAGTTCAAAATTTGCAAGTCCAGATGAGATGATGCTGCTTGAGTAATGGGAAGAGAGAAACCAGATGATGGTGTAGAACTTACCCATTGACAAGGTTGTTCAACAACAGGTGTATAGGCCTCTATCTCTGCTGTCCATTGTGCAAGTTGGGGCAACATCTTTATCATGAAGTCCAGCTTCTCCTGAGGGCTGAAGTGTCTTGGAAAAGGGCCTCCCCATGGACAAGGAGTCCTGCAACCAATTCTCAAAGCTCTCATTTGAGCTGTTGCTCTGGACTGCACCATCTTTACCTCCATCTTTTGGATTTTCTCCAACAGACCAGCATCTTGCATCTGATGGTCTTCATAACCAGCATACCCTTGCTCTTGATGTGCTTCATATCCAAACTGACTTTGGCACTGCTGCTCATATGGGTATGCATACTGATCTTGAATCTGCTCAAAATGCTGATTTGGAGGATTTGTAAAACATGTTGGAGGTGGAATATACTGCTGTTGTTGATGTGAATTCCATGATGGAAATGAAGTCATGATTGCACAACTTCATGGAATGGAAAATAATGAAAGGGATGGAAAGAAAGATGGATGGGAATGGATGGAAAACAGGTCTGCAACTCAGAGAATGAGTTATTGATCAGATGGAGTCGCCAGATGTGTTTGTAAGTGCCTCCAAAGGCTGAAATCTTCACAGGAACACACCAACCTGCAAAAGATGAAGTGGAAGACCTCTAAGGTCCCACCGGGCGTGCCAAAACTGTTGTTGCAGACTCACAGCACCCCTGGATGCAGATCAGGCTTCTAGGTTGATCACTCTAGCATCCAGTGTGATTACACAACATGGAAACCTCTCTCCAAGTGTGGGACTTGCAGAAATGAGAAAGGAATCTCCAGAGAAGGCTAGTTCCTACTCCTAAACTACCTGCCACAAGCTATTCCGGTGCGAGTGCAAGCTAATCTCGATCCTAATCTAACCATGCCAAGGGGACAAAGAGAGAGAGAAAAGGGGAAAACAGCAAAAGCCTACACTAAAACGGTGATACACCAGAGAAGGAGAATGTTGAACATCTATCAAAACTGCCATGGAACAGAGAGAGGTGAGCAATGGGAAGGATGGACAGAGATGCATCACAGCCCAAGGACAGATTTCACACGTAAAATGTCCCAAAACTCCATGAACACAGCTCCAAACTGCAATGAACATTCAAACATGCACAAATACCTGTAATGAAGAGAGGCAAGAAAACCAAGCAAAAATGAGCAAGGATGGACAGATGCATCACAAAACACGTTTTGTTGCTCCAGAAGTTTGCACAGAACATCATTTCAATAGTAAAAGGCAAAAACGCCATTACAGAGCAAGGGAGGAGGTTCGAACTCCATTTTTAACCCTGGAGAGTAAAAGAAGGGAGGCAGAGTAGAAAAGATGAATAACTTGTAATGTCTCCTTGAAATGAGCCAAATCGGCCTTTTACAATGCATGGGTCGAGCCCAGAGAGAGAAAATGTGGGAAAATGTGTAAAGAACCGGTCATTGACCAAAATGCATTCTTCATTAAAATCGGTGGTTGAAACATCACTTCGCCATGCAAAACAATAATGAGACCCATTTGCATTAAACTGGTTGTTGAAACATCGCTTCAGCCTCATTGAAGAAGAATGCAACCCATTTGCATTAAACTGGTTGTTGAAATGTCACTTCTTGCCATTACTACGTGCCAGAGACATTTCTTGATTTTCTCTCTCCAAACTAAACCAAAATGCAATATTGACCCTGGAATCGTGTAGAGAATTTCATCAGCTTTCCATTGATGTAAAGAACGTGCAGATCCGAGCTCTGGATCGAAAGATATGGCGATCTGAAGATTTAGGGCACAAAATAGGTGAAAATGCGTTTTGAATTTCTTCCGTGCTGCTCGCCACTGGACGACACGTGTCGTGATCTGATTAGATGTGTTATTCTCTCTCCTTCCTTGTCCCATGGGTTTTCTTTGACTTTGACCTTTTGATGATTTTGGGACTTTTTCCACTTTTTCCCGCGCTCCCGCCACTTGGACGACACGTGGCATGATCTTGTTGGAGGACAGGGCGTGGGGTCTTACTTCACTTTTACCCCTTTTTGGCGAACTCACCAAATTCTCTAACTTCTCCCGAGCTCCGCACTTCCCTGCTCCATTGGACATGTGTCCAATTCCTATTGGCTCGGGCTGCCCCTTCAAAACTCACCTTTTGACTTTTGGACTTTTCCCTTGTGACATGTGTCATCTCCTGGTTGGTCCGCGGGTCTGCCGGCTCTTTCGCGTCCACCGCGTCTTTTTGTCCCGATGTCCCACTTTTCCTTGTGCCGAAGTTTCTTGTTTCAGCCGAACCGGCCGGTTCGCGTCCATTTGTCCCAAATGTCCCAGTGCTTCGCGGGACAAATTCTTCCGGTTCGCCCGATCCGGCCGATTCGCGTCTTTACGGCCCAAATGTCCCAAATTTTGGTGCAAAAGTTCTCCTTTTCGGCCGATCCGGGTGGTTCACGTACTCACGGCCGAATGTCCCAAACTGTTAGTCGATTTTCTTCTCTTTTGGCTCAAGGCCGGCTTTCTGCGCCCCATGCATCCTTCTTCTCGGTCGACTGCCTGGTGCTACAATTCCCTCATTCCGGTTGAACCGGCCGGTTCGTGTCCTTTGCGCACTCTTGTCCCACTCGTCCCTTTGTTGTTTGGGCCACTTGGAGGTGTTTTGGCCGAACCACACCTCAGTGTCCCGCATGTCCCAAATATTTCTAGGACAAGGACTTAGCCGATTTTCACAATTTTTCTCGGCCCAAAGCTTATTTTTTCGCAACTTCTCGCATCCTCTCAAAGCTCGTTCTTTTTTTCAGCCTGGGACTTGGGAATCCTGATGTATGTTATCAATTCAACCCTAGGGGGTGAAATTGGATAACAGCTTAGTAGATAAAGATTAGACTCGAGGAAGAGGAAGGTGGTTGTTCCATTACCAGCCTTTTATTTCAGTTCCCTCAAGGTCACTCCTACCAAGTCACCAAGAAACCCAAAATAGTCTCTAGGATTTCAAAGTGGATGCCTCGTGCCATAAATTTGTAAAGATTGCTACTCTCGTGGCTGATACAACTAAGGATGATATAATGCTCACAGATTATCAAATCACAAGGGTGGCTCTAGGGAAAGTAACAAAAGAGGGAGCACAACAGGATGCACAAGATGCCATGAATGTGTTGTGCTAGAAGTTGAGGGAAACTAAGGCAACCAAAGACAAGTTAAAAGAGAAAGTACAACAACTAACAGAAGTTCTACTCAAGATCTCAAAGCCTCTTGAGTCAACACCATCATCCTCTACTCCTATCGGGTTCGATTTCTCATCGGTACCCATGATTGAGAAGATTAATGAAAAGGGGAGAACGGTCGATGAATGGACCCAAAGGCTGCTCCTGCAAGGAAAATAAGTCATCGAAGATACTATGGAATTCTACCAATCCTTAGAGGATATAAAGAAAGATGGAGAGAAAATGGATGATGAGTTTTCAATGGAAATCGAAACCTAGAGTTGACTTTCGAAGCTCTCTAAACGCTGAAATAGGTTCCATCCCGCATCTTGGTCAAAGAAGGCATCATTCCACATGGGGATAAACATTTTTAGCTAACTAAAGCCATCAGATTCAGAATAAAGATTCTCAATGAAGCTTGCAGCAAATTGAGAGAATCAAGAGATCAATTGGTCGATGGTAAGAATGACTTAGAAGAAGAGCTAGTCAAGATCTGTGCTAAAGTGTTGAGTGAAAGCTTAGGTATCCTACCTATTGATGATCTTTACAAACAGATCCAAGAATCAATTCAGCATGAACCAACTTACAGATTCAACATGGAAATCATTGACAGGTTTGTGAAAATTGAACATTCTTTGGAGACCCTGAGGAAACTCAACAAGAGATTGAAAAAGCTTCCGACAACACTAGTGATACTCAGGAAACATGTGAAGTTCTGAGTGATCATTCCACCGTGCCTGATGAGAATGAGATGCAGGGTATAATCCAAAAATTCCAAGAATTTTGGGACAAGCAGGATTTATTGGAGGAAGATAAAGATGATGATACAGAATAAGCACAATGCGACATGTCATTTCAATCTTGAAATCGACATGTCTTTTTCATTTTTGTTTCGTCACATAGGAAGCAAATTTTGACTTGGTCTCCTACGTGAGAGTCAAGAAAAATAGGACTCTCTTTTAAAAGACTATTTTCTAGGATTTATCCTATTTTCTCTCAATGCCTTTTATTATAAATAAGGGATGCTTATGCATTCCAAAGGGTTGAGATTTTTGGAATATTGAGAACTATTGTGAAGAAGAAAAACTTTGTGTTTTCTTTTAATCATTTGAGGAATAGAAATTGATGCTATTTTTGCAAACTTTGTGTTGTGAGATTCATCTCTCTTAAGATATTGTTCTTATGTTCAGGATCTTAAGCTATTCTTTGTTTAGCATTCTCAATCATTTTAATTGTTTCAAACATTACATTACATTTTTTATCTAGAACTCATATGATTATTTCATGATCTGTGTTTTCTCGAAAGAAAATACGTTCCCATCATTTCCTTTCCATTGTGTTTTCCTTTCTGATCCATTCCATTTCGGAAAACAACAACATCTTTACCTAGTGTGGATATGGATTTTGGGATTCTATCCCAACCCCAATGGTTAGATTAGTGTGAATATTGTACATATTATTTCTGTTGTGTTTTAGATTAGTAATAAATAGGCAGCCTCACCTATCTTTGAGGAGGGATTTAATCCCATGCACTGTGGTTGAACCTCATATTTTGGCATGAAATCTCTCGATGTGGGTGTTCGAGAGCTTCTACCTCCACTTGAATGCCTCGAGTTGTTTGAAAAATCCATTTTCATGTCCCTCCTTGAAGGAGTCTCTCGAGTTTGCCTTGTTTTTGCCCTAAAATTTTCAAAATCCATGGGCTTTGCCATTTTTCCTATTTTTCCCCGACCATGGAAGCTCGAGAAGGATCAATTTATATTTTTATGCCTTTGAAAATCCAAATCCATGGTTGAAAGATGCTTAGAACCATGATTCACTTGGTTTTGTTTGAAAAATTTTCATCCTTAGCGAAAAAATCAGGTTCTAGGCATGAATGGTGAATTTATGTGTTTTTATGGTCTAACGGGTGTCTTTTTCTATGTCAAAGTTATTCCTCAGCATTCAATGGTCATGTGGCTTCTTTTGGTTGGTCAGGGGACAACGGGAAAATGCTTTAACTTATCACTTTTTTCTTTTTTGGCAAAAAGGCAAATTTGGTCCCGTAGCTCTGCTCAAATCTGATTGGTTCTTTTGGTGCTTACGTGGCTTCTTCTAATTGGATGGGGCATGGCGGGTTTTTTTTTCAACTTGTTATTTTGGCTACTTTGGAAAAAAGTTTGAACCCCCCCATGGCCCCACCAGGATTTGATTAAAGCAAATTTTAAGTGGCAGGGAAAAGTCTTACTTTGACCCCACAGAAGGACACATGGAAAAGCTAATGGCGGAGATGTGGACCATCGGAGGTAAAGTTGAATTTTTTTCCCTTTTGAAAAAAGACTAAAATTCATAAAATGTCCCTTCCTTTTGTGGAAAAAGGGAGTTAAAAGTGAAAAAGGAAGCATGGTTCCCTTGGGACCCACCAAGAGCACGTGTCAAGCTCTTTTCTCAAGGGGAGGTGTGGAGCAAAATGTGAAATTTCTACATCTTTTTCAAAAGTTGTAAAAAAAAAGGGGACCCATTTTTCAAATTGTTTTCCCGCCCATTTGTACGGATTCGATACAAACTTTGAAGGGGCATATCTTTCAACTCAGGCTCGAAATATTACAAATCTGACACCGTTGGAAAGCTCTGGACCTCCACTACACCATGGAAGCATAAAATATTACTTTCAATAGGCCTTGATGGGAAAAAAACTAAAAAATGGCTTTCACACCATTAAAGTGGATCTGGTTGCTTCCACTACCCATTTTTTGATATTATTTTCATTCTTCCTCCTCTAATATGCCAAAGCAAGCATGGAGGATTTTAAAAAAAAATTTAGATTGTGGATAGATTTGCAGGAGCATTAATGACTGGTGGTCAAGCTGTCATCAGATTTTCCTTTTTTCCTCTATTTTGGTCGCTTCTGATATAAATACAAGAGCTCGGCTCTTGGTAGGGTTGGAGGTTGGAATGTTGGAGTGTTAGAGGTCAGAACTGATTTTCTAAAAAGGCTTGATAGAGCCCATCTTTTGAGGGACTATTTGAGAAACATGTATGTCTTTTGTGTTAAACTTGATCGTGTCAAGGTGGTTATGAGTGTACAACCATTGACAAGCTCTGAGACTGTTCTAGAAACTTTCCCTGCTGATAAGTTTAATCAAATTTGAGTTATTTTGTGTTGACTCTGAGCAATTAGTGTCTGCTTTGTTTCAAAATGTCTACAAATAGTTTTATTCATTCCTATTGCAATCTTATACTAATTTTTTGTGAAATCACACAAGATCTCATCCTTGTGATAGTTTAATGGTATTTGTAATTTCATTTCAAGAAGAGCCTTCATCTTGGATGAGATAAACAAATTTAAAATCAATTCACTGTCATTTGTTGATAAAGATTGTTTGTAAGTCTTTGGGTGTACCTTAGGTGTGGTTAATCAAAAACTATAGTGTTTAATTGAGTTTTCTAATTCGAGCCTTCGTATTGGAGTCTTAAAGATTATGTGAAAACGTGTTGATTTGGGCCTCCATTGAAGCACACCTTCTAGTTGAAGGAATGTCTTGACTTTATTTGAAGCTTTCTATTGTGAAGTTGCTCATTATTGTGAAGTCCCTCCAAAGATATGGTATAATCAACTTTATCCTGCTTCACCTCCCACAAAAATTCACTTAAAAACAATTAATCATACCCATACTACCCCTGTTTGTCATGTATGTATACAAATGCATAATTTTTACCATCAAAACATGTAGAAACAATCAGGTTTTCATTGTCTTTAGTGGCTTGAACCTTTCTTAGAAAATATCTCCATTATCTAGAGTGACAACTCGTGAGAGTTAGGTTTTGTTGCATTGATCATATTTTCTTCAAGGTCTTCTTAATAATCTCACAAGGAAGGATATCTCCATCTCCTCCACAAACAACAAGGCTACAAAAAGGGTCCTCTCACCCTGGTTGAAAGGCACAACCATAAAGTAGTGAGGATAGGTCAAATCCTCTTGAGGGTGCTACCCATTTCTCCACATCTGAGTGACAAAGAGCAAGCTGCATTTCATCCCCGGCTACAAAATGACACACTATATGCTCTGCTTGTCTCTAAGCTTCTGCTAAACTTGTGATGCTACTCAGCTTCTGAGGGAGAATCAATTTGGGTACCAACACCCGATTGGTGCCATTTTTTCGGGATGCTTTGAAGAATTTAAAGTTTTCAGACCCTGGTAATGTTTCTTCTTAGTTTTGTGTGCAAATACATTTTGAAAACATCATTCTCTGATCAGATATCTGTAAGGATTGAACAAAGTTATAGGTTCTACGTATGTTGTCTGTCCAATTTTTCCAAGTAGTTATTGTACTAGGTTTGCCTCACCATTGATAAATTTGGGTGAAGGAAGGTCTGATTTGTAAAGCTTTGCATGATTTTTAGTGCTGATAGATATTTGATAGATTATTTTAGTGCATTTGCACAACTAGGGTGAAAATCCTTAGTGGCAACTCTGAGTTGATTTGATTTTGATAAATGCCAGTGTCTTAACCTCTATCAATTGAAAATTTGTTACTAATCTTTGCAAAGTTGGAAGGAAGAAGATCTTTCTTCACTATGGACCCTAGTAGAAGGTTGTTTCTAGAGTTTGGAAAGTCTAATTCAGAAGGAGGAAGAATTTGGAAGGTTGTTGGAGATCAAACCTCAAGAAAAGAGGTCTCCATTGGTGAAAATGATCGGCACGTGATTGAAGATTGCAATGCTTCCTCAACTGCTTCTGAATCAGGTAGTCTCTTTGTAAATCTAAATTCTCCATCTGGAGAGGGGCCTTCTCATTCTACCCCTGTATTTTCAAGATTTGCATCTCATTCTACCCCTGTATTTTCCAAATATGATAGTGTCTACCGTGAAAAAAGGCCATTAGGGGATAGTCATTCTGAAAATTGTATCCATGTACCACACAGACCCCTCACTCCTCATCACTTTGTTTCTCCTATAAGATCACCTCCTCAGAATAATATGGCTCAACCTCCACCCAAGACCTCCATTTTTGTAAACACCTTTGGTCCCATAAATTTTATAGGATGGATTGGTTATCCAAATGCAGTTCCCCAGGATGTAAGAAATAGATTACCAAAGTTCCAAGGAAACAACACTATAACTGGTGATCAACATCTAAATATTTTTATCAATATGATGGAAGACTTTGAGATTGAACATGAAGATGTATATATCAAATTGTTTATCCATACTTTGGAAGAGGATGCAAGGGACTGGTATAAAGCTTTTCCAGATAATTCCATTGATTCTTGGACAGAGATGAACAATGCATTTAGATTGTAGTATGGTGATAGAAATGACCCTAGGTTTCTTTTGTCAGAATTTGAAAACATCAAGAAGAATCCTAATGAGTCAGTACATGATTTCAACACAAGGTTTAACAAGACCTTGAGGAGATTGCATGTTAGCTTAAGGCCATGTGATGAGTCATGTTTGATCAAATATTCAGATGCATTTGATAAAAAGGTTACTTACTACTTGAGGGACAAAAACCCTACTAATTTGAGGTAGGCATTCACCATGGCTCTGCAAATAGAGAACAACATCAAGGCAATTGGAAAGCCTCCAAAAAGGGAGGGTGTAAAACTAATTAACCCTAGAAAAGCCTCAAACAAGTAAGGTTGTTGATTTGGAGGAAGTTGTGAAAACTTTGGTAGGGCTATGTCAAAGAAATATCATACAAATTAGCTTGGGGTAGAAAAAGGGATTGGGAAGAGTTCACAAGGTCAACACAAACAACAGGGCCAAGACAGGTTTACAAATCACCAAAGATCTGATGATAGAGGCAAGGGACCTGTTGGATTTGGAAATAGGCAATCCCAGGCTAGGGAAAATAGAATGGTACCTGATCCTTTGGCTACCAGAGTTGTTGTTGTGGAGGAGACATATGTCATTGATTGGTGTGACAGATGTTTCATGCCCCATGCCCCATGTGAGGAAGATCAGCAAGAAGAAGAAGAAGAATGATGATGATAATGATGATGATGTTTGCATGATGGGTTGCTCCACGAGCTCACAACAAGGGGCAACTTCAACTGAGGTAATAAGTGCTAGAACTATTACTAACTTTTGGGATTGCATCCACTGGGTACCTCTTCTTCCTCCCTCTCATGCTTTAGAAGTAGATATTGTACAAGCTTTTGAATTGCCCAATAATGACTTTGAATATTTAAGAGCTCTGATGATAAAGAAGTATGATGGAGGAATCCCATCTGAGGAGGAAAGAAATTGTTGATGAATGTTGTTGTTCCCAAGAGAAGGAGTACAACACAAGAAGTAGGGTTGTCAAAGGTATAGGGCCTCAAGCCAAGCCAAAAACTCCATTGCTTTCAAATATTCCTAAAGAGGCCCCTAAGAAAGATGCATCTACCAAGGGCCTTGTTGTCCCAAACAAAACTCATACCCCTCCTCATGCCCAAGCTATCAAAAATCATGTGCCATCTAATGAGTGTGTTAGCTTTCCTTCCAATGTTTCCTTGCCAAAGTTGTCCCTTATGATATTGCCCAAGTCTTGAGTTAGATCAAGATCTTAGTTCCAATTGTTGAGTTTCTTAGGATTCCTGAGCACAAGAGGAGGGCATTGGAGTATTTTGGATTGAAAGAAGAGAAGAGTGCCCAGGTAGAAACGTAAATATTGTGGAGACTCCTCCAATCATCGAAGAACTAGAAGCACCACCAACATCAAAAGAGCTAGATGAACCACCTGAGGTTTATTTGGGGACATCCTTGGTAGATTCCTACTAAATGTGGATCCATTCTTCACCACTCTGATCATTAAGGATAGATTGTTGCACAACTGTATGTTTGATTCGGGGGCATCATGCAATGTTATGCCTTTGGAAGTTATGAATGAACTGAACATCAAGGTAACAATAACATATGGGAAGTGCACTGCCATGGATTCCAGAGAGGTGCTAGTGGTAGGATGTGTGAAAGGTCTAATGGTACAACTTGCAGCCTATCCGGGAAGGAACTTGAAGCTTGATGTAGTTATTATTGATTGCCCAACCAAGTGGGGTATGTTGTTGTCTAGAAAATGGGCTGCAAGTGTTGGTGGGAGTGTTCAAATGGATATGTCCTATGCCACCATCCCAATTGAGGGAAGCCTTGTCAAGTTGTATGGGGAAAAGAAGATGTTGCACCTTATTGAAGATCCCAACAATGCATCTTATGAAGTATTGTACACAAGTGTTGATGTTGATAACTTTGTAGGATTTCTTTGATGGAAAAGAGCACAAGATTGAAGAATGCAAATGTCTTGAACAAGAAAGCTCTCCTTGGACTTTATTGTTTGATGGAGCTTGCTCCAAGTTGGAAATGGTGTTGGTGTTGTTCTGATCTCCCTAGGTCAGGAAGAGTTTGTCTTTTCCTTCAAACTCAACTTTGAGTGCACTAATAACATTTCTGAATATGAGGAACTATTGTTAGGTTTGAGAATTGCTTGGAAATATGGTGTTAAAGACATCATTGTCAAAGGAGATTCAAATTAATTGTAAAGCAAGTCAGAAAACTTTATGCCACAAAAAATCAGTGAATGAAACAATACAAGCATGCAGCTTGGGATCTCATTGAGATGTTTGACTCATTCAATATTGTGCATCATGATAGGAAGTTCAATGATTTGGCAGAAAATTTGTAGTATTGGGATCTCGGTTTGATAATTGTGTAGTATCCCCATATTGTGAATATGATGTTGAGGTGTTAACCAGGCCATCTATACTTGACAACATTAAACATTGGAAAGTTTTTGATGATGATGCTCAGGTCAGAAGATTTGTAGAACAAAGGGGAGTTTTTTGATCAAAATATTGATTGGGAGCCAATGGTGTGTAATAGAGGGTAAGGAAACCTTGTTTGGAAAAGGCATCATCCAACTAAAGACTAATACCATTCCTAGAGGGTTGGTTGCTCTTGAATCCAACTTTGATAATGTTGATCGCATTATTAATAGATGCATGGCATCCTCAAGGGATATTGAGGAGCATGACCTTGGCACAAAGGAAAACCAAGGAAGATTTGGTTGGGAAGCAATCTCAACAAGGAGGAAAAATAATCTTATGTCCAATTGCTAAAAAATATCAAGATTGCATGGCTTGGACTTATTCTGAACTAAAGGCATATAGAGAGGATCTGTTTCAACATGAGATTCCTTTGGAATCTAATGCAAAACCATTCAGGTAGAAACAAAGGCCAATCAATCCACTCATGTCTCTTAAAATGCAAGAAGAACTGAAGAAACTAAGGGATGGAGGGATTATTCAACCTACAAGGTATTCTTCTTGGGTTGTAAACCTAGTACTAGTTAGAAAGAAGAATGGTGACATCAGGTATGTGTGTGGATTTCAGAAATCTGAACAGAGCATCCATGAAGGATAATTATCCTTTACCAAACATGGAAAACATGTTGTAGCTAGTGACTGGTTCTGAGTTACTTTCTACCCTGGATGGTTTCTCTGGTTATAACCAAGTTGTGGTGAAGGAATCAGAAAGAATTAAAACAACCTTTACCACTCCTTGGGGACATATGTATATGTCAGGATGCCCTTTGGGCTGATGAATGCTGGAGCAACCTTTCAGAGAGAAATGGATGTTTTTTTTTTGGTTACATCAATGATTTTATTATTGTCTACCAAGATGATGTAACTGTGTTCTCTAGGAAGAGAAGTGATCATTTGCAAGCACTTGGAGAAAATGTTGGTAAGATGTAGAGAATATGGCATTTCACTCAATCCAAAGAAGTGCCATTTTGGAGTACAGAAGGAAAAATTGCTTGGTCACATTGTGTCACAAGAAGGGGTAATGATTGATCCGGAAAGGGTAGAGGCCATCAGCAAGGTCCCAATTCCAAGAACTAAGAAGGGGATTCAGTCCTTCTTTGGGTAGATAAACTTCATCAGAAGATTCATATCAAACTTTGTTGAGTTGACCATTCCAATCACTGGCATGTTGAAGAAGGACCAGAGCCATCAAATGGGAGGAGGATGCCATTCAAGCTTTCAATGGGATCAAGGAGGCATTAAAGCATGCCCCTATTTTAGTAGCTCCAGATTATAAGAAGCCTTTCTAACTATTTTCTTTTGCTTCAGAAAACACTATTGCATCTGTTTTGTTGTAGAAAGATGATGAAGGGGCTGAGAGGCCAATTGCCTTTTTAGTAAGGCATTGTAGGGGGTGAGCTGAAATACACTATTATGGAGAAACAAGCATTTTCCTTGGTAAAAGCAACAAAAGTTTTTAGGCCTTACATTTTGAGCTCTAAAATTGTTGCTTATGTTCCCCACACCATGGTCAAAGATATCTTATCAGAGATGGAAGTCTCAAGAAAAAGATGCAGATGGGTGAACAAGTTGTAAGAATATGACATGGATATCCAAACCATGAAGTTGGTGAGAGGTTTGGGCTTGGCTAAGCTTATGGCTGAGAGAAACTTGCAAACTATTGAGGTAAATGAAGTAGAAGAAAGTAGGGTAGATGTTTTTGAAAAATTGATGAGTTCTGAGTGGTACAAAGATGTAATTTTTTATCTCAAACATCTGAACTGCCTTGAGTATTTAAGTAAGAACTAGAAAAGAGCCCTTAAGTTGGCTTCCTAGAAATATGTCATTACTGATTATGGGTTAGCTTGGAAGAACCCTGAGGGAGTTCTCTTAAGGTGCATTACTGAAGATGAAGCCCCAAGATAATTGTTGATCTTCATGGAGGAGTTTGTGGGGGCATTTTTCTGGAAGAGTCACAACACACAAGATCTTGAGGGATGGTTATTGGTGGCCAACTATCTTCAAGGATACAACTCTTTTGGTTAGAAGATGTGAAAGTTTCAACACTTCTCTGGAAGATGAAAGCTTGGGCTCCCTGCCCTTTGCATCTTGTATCAATTGAAGCCCCATTCAAGCAATGGGGGATGGATTTCATTGGTGAGATTTAGACCCTTCAAGTGTTGGCCATAAGTGGATTCTTGTAGCCACTGATTACTTCACCAAGTGGGTGGAGGAAATCCCCACCAAAAGAGCAACACACCAAATTGTCATGGATTTTATGTTGAACCATATCATCTGCGTAGGTTTGGGGTGCTAGTTAAAATTGTTGCTGACAATGCCATGAGCTTCAGAGCTAAACCTTTGGTGGCAATGTGCAAAGAATGGGATCAACTTGACATATGCATCTAATTACAATCCCCAAGGAAATGGACAAGCTGAGTCTAGTAATAAAAATTTGTTGAAGATTATCAGAAGAACCTTGGAGCTGAACAAGAGAAAATGGGGTGAGTAGTTGAAGTTTGTTGTCTGGGATGACCGAATTACTATTAAAAGAGCCACTGGAAAGAGTCCATTTGAGTTGGTATATGGAGCTCAAGCCCTGCTAGCCCCTGCATATGCAATTATCCTCATATCAGTTCATTCAACAACTGGAAGACCAAGAAGTAAGTCCATATGATGCCCGCATTAACCAGATTGTTGAACTTGATGAAGAAAGGAGGGCATCCCACCAAAGGCATGTAAAGTTCAAAGAAAAGTTGAAGAAGTTGTTTGACAAGAAGGTCACCCCAAGAGCTTTCAATGTTGGAGATCTCATGTTGTTATGGGATAGCAGGCATGAAGATAAGGGAAAGCATGGTAAATTTGATGCATTGTGGATGGGCCCTTACTCCATAGACATTCGGATTGGTGAGCATACCTTCTTCTTGAAGGATTTGGATGGAGAATTGCTGAATTTCCTGTTAATGGTAGGCATTTGAAGCATTTCTTGGATTGATTCCCATAACCAAGGTGAACATCATCTATATAGTGTATAGTTTGTTGGTTTGTTTTTTCTGTCTTTCGTGTTCTTGTTTGTTTTGGCCCCCGGTGGCCTATTTTTGCTAGTTTCTCTATTCATTTTTGGGGGATGGTCTTGGTTTTGTGCTCAAGCTGAATCCTTTTCCCAATGGATATTTTGGCACTTGGTCTACTTTTGTTCTTGTGGCACTCGTGGGGAGTGCCCATCCCCGAGTAGGAGCCGATGTTGGTGCTCATTTTGATCTCACACCATTTTTCCCTAATTTTCCTTTGTCTACATGTTCTAAAACATTTTGTCTCTCGATGTGGGTGTTCTGAGAGCTTCTACCTCCACTTGAATGCCTCGAGTTGTTTGCAAAATCCATTTTCATGTCCCTCCTTGAAGGAGTCTCGAGTTTGCCTTGTTTTTGCCCTAAATTTTTCAAAAAATCTGGGCTTTGCCATTTTTCCTATTTTTCCTTGACCATGGAAGCTTGAGAATGATCAATTTATATTTTGTATGCCTTTGAAAATCCAAATCCATGGTCGAAAAGATGCTCAGAACCATGATTCACTTTGGTTTTGTTTTAGAAAAAATTTTTCATCCTTAGCAAAAAAATCAAGTTCGGGCATGAATGGTGAATTTTTATTTTTTTTTTGATGACGATAGGTGTCTTTTTCCTATCAAAGTTATTCCTCAATGCATTCAGTGGTCACGTGGCTTCTTTTGGTTGGTCAAGGGATGGTGGGAAAATGCTTTAACTTATCACTTTTTACTTTTTTGGCAAAAAGGAAAATTTAGTCCCGTAGCTCGCTCAAATCTGATTGGTTCTTTTGGTGCTTACATGGCTTCTTTTGATTGGATGGGGTGCAGCGGGTTTGTTTTTTCAACTTTTTCTTTTGGCTACTTTGGAAAAAAATTTGAACCTACCCCATGGGCCCGTGTCAAAGCCTAGGTTTTGATTAAAGAAAATTTTAAGTGGCAGGGAAAAAGTCTACTTCCCTGCGCAAGGACACGTGGCAAAGCTAATGATGGAGATGCGAACCATCGGAGGAACTTGGATTTTTTCCCTTTTGGATTCAAATGGAGTAAAATTCTAAAATGGAAGCACGGCCCCAAATCATTTTGAAAAGGTCAAAAGTTGCTCCATGGCTCGATGGTGACAGGTCAAATGAAGTGTGGACCTTGGAGAAAAGGTTGGAAATTTTTTGGAAAATTTTTTTTTGGAAAAAGGGAGTTAAAAGTGAAAAAAGATGCATGGCCTTTGGGACCCACCTTAAGACACATGTCAAGATCATTTTTCAAGGGCGGAGGTGTGAGCAAAATGTGAAATTTCTACATCTTTTTCAAAAGTTGTAAAAAGAAAAGGGGACCCATTTTTCAAACTGTTTTCCCGCCCATTTGTACGGATTCGATACAAACTGCGAAGGGGCATATCTTTCGACTCAGGGCTCAAAATATTGCAAATCTGACACCGTTGGAAAGCTCTGGACCTCCACTACACCATGGAAGCATAAAATATTACTTTCAACAAAGGCCTTAATGGGAAAAAAACTAAAAAATGGATTTCACACCATTAAAGTGGATCTAGTTGCTTCCACTACCCATTTTTTGATATTATTTGCCATTCTTCCTCCTCTAATATGCCAAAGCAAGCATGGAGGATTTTTAAAAAAAATTTCTCAGATTGTGGACAAATTTGAAGGAGCATTAATGACTGGTGGTCGAGTTGTCATTAGATTTTCCTTTTTCTCCTGTTTTGGTCTCGCTTCGATATAAATACAAGAGCTCTACTCTTGGTAAGGGGTTGGAGGTTGGAATGTTGGAGTGTTAGAGTCAGAACTGATTTTCTAAGAAAAGCTTGATAGAGCCCGTATTTTTGAGGGAATATTTGAGAAACATGTATGTCTCTTTTGTGTTAAACTTGATCGTGTCAAGGTGGTTATGAGTGTACAACCATTGACAAGCTCTGAGATTGTTCTAGAAACTTTCCCCTATTAATAAGTTTAATCAAATTTGAGTTATTCTATGTTGACTCTGAGCATTTAGTGTCTGCTTTGTTTCAAAATGTTTGCAAATAGTTTTATTTGTTCCTATTGCAATCTTATACTAATTTTTTTGTGAAATCACACAGGATCTCATCCCTGTGACAGTTTAATGGTATTTACAATTTCATTTCAAGAAGAGCCTTCATCTTGGATGAGATAAAAAATTTAAAATCAATTCATTGTCATTTGTTGATAAAGATTGTATGTAAGTCTTTGGGTGTACCTTAGGTGTGGTTAATCAAAAACTATAGTGTTTAATTGAGTTTTCCAATTCGAGCCTTCGTATTGGAGTCTTAAAGATTATGTGAAAACGTGTTGATTTGGGGCTCCATTGAAGCACACCTTCTGGTTGAAGGAACGTCTTGACTATTCTAAAGCTTTCTATTGTGAAGTTCTCATTATTGTAAAGTCCCTCCAAAGATCTGGTATAATCAACTTTATCCTGCTTCACCTCCCACCAAAATTCACTTAAAAACAATTAATCATACCCATACTACCCCTGTTTGTCATGTATGTATACAAATGCATAATTTTTACCATCAAAACATGTAGAAACAATCAAGTTTTCATTGTCTTTAGTGGCTTGAACCTTGCTTAGAAAATATCTCCATTATCTAGAGTGACAACTCGTGAGAGTTAGGTTTTGTTGCATTGATCATATTTTCTTCAAGGTCTTCTTAATAATCTCACAAAGTAAGGATATCTCCTCGGTTATAGCTACAATTTTAGAAGGATCTACAACTATTTTATTCTTGCTTGTAACATGACCCAAATAGTGCACTTTCGTGTCATAGAATGAACATTTAGATAACTTACCAAATAACCGTCTTTTTCTCAAGATTTCTAAAACTATCTTCAAATGCTCATGGTGTTCCTCAATAATTTTAGAGTATATGAGAATATCATCCAAGAATACAAGCACAATTTTTCCAAGTATTCTTGAAAAATATTGTTCATTAAATTCATAAAAGTTGCAGGTGCATTTGTTAATCCAAAAGGTAAAACTGTGAACTCATAATGTCCATACCTTGTTCTAAAATTTGTTTTATGAATGTCCTCATCCTTAATTTGTAACTGATGATATCTCGATCAAATATATATCTTAGAATATACCAATGCTCCATGCATTTGATCAAATAGATCATCAATTCTAGGAAGTGGATATTTGTTCTTAATTGTTTCCTTGTTTAACATTTTGTAATCAATACACAATCTAAGTGTTCATCTTTCTTTTTCACAAAAATTACCGGTGCTCCCCAAGGTGAAACACTTAGTCTAATCAAACCTTTAGACAAAAGTTCTTGCAACTGTGCCTTAAGCTCTACCAATTCAATAGTAGTCATCCGATAAGGTGCCTTAGAAATAGGCTCTGGGTTCAGGTTTGATTTCAATTGTGAAGTCAAACTCCCTTTTGGGTGGAAGACCTGGTAATTCCTCAGAAACACATCACTGTAATTTTGTAACAATGGGTAATGTTCTAAGAAATCACTATTTTCTTCAGTAGATTCTGAAATTTTTACTACATATAAGGTACAACCCTTATTTTTGGCCTTTTTAAGTTGCATAGCTGACAATTTCCTAACTAAAATTTCACGTTTAACACCCTAAATCTCTGTGTAGTTTTCTATAGGTCATCTAAACAACTAATATGTTTTTCAAAATAGTCCACTTTTGCTTTATGCTTAGCTAGCCAATTAACACCTATGATTACATCATAAGACCCCAAAGGAGCAACATAAAGATCAACTTTTATGGAAAAACTAGGTAAGTCAAGGACTGCTCCAAAAAGACACATACTAACTATATGAACAACATTATTCCCATAATGTACAGTCCATGATTTATCCATTTTTCCAGCTTTTATTTTTAATTTTGATGCTAATTTACTAGAAATAAAACATTCAGTAGCTCTCGTATCAAAAATAATAGTTATAGGTATACCAAATAACTTACCCGGAACTTCTATGGGTGTGACTTGCTTTTCAGCTTGTTTGTCAGCTACTGCAACGTGTATCTTGTGCTGCTAATTACGGTCATCCTTTTTCAAAGGACATTGGTTTACATAATGATATTTTCCACAATTTTAATAGCCTCATACAGGTCCCTTTTTAGGCTCAAATTTATTTCCAGCCTTAAAGTTATCATTCTGACCTCTATAGGACTTCTGTCCGTTATTATTATTCTTAACAAAGTTATTGCGTACATTAGCAGTAGGCTTATTTGTTGTTGTTTTCTTATTATTATCAGTTGAAAACTTACTTTTCATACCAAAATTCTTCCATGGTCCTTTCTTAGGTGCCAGAGATGATGAAGAGGATTTTGGAACTTTCTTTCTTACTTCCTCCTTATGAGTAGAAATTACCTTTAATTTTATGTTCCTGCCTTATGGATTTTTCAACAACCCCTTCCATAGTGGTTGGGCTGTGAACATTCACCTTCCTTCGATAATGGGATTCAATCCCATGATAAAATTTTGTATCCTAAACTTCTTGTCAGTTTGATATCGAGGTACATACTTAAGGAGTTTAGTAAACCACTCCTAGTACTCTATTACAATTAATTTTCCTTGGGATAAATTCTGGAATTCAGTCATTTTTTTATCATAATAAATTTGTGGCAACCAACGTTGCCTAAAATAACTTTTATATTGAACCTAAGTAATATTAGTTTCATCGATGTTCAACTCATCCTTACGACTATCCCACCATGAAGATGCTTCATGGGAAAGCTGATATGCTCCCCATATTACCTTTGTTTTTTCTGAGAAGTTCCTTAATGTAAAGTACTTCTCCATTTCACTAAGCCAATTCTTAGCTCCATATCCTAATGTGGTGCCATCAAACTTAGGTGGACTTATCCTTTTTATATCATTAGTGAGTTCAACTGTCAGTCTTGCCTTTTTATTTTCTAGCTGATCCGACATGTTTACATTGTTATTATCAACACCCAAATTTCTCAAATTGGTGTTTTCCGTAGGAGGTGGCTAATTGTTATTACCAACATCTTCTTCCTCCTCATTTCCCATTACTTGTTGTTCAAGTACAGCCAAACGATCTCTTATGTCCAATAGGGCAACAAGGATCTCGTTGAGTTTTTGGGAAGTTGCTACTTCTCCACCAGGTGGTGGGTTATTTGCAACATTTCCTCTTGTTCTAACCATTTTATGTTAACAAGAAAATTTAAGTTTTATCATATTATGGACACAATAGGTCCAAGAGTTGTAACCTTCAGCTCTAATACCAAGATGTAACATCCCATTTTAAGACTTTAGAAACAAGGGAATTTTTTTTATACATAATGTGCTCTGTTCTAAATAAACATAATTTAGAACACACATTCCATGCCAATCAATCTCATAACAGAAAACCATATGCAGCTGTAATTGACTCGGTGAACTACTAATCTATCATTTCATGACTCGGTGAACTACCGATCTGTCATGTTAACTTGAAGTATTGAATACTTAATGTATACCAAGTATACTTGGTTCTCTTACCCTATTCTGGGTACTGAGTGTTCTGTTTAAGAAACCTATCTGAATATTTGTTACCAATATTCATCTGAAATCACATTCCTTAAACTAGGTGACATAGGAAAATACAACCAGTAGCTTGCGATACTTTGGCCAAATATTTCCAACATACTATTCATGTTACTATTCCTAGATGACATACTCATCTAAATAGAATATGTCCTTCACCCCACTCATCTGTTATCTAGAATGGTCTTCACTGACTTCAGTCAGTCCACTTGTCCAAGGTTTGACCCTAACACTAAGTTAGTGACATAATTTAGAATAGGGAATCACTCATGATGACCTAGGGTATATAGACATACCCAATCGACCTAAGTCGATTGGATGTGCCTAGTTATCCTAAGTCATTGTGAGTCACTTCCTATGCTAAATCATAACTCTAATCTGACCTAGAGAGAAACTAAGTTCAAGTCCAAATTTGGGTAGGTCTAGATGAACCAATGCTAAAGGGTGTTGCAACATGTCAACTACAACCCTGTATCCTCATGAAGACCCAAGTCTTCATGAAGGTACATTCGTAGTTGGCATGTGCCAACATCGATAGAACTACTTCATCACGATGTACACACCTCAAAGAGGTCATTTCCACTTAATTAGTTTAGGATTAAGATTTAGATTACAAAAACCTTACATAACCCTAATTCCAACAACCTTTAAGGTTTCCATCCTTATTTGAGTTGGTTAAATAATATGGAACTTCATAGACTAATGATTGCTTTATGTTCAATTAACTTTTTACTTAACATTTTGTTATTTGAAAATAGAACCAGCATCCATCATAATATTTGCTTAAGTAACTCAACCATTCATAGGAGGTGTAAGAACCAAAAGGTTTGGTAAGAGTGGACTTCATAGAGATGAAGTCTAAATGATTTACGAACACAAACACCATTCATTTGTTTTACATCCTTTTGAGAGGAGAAGAACCTTCCTCTTTATGGTTAAGTGTTAGGGTTTATTATACCCTTTTACCTTTCACACTTCCTTATAGTTTAATTGTATGTTCATTTAACATCCCTTAATAAACCATACTAGTTTAGGTAAAAGAACATCAATACATGTAGCTTAGCAAGTTGCATTCAAGTAAGGGAAATTGTACTATTTCCCATTCATCCAATTCATTAAATGACAACAAAAATAAGGATCCAATCAGATATGAATGATAACAACAAGATAGGATTACAAATTTCCTTCATATAATGCACAAGATAATTTACACAAGTTAAAGTAACTTCCATACCTTTTTCCATTCATTATGATAAAATACACATTTTACAAGACTATGCATTTCAGACATATTGCATGTCAAACAACATCAAGATCATTAAAGATTACAACTTTCCTTCCTTCAATACATCTCAATAATGAATCAGAATTCTCTATAAAATATCCAGACTTTAAATCAACCAATACATCATATAATTTATTGCCTTCCTTTATCACTTACGAAGTCCATCTGCAAAACATGCTAAAGACGGGTCACTTTGTTGAACTTAGCATGATAAGCACTAAGCATTAAAATGAAGTTCCTTCAACTAACTATTTCATAAAACCAACTTTTCTTTTATGAAACAGAAAGGCTGAGTAGACAATAAATCATAAGTTATAACAACCATAAAAGAAGAACAATTAATCAACCTGAATTAACATTTAAGAAAAGATCATGATATAATCAGTAATCTACAACATAATATCAGATAAGTAATGTTCCAACCAATTACTTATCTATATCAAATAAAAGTAACTAATAATTATTTCCTTCATAATTCAATCTGAATTTGAAATATAGAAACTAACTTTACTATTTATCCAAACAGAGTTACTTTCAGAAGCAAGGGCCTTCTTTCTCAGCTTTACAAAGTTTCATAAAGAGACATGTACAGTCAAGCTCATTCCAACATCGTAAGGATTTTAGGATGAATCATCTAACAACTGAAATAAATAAGAGTTTCACATTTCAGATGTGACATCCTAATTCCAAAACCAAGACATAGCCTAAGTTCTCAAGTTAGGCCTCACATTAACATTAGAAAAGTATTCATTCAATAAACAACATCTCACACCAATCACTATAACAGATATTAAACACCCTTAATACAAGTTAAGTGAATAAGCAAGTAGTAATAACAACTACATAATTGCATTCATAAAATTAATGCAACTTAGCCAAATAAATCCACTACAAGATTTACACAAAAGAAGGATGAATGACTGAAAATAAATAGTTTAAAACTTCCTTTCCCATTCGGTTAAACCGAATTCCCATTCACAACTCATAAAGGGAATTCAACACTTAACTCTTATAGTTTCACAAGTAAATAAATTCGAAAGAGGACTAGTACCGACCCAGTCATAACATCCCTTAAATCTTAAAAACATAGACATCATGCTCAGAGCTGTTACACTACTCATGTAACTACAAATTCAAGTTGGGATTGAAAATTAAGGCTCACCCATCACCAAACAAAAGTAGTTTAGTATCATTTTCCACATCAAGAGATGCAACAACAAAGTAGAAAAACATCATACAAAAAATAATAGCCTTAATAATCATCCAAAACATCTAAGTTTCAATCAAGAGATCATAACTTGTCCATTCCTACAAGACGATAGCACAACAATAGATAAGGAGGACTTATAGTCACATCCTCACAGAGGTGAGTGAACACATATTTTGAATGGATAGAGAAGGATTCATCAAGAATCGATTCCAGAAGATGCAAATGAAAGGACTACATGACTTAGCTAAAGGTGCCCAGTCAGCTTAAAAGATGATTAAGTTTTCCTTTCATTTTTACCATAGGCGGGCTCAACTGAACACTCCTACAAAATTGATGAGACATTCAATTTCTTCCAACTTACACAGGAATCAAATAAATCTAACAACTGCACCAATTTGGTTAGCTCCAAATAACATAACCACCAATTCAAAAGTTGAATATCCATTCAACGTATCTTCATGAAGTTATAATAGTCAGAATTTCACAAGTTACTCTAACAAGTTTAACAAGTGGTTTACCTAGATCAGGAATGGGTAGGTTCAAATCAACAACATCTAAGTCCAAAAGCAAAATGGATAGGAAGATTTGACCTCAAGTAAGCTCAACCGAGCTATGGAATTATAATCAAAATATCGACTCGGATAAAGCCAGTTCCCAAAATATCTTCAAACGAAAAGAACTTCAACTATTTACCTATAGCTCAATCTCCCAAAATCTTAAAGGAAGACTCAAACATAATTATTCAGAAGAGAAGACTTCATCCACTGCTGTATTCAACAAATAATTCTGAAACCAAATAAACCCAGAAGCCATTTCATAGAGTTTCAGAAGAGAGAGAACCAAATCCAAACAACAAGGTTTTTGAGTCAATACCTCCTTCTTGTTTCCACATAGACTAGAACCATAAAACAATAAATCCAAACACCATTACATACTCAGCTTCCATCGAATACAAGGTTCGAAGAAATGAAGGTTTACACAGTACAAGTTAAAAACAAATTACCCATTCACTATTTTCCACACAAGTTCGAGATCACACAATTATGAATCAAAGTATATTGATACAGTCTTAGAAGGTGTATTAAAACTTAAACAAAACAAGATGTGATAGAGAAGGGTAACCTTTTACCTTCTATTAACAATCAGAGATAGCCAGTTCAAAGCTCAAAGCAACAACAAATTTCCTTAAACCCTTTTCGAGCAGGTAAGCAAGAATACAAACTTTATCAACATTACTCAAGTCATGACCAGTTCTAAAGTGTGAATCACCATTAACTCACTCAGGGAAACAACCCAATGACAATATTATCATGTAGAAGTTCCTCAATCAAAGAACACAGAGATTATTTCAAGCAAGAAATCAAGTAACCATAACAAAATAAAAACCAACTTGTTTTACAAGAGTAGAGTTGTTTCAATGAAGACATTTAGAGAAAATTAGAACAACTTAATGGATAGAGCCTATCATGCTTGATAGTGCTTCTATCGATTCAAAGAATATTTCCATCCAAGCCTCTAAACGAAGTCAACAACCAAAAACTTCCTTCTCAAATGCCTCTTATACTTCCATTGGATCGAAAATAGACCAAGGGAGTTAAAAATAGTAACAAACTGAAAATAGAACTACTGGTTCGAAGAACCAGATAGCTCCATGTAGAGCAAAAATTGAAATGCTTGAAAGACCAAACAACCCCCAACAAATCCACTCGCATGGTTTCCAAGGTGGTTTTTTTGCCAAAACCGATGACCATAAATGTCATTAATTTCCAATCTCCCACCTATTTCTCCATGCCACCACCAGTTAAAGTTGGCGAGTCCAATTTCAACTTCTGCATGCATCACTTATCTCTAGTGATGATTCCACATAGGATTCCACCAAATTTTCCTGCCTCTACCTAAACTGGCAAGTACTTGTCCATTGAATTCAAAAATCAAATCAAATAAATGACTTAGGAACCATCGCCATGCCTTCAACTTTCCATACGACCCCTTAGGTCCCCTTCTATCCTCGCATTAGTTTAGGATAGATATCATTAGCTTAGGGTATGACCTTAGGTTAGTTTAGAAAATATTTACCTTAGGTTATCTTAATATTTCCTTAGGTAAATTTTCCACCTTAGGATAGGCCATTCTTCATACCAATATAGTATTAGGTAATAGGTTAGAAATATACCTATCATCACCTTAGGTTATTTCCAAATCCCTAACTTAGAAAACATGCAACTTAGGTTAGGATGAACAAGATTAGAGTAGGCATAGATATACGGTAGATCCAGTTTACCTTAGGTTAGAATCCCGTTAGGATAGATCTTATAGATCTAGGACTTAGGATTTACCCTCAATAGTCCTGAAGTAGACCTCTTTCCAACTTACACCATTCAATGTTCTGGAGAAGTTGACAAGAAGATCTGAGCACACAACTTACAGCAGAATGCATAGCATGAACTTCCAAGAAGATCAATGAAATTGTAAACCTACAAAGGTTCAGTATTTTATTTCCTTCAACCTTTGAATGTTAGTTTTCCATACTAGATCAGGTAAGAAGAATTAAAACATACCTTGGATCAATGGAATTGATCCAAGGTTTCATTATTATATAGAGATAAATTTTCAAACAACTTTACCAGTTTACAACCTTACTTATCTCAAACAAAATGGATTCCTTGCAAGCAACAACATTTCAACAATTGAATCCAAGAAAAGAAATAATTTATCCATGGCAAGCATGATTTCAATAGTCAAAAGAATACACCTTCTTAGGACAAATCACATGTCAACGCTTGCATTGCAAAGAGGAGAAGTTAACAGTTTATCAAAGGTGTTACATACTTCCCTCCTAAAAAGAATCATCATCCCGATGATTAACTTATTTAAACAAATTTTCATCAAGGACAATCCATTTATTAACTTTCTTTTCACATGTTCATAACATTTCTGGATTTAAAATTTCCAAAATCAACATTTACGTAGTTGTTTTTAAACAATGAAATATCTATCCAAAACTGGTGATTTATTGTCATAAAAGAATAAAATCACAAATTTTATCAATCAACAGAATCAATTCTATTCAAATAAATATGGAAAAGCAGTTTTCATATCTTCCATATTTTCCCAAGTTGCACTTTCCTCATTAAATTGGTCCCATTGGACCTTACATTGACTTATTTCATGATTTCTTAAGTGCAACTAGCAATTTTCTAGCACTCGAATGGGTTTAACCACGATTATTCTTAGGTCTTGGACCTGCAAGGAATTCCAATTTAACACATGTGATAAATCTGAAACATATTTCTTAAGCAAAGAAATATGGATACCATCATGCATTCGTGACAAAGTAGGGGTAATGCTAAATGATAAGCTATAGGGTTGATTACTTTAATAATTTCAAAAGGTCCCACATAATGAGGTGATAACTTGGTAGCCTTGCCAAAAGTTATAGAACTCTTTTGCATAGCTTTTACCCAAAGAAAAAAATTTCACCAAGTTCAAATTTTCTATTAACCCACTTCAAGTTAGCATAACTCTTTTCCCTATCGGTTGCTTCTTTCAAGCATTCACGAATCATTTTAACTTTTGTTCCATTTCCGTAAGGATTTCAGGTCCAATTATCTCTCTATCCTCAATGTTGTCCAAATTAATAGGTGTTTTGCATTTCCTTCCGTACAATGCTTCAAAAGGTGTCATCTTTAGAGAGGCATGATATGTGTTATTGTATGAAAACTCAACTAATGGGAGGTACTCTTCCCACTTTTACTACTAATCCATGCAATACATTCATAACATATCCTCTAAAAATTGATTAACTCTTTCAGTCTGTCCATCCATTTCGGATGATACACAAAACTAAAATACATCTTAGTTCCTAGAGCTGCGTTAAGTGTTTATAAAAACCTTGAATTCATTCTTGGATCTCTATCAGATATGATTCATTCAGCTACTCCATGTTATCTGAAAATCTCATGTATAAACCATTTTTCTAAAGCGGTGAATCATCCTTAAGATTACAATAACAAAATGTGTTACTTTTATTAGTTTATAAACAACAACAAAAATAACATCATGTTTATTTCTTGACATAGGAAGCCCTTGTACAAAATTCATGCTTATCACTTGCCATTTGTACTGTGGTATGCTGTGAGGATACAATAAACTAGTTGGATGCATATGTTCAACTTTAACACGTTGACATTCTAAGCAATGTGTCACAAATTCAATAACATCCTTTTTCATCCCTTTCCAAAAATATTGTTGTTTTATATTAGCAAACATCTTTGTAATACCAGGTGTCCAGAAAAAGGTGAATTGTGAAATTCAACTAATAATTTCTTTCTTAAATCATTTAGCAAAGGTATGTATACCATGTTTTCAAATCATAAGATTCCTTCATTATCAAAGTGAAAACCTTTATATCTCACATCATTTGGATCCGCAGCAAGTGTTGTTTTTACTTGTTAAAATAAGAATCAGATTCCATAACACTTTTTACCTCATCCTTAAACTGAGTTCTCAACGTTATAAGAGCAGAAATGTGCTTCCTACAACTTAGAGCATCAATTACCCTATTTTCCTTGCCTTTAATGTAACTTATGTCAAAATCATATTGAGACAAAAACTCTAAGCATCTTCACTATCTTGCATTCAAATTTGGCTGAGTAAAAATATACTTTAGCCCAAGATGATCAGTTTTTAATTCAAAAGGTTTACCAAGCAGATAATGCCTCCAAACTTGAAGTGCATGAACAATGGCAGTAAGCTTTAGATCATGTGGAGCATAATTCATCTAATGTAACTTAAGTTTTCTACTTTCGTAAGCTATGACATGATCATTTTGTAACTGAAGACATCCAAGACCTTCACTAGATGCATATGTCACAATAGTAAAGTCTCTTTTAGGGTCACGTATAGCCAAAATAGGTACTAAAGTTAACTGATCCTTCAAAGTTTTAAATGCAGATTCACATTTCTCATTCCACACAAATTTCTTATCCTTTTTCTGCAATGAAGTTATTGGTGCAACAACTTTGGAAAAATCTTTAACAAATTTCCTATAGTAACCAATAAGACCCATGAAGCTTCTAACTTCATATACATTCTTTGGTGTAGGCCACTCAGTTGTAGATACAATTTTAGAAGGATCTATAGCTATTCCATTCTTGCTTATAACATGACGCTAATAGTGCACTTCGATTTCATAGAATGAACATTTAAATAACTTAACAAATAACCATATTTTTCTCAAGATTTATAAAACTATCTTAAAATGCTCATGGTGTTCTGAATACTTTAAGAGTATATGAGAATATCATCCAAGAATACAAGCACAAATTTGTCCAAGTATTCTTGAAAAAGAAGCACAAATTTAGAGTATATCGAATATCGTCAAAGAATACAAGTACAAATTTGTCCAAGTATTATTGAATCCAAGAAAAGAAATAATTTATCCATGGCAAGCATGATTTCAACAGTCAAAATAATACACCTTCTTAGGAAAATCACATGTTAACGCTTGCATTGCAAAGAGGAGAAGTTAACAGTTTATTAAAGGTTTTACTTAGGTGCCCTTTACTAGGCCAGTTTGAAAGTTCCAAAATTTATATCATGCATTGCCAACACTCTTCCCAGCATGTTCATCAATTGCTCTAGTTAAAACATACTTGGGATAAGAAAAATTAAAAGAAGTGCCCTAATCTCTATCATTTTCTTACACAATTACATCTCGTATAAGTTCTTAGCATTCGTATTTTGTTGTATATCATTATAGTGACTCTAAAATTAGATTTAATAATCATATTTTATTAAATCAAATACATATACATGTGTGTGTGTGTGTGTGTATAGATATGGATATGTATGTGTATGTATAAGTAAATGTCACATCACATTTGGATTTGTCTATCCTAATGATAGGATAACATGACCCCTAGAAGATATACCTAAAGATGTCACACATGCAATTTCAATGTGTGGGACCCGATTCTACATACGTGGCATTGACCCAAACTAACCCAATCACAACCTAGACAACTTTATCTCTCTCTTTTGGTATACACATAGTGTGTTTATGACAAAAAACACAACCATATGTTAATAAAAACATCCAGATATATGAGACTAGTACACATACATATGTATATTTATACTCATACATACATGTACATATATATGTGTATACATATGGATATGTATGTGTATGTATAAGTATGTGTCATAACACATTCACTAACTATCCATCCAAGATAATACTATATACAATTTTATCTCTCTTATGTGGTATGTACAAAGTGTGTAGATGAAAATAACACTAACATATGATAATACAAACGTCCATGTATGTGAGACTAGTACATATACCTATGTATATGTAAACTCACACATATATGTACATATATATGTATATGTATATGTATATGCATATACACACATATGGATATGTATGTGTATGTATAAGTAGGTGTCCCAACACATTCATTGACTAGCCAGCCAAGACAAGAGTATAGACAATTTTATCTCTCTTTTTAGGTGGAATGATGAGATCTAACTATAGGTGACTATGTAAGTAAATGACCTCTTTTCTAGACTCGGTGTACAATGATGAATATAAAAACATGTGGAAAATATTTGTGTTAGGTTCACAAGGGCTCCTAACACTTCTAATATTCCATGTACATAAATTGTTTGTATTGTTTTATTTCGGTTTGATTTTTTTACTATAATTTGGATGGGATTTAGTGTGAAGAGAAGGAAATGTTTGGAGGCTAGTGAAAATGGAATAATTTTTTTACTAAAAATCAATGAAAAATAAATTTTTAGGGAAAAAATATCTAGTTTGAGGGACACATCTATTAATAAAAATGGCATAGTATTTTGAGGCCTTTCGTAGAATAGACAAAAACGGTCCACCATTTTTTATAACAATGTAAGACTCATCGGATTTTATAAAATATGGGGTTGAAAATGGTAAATAGTTTCCCAAAAGTTAAATACTTTTCAAAATGAAGTATGGATTTGGTATAACAAAAGTGAAAATGGTGGAGAAACGATAGCAAAATTATTCAGTGGTTTGAGAAAAAAATAGTTTTACGAAGATAAATAAAATAAGGAGCACAAAAACCCATTTTAAATACTAATATGAGATATAATAGACACATAACAATGATAAAAAATAACCAAAACTTGAATGTGGTTCGATGGAGAGCTTCTACATTTTGGGGATCTTTCGTAAGCTTTTGGAAATGGTTTGGTGGAGACAATATATGATGAGGCAATGAAATGATGGTAGGTGGCATCCTCTTAGGTTTATGAGTCATCGACAACGTCCAATCTGCCGGCTCACATAAAATGTTGACACTTTTCCGGTAAGGATTTCTAGTAGTCAACATTTTGGTCTCTCGATAGTTTGGTGCCATGGGGGCATGCAATGGGTTGGAATGTGGGCATTGGATTTATGGCATCTAATGGTCTATCTTATGGTGGTCATGTGATCATGTCACCAAGATAGCCTTTGGCATAAAAATAAGCTTTTTTACATGACATGCACAATTTTGGCTCTATATTTTTCAATATCCTATAGAATGGGATTCGATTAAAGTGTTTTAGTGGAGGATTGCACTATCTACCATCATGGCTCTTTGGATAGAATCACCTGGCAATACTTTGTGATGGAGAGTGATTCTTTGATTGGGTGCAAATTATATCTAAAATTATTGATTTAGACTTAAAACTAATACTTAAAGAGCTTGGAAATGTGGATGGATGAAAACAACGTACCTTTCTTTGTGGTAAATGAATTAATATAAATACGAGTAATCCTTACTAGAGTTTGTGAATGTTCTAGAGGTTTGAAAAAGGTGATGAAGGTGTTTGGATGCTTGTAGTGGTGTCATCTTGGTCTTGAACACAAAAATATTTTCTAAGGATGGATTAGGATCCATTTAAAGGAGGTTTAGTTATGTTTTTATAATCATTGGAGATTCTATTAGAATCCATGGTGACTGGAAAAATTGGGGAAACTGTTTGGAAGTGGTTTAAACCACTTTAAAATCTAGTTTTTCAAGTTTAGATTCAAATGTAATTGGTTAGGGAGGTTTTTAGGGATGTTAAGAGGCTGTGTGACTAGGAAAATAATGGCTTAAGGGTGGTTAAGGATGTTTAGGATAAGTAAATGGGTTTTACTGGGGTAAAATGTGATGTTACGTGGGTATTTTATGGTTTAGGATAGTTAGATAGGTTGTTTTGGATTTTTGAATTAAGAGTGTGAGGGTTGTATCCAGAAAAAAGTTTCTAAAATGGCATAAACTTATGGTGTAATTGCCCTTGAATTTTAATACTTGATAACTCAAATGATTAAAAATTGCAATGGTGGGAGGCCATATGATGTAGACATATTAAATATCACCAAAGATGAAAAATATCAATTAAAAAGTGATTATAATTTGAGAAATAAAAAGGATTGAACTACAACAAAATACTACAAGGATTCTTTAGTTGAGAATAAGGATAATATAAGTGATAATAGCATTAAGAAGACTAACACTATTCCAAAGAAGGAAAAAAATTCCACCACATCCTTCCAAACAAAGAAAATTTGTGTAACCATTAATACGTAAGACTCTTTTACTTACTAGTGTGAATAAGAGCCTTCTTGTTCTAAGATTCTTGCTATAAATAAAAGGAAAAGGGTAGAAATTGAGTCTACTAACCCAAGTAGAAACATTTCCTCTCTATCGTTTGATTTAGGACATTCATTTCCATAATATATTGCCTCATATATTACTAATGTTAATTCCACTATATTACCCCTAGTTCACACATGCCTACATTTAATGAATGTGATATGGCTGTTATTTTGAACTAATTTAAAATTACAATTATAATTTTGTGAAAGAATTAATTAGCTATGCAAAGAGAATTAGAACTAACACCTAGTAGTCCTAAAACAAAGCTAAACTAAAATCTATGCACCATCATGCTTAGAGCTTAAACAAGACTAATATACCAACATATTTGCATTAGAACATGAATAAACATCCAAAATAATATGCTAAGAAATTAATATCTATCTCTATTGAATGTTAATAAATGAAATGAACCTATTTAGATCCTTAGCAATCAAAGGGTTGATTGTATGTTTGAATCCCAAGGTTTCAAGAATGGAGTCTTGTCAATCCATGGATACAAGACCACTTGACATATCTCCATATGACTTCAAACTTGGATGGATGAATGCAAGAAATGAAGATAACTAACTCCTCTAATAGAATAATGCTCTGAGATGATAAAATGACTATAGTATATGATCTATGCTCATTTAGGTGTGCAGGTGTGAATAAAAAGGTAGGAGGAGAGCTCATTATATAGCCAAATGGATAAAAGAATCTCTACATCCTTTTACATGTGGGATAATAGTTAAGTTGAATTAGTTGTGGATAAATATGGGTGAAAGGGGTTAAGTTAACCTTAGGAGAGTTCATTTTTTCCTCTAGTGACTCATGGGGTTTGAGAGGATTTATTAATCAACCCAAGTGATTAATTAATAGGTGAGGAAGATTTATAGAAGCTTTTAGAAGAAAAATTAGTATGATTTAGGGAATAGGAAAGGTTTACGCTAAATAAATGATAAATTATATATCTAATGTAAGAGGAAAATTAATTAATTAAGAATAATTAATTAAATTCAAGTAGAAAGGGGTTTAATTAATGGAAGGTCATTAATTGTCATCTTTTCTTGATAGAAGGGTCAATTAATTAGCATAATGTAATTAATTAATGATGATAGAAGAGAAAGTGTGCTATATTGACAATATGTCATTAATTTTTGAGAAGCAACATAATTAATAGAACTTAAGTATTTAAATATTTGGAGCTAAATTATAGTTGTCTAAATTTTCCCCTCTCGCAGGTGGCATAAGCGACGTCACTTCAAAGATAGTAGAAAGGTAAAATTTTGAAGAGGTAGAAGAAAAATTAGTAGAAGTTAGAGATACCCCTCGAGTGTTGATGGGGTGATAAAGGAAGGTGATCGATGATCAAAAAGATGAGATAAATGGATAGAAGAATGGGTAGGGAAAGATTCCCAAGTGAATTAGAAGAATAATATTGATAGGAGAATGATAGAGAAGAAAGAGAGGAAGATAACCATGAAAGAACTAGCTTGCATCTAGTATAGGAATTTCTTTTAAACAAATTTCTTATCATCATTTTGCCAAGGATCTACATCATTGGTCCTTATTAAAAATGTAAGCATATGAAAAAGTAGAATGACATGAAAATCCATACTACGAACAATTTTCCATTGCTAAAAACACCAACCCGTGAAACATAAAAATTCAATGCAATACAAGAAAGTAAAAGATGCCTAAATCCTCGCAACATACATAATGCAATGCAATACAAAAAGTAAACAAGCTAACCTAATAGAGAAACATAATGTAATGTTTTTTTATCAAGCTTTGATTCATACCTATGCAAGTTAATGACAAGGGTTAAAAGATGGTGCCCGAGTAAGAATACATGCAAGAGGAATAACGGAGGAAACTTGGGTCCTATGAAAAGAAATTTGCACCTTTGTGAAATAGTACCAAGAAACTTATTGTGCCCCGTAGTACAAACATAGTAAGAAAACCAACTTTGTTGATAAAAGTAGATCAAGATGATCTACGAGTCACTTACAAGAATAGGCAAGAACCAAATAGTGATGTTTTGTAGGATGATTTTTATTGTTTTTGATTTTTTAGAAACATATTTGAATGTTTTGATATTTTGAAATTTTTCGAAACTATGTACATGAAGAAAAAGAAGCATGGATGCCCCAAGAGATAGATGGGATATACAATGGAAGAAGGCCCACATGCATGCACAAGAAGGTGAAGATGTGAAAATGGCCCACCATTAGGTGGGAGTATTCAAAGTCAATATCTTCACACGTAAAAGGGGATCAAGGCCAATATGGATAGGTTTAACATGATGATGAACACAAACCAATGAAGTGCAAATAAGGAGGAAGGATGCCCCCAACGTAAGTTGGCAAGAAGTCACTGATAGATAGAAGTAGAATATTTTTTATTGAATGAAGGGAAAAAAGTGTCCAAAAACATAGCAAAAAGAAATCTTATACAAATGGATGTTCTAAATTATGCCAAGAAGAGAGGATTGCTATGAAAAGATTTAGAAGGTGGAGGATTATTAATTAATTACCTTATAATTAATAAATCCACATTCAAACCTGCCACCTCATTTCACCACCTCATCATGACCTAGCCCTAACCCTAAACTAACCTAATTAAAGACCTATAACTTGGTCTACATCCACACCCATGACTAATTACTCCTCACCCACACCAAAACCAACCTAATAATGACTTGACCAAGCCCACAACTAATCCCTCAAGAGAAAAGGAGGGAAAGTTGGCTATTTTACTAAAAATAGCCCACTTTGACTTAACCGACATCGGTTCCTACTCGACCGCCGTCGGTTACGTAACCGCCATCGGTTCCCTGTAAATGACCTCCCCAACCAAAAACAAAGGATCGGGAATTCATTGAAGGATCCAAAATTCACTTGGCAGAGCAGAGACAAGTGAAGAAAAGAGAAGAGCATCGAGCCGAAGACTGCAACTGAGCCACTGGATTGCTACCACCCCCTTTCAAGCATTGGAAAAGACTGAGGATAGCTTCATCAGCTCATTTTCCAATACCAGATCATCCCAACTGAGCCTTACTGTCACTACCACATTCCTTGGACCTGAATCTTCATCAAGGATGAGTAAGTAGTGTCTTGTATGTTTCTAAGCACCATTTTCCCGAGTCTTTTGATTGATAGTAATTATAAGCTCACTTTAGATCTACCACCGCAAGCACCCCGCACTTAACCTTCATCCATACATCCCTTGTATTGCCCGTAAAGATAGTTTTATCACACTCGAGTCTTCCCTATCATCTCACTATTCCCTCACCATCCACCGCCTTAAAAACCCCACAATCACCCTCGCAACTAACCTCCATCCGAGCACCTAGATTATCGACCCTACCGGTGTCGGTTATCCTCTACCGTAAGCTGGTTCTCTAACCACTTGTCGGTTATCCAAAGTGACCAGCATCGCCATCACGTGACTTATACCCAAAACCTTCCTCTCACCTATTTGTCTCCTAACAACCTTAGATCCAGTCTGGTTTATCCCTGTAACTCGAGCTGAACGTATCAACGACCATTGACCAAACAAACAACGTGACATTTTATTATTGGTAGTTTAGTCTCTATTGCTTTGTAACGAGGTACCTAAATCGTGATTTCGCAATAGCTTCTTTATTATCATTTGTGTTAATTCGTATTAAAAGGGGAACTGACCACCTTCGAAAGGAAGTCTAATATTTCCGGGCAAGGTAGTTCCTCATTTATTGTCTAACTAAAATCTGGTGGTCTTGTATTCTTACTTGCAGGTAGTCCTTCCTAGACAAAAAGGAGTTCTTCGCAATCGATCTGATCTCTCTCTACGGTACGCACACCCTCTCAACATTCAACAGGTATTCCTCCTAGCCCTAACCCTTATCTGTTTCTCAAAAGAATGAAAGGATAGAAGCAACTCTATTCCAGGAACGGAAACATTCTGTGCGAAACATTTTGGCACACCCGGTGGGACCCATTTTGGGTTTCTTTCTTTCTTGCTTGCTTTCATATAGGGAGCACACTTGCTATTTTATTCTTCTAAATATTCACAAGATATTTTGTTATTTTGGTAAAAGAATTTGTCTTGCTTTCACATCTTTGCATTAGTGAAAGTCATCTTCTTTGCTTCATCGAATATCATTTTCGATTTGGGTTTAAAACACGTGCATCACATTCTTGCTTGTTGTTTTCAATTCTAGTGAACGTAGATTAAGTAACAGGTCGTACACGTGGGGGTGATATCCATGGTATTGACAAGAAATTAATCTTACTTTCACTGCACAACACATACCAAATCACATCATAATTAACACAACAGCTCAAACATCCCCCCTTTTCCGCGGTATTCCTCCGCCCGATTGAGGTAACCTTATAAGCCAAAACAAACTTGACATTTCCCCTAGGTCTTTTGTTTAGGATTGACATCATTTTGCATCTAAGGCATAAGCCCACAATAATTAAAACTAATCCTAGGGTTAGTCTCTTGATTTGCTTGTGCATCTTGCTTGTTTTTAGTTCTGTTTCTCTGTCATACACTATTTCTGTGATCACTTCAGAATAGTTTGGTAGGTATACTAAGCATTGTTAACCCCAAATCAGCAACTTCTTATAGCTTCTTACACCGGTCCTATTCTACCGACATCGGTTAACTTACCGACACCGGCTACAGTCTGACCGACATCGTTACTCGACCGATATTGGTTATCGTCTTTTCATAGCTTCCCAAAACCAGCAACCTACCAATTCCAACATTTTGTTGCTGCTTCTATTCCTGATAGATTACATCCCTACTGTGTACCCTTGTCCATGGTTGTTATCACTTGGAAACAAGTTGCAGCCATGGTTTCACATGCCTGCTCCGTGCCTTTTCCTGAATCACCCCCTTCACATCCTCGTGGGGAATCCTATGGACACCAAATGAGGTTCCCAAAATCCCGTAGGAGATAAGGAATTTGTGAAATTTTTGGACGCTAATCCTAGCTGTTACAATACTATTTGTCTCATGCCCCTGACCGTACACCCGATACGGTCAACTCCTTGTTGGTATGCCTATTAGTATAGCTGCTCACTTAGCTCCTTCCCCACCTGATAACTCCGCCTTGCCTTCTTCATCCTTAGCCCCGTCTCCCAACTCAACGGCTTCAGGGGTTCATACGGCATGATTGGCTTTCCTTTGGTTAACCTGGGGCCCCACATATCATTACCACCGACTACTCCTACCTCATCTCTCTCAGACTGCTCCTTTCATAACTTGCTCTCTACCACCTATCCACACAAGCTTTCCTTCTCAAGCTCCGCCCACCTTTTCATTTCCACACACGTATCCGGTGACTTCAACATCTTATATAGGACATCCCTATTTGGTCGCCTCAACATATTCGTCCTCAATACCTTATCAACATTTAACCCCACCATTTTCTAGTGGTGGCCCTTGGCCCAATCCTCCTCCGTTTATGACAACCGCACCATCATCTCATCCAACCACTGATTTAATCAAACAAATGATGGACAAGATGCAAAATCTGGAGGCTTCTGTTTCAGAAGCCGAAGCAGCACTCCGACATACGAGCAAGTTTGTCGGGAGCCTATTCATCCTTCTCGTCCCCTTCATTCATATCCTCCTCAATGGGAATTACCAAAATTTACTCGTTTTAATAGTAAGGAGGATCCTCAACAACACTTTGCGATCATTTAGACATGCTCGCTATCCGATTGCTCATGACGATGCCTTACTACTCCACACCTTTCCCATGTCCTTATCAGACCCGCCTTGAGTGGTACAAAGTTGCTTTAACCCAAAACTCAATCTTTCTTTTAACCAATTAGCCCAATCTTTCGATCATTTCTCCATTAACATTGCCAAGAAAGTATCTATCACCGACTCTATGCCATCCGACAATTTGAAGATGAATCTATCGCAGATTTCGTTGGACGATGGCGGGGCCTTATCAACCAACTTACTTATGCCTTGCCTCAGGCCGAACTTATCGAACTCTTTACGCGGGCTTGCGCTAAGCACATTTCTCCTACCCTCCAAATTCAAACTTTCCGCACCTTTGATGAGGCCTTTACTATGGCTCGAAAACTAGAAATTCGAGCCTTAGAGGAAGAGAAATTGTGGTTACGCAACAAAAACCCTAATTTCGAACCCAAGACTCCACCAACAAACCCAACACCACCAATTCTCACGCATCGACTGCTTCAAAATCAAAAGGAGCTGTACACGCGGTGATGGTCAAATCCCAAGCACCATCTAATACCCCGCCAAAACCACCTATAAGTATAAAGCCGAGCCCATCAATTATACTCCCTTGGGAGAAACTTATGGTGTCATTTTGGAAAAATTGCTCAGAGTGGGAGCTATCACCTTACTCTCCCGTTAAACCTCACTCCTGGGTTTGATTCCACCCACGCTATACCTTCTTGGTACAAAGAAAATGACTTCAGAACTTCCACCGCGTGAAGGGACACAGTCACGAAAATCGCAAGATGTTGAAAAACATAGTGCAGAAATGGTTGATGCAGGGATATAACCTCGATAATCCTAACGCCCCGCTAACCAAAATTTGAAAATCTTCAACAAACCATTCCCAAACCACTCATCTAACAGTAACATAAACCAAGATATCTTAGCCGAGGAGAGTGTTCATGAAATCCATGTAGTCTTCGACTCCCAACCAAAAGCTTCTATCGAGGAAATTCTGAATCAAGCTTCTTCACTAACGCAGGACCGAACCCCTTCACCACCATCAAGACAAGATGAAATCTTGCCATTCCTTTACCCATAAAGGAATTAACCACCTGCAGTTCTCTTCTCATAGATGAGCCTTCTTACACCACATCCCTGCAAGACTGTGAGCGGATGTTATCTAACTTATCTATTTCCCAAACATCTCCTTCTACCACTCTTGCTATACAAGAGGAAGGCTCGCCACTTTTTCTATCATCCTTAGAAGAGAAACCCCTCGAACCAACATCACCAAATTCTTTAATCATGACGGATCCTCTCAAACATGCCCTCCTACCTATTAGTTCTTCATCGCCTAAATCTTTTCAGCGACCGGTTGACCTCTTAACACCCATTGATACAGTGACTCATTTACCCCCTGTATCACACCCACAGTGGACCGGAATCACAACCAACCTCTCTTCCATACAAAAGTTCCTATTCACACGTGAAGACTGTTATCCCCCAGAAGATAGACGAGTCCTATGGGAGCGTTTGAGTACACCATACTCTACTCAAATGCAGATGACCGATCCAGACACCTCTACCATATACCCGAAGTGTTTACAAAAGCTCAAAATGCCAATGTCCTCATCTTCACCCTCCTCATCTCTACCAAACACCTCATCCACCTCTACTAACCTAACCAAACCTTTCCCTATGCTTGGGACTTTACCAATACCCAGCCTAACACACCCACCTAAATGGTTAGATTTATCCAAAATAAAGCCGCCCATCCACCTAGAGACAAACCCAATCCCCTAAAGCCCAAGTCCAATCTATGCCTCGTCACAACTAAAACCTCGCCGTCACACCTACCTTCTATATTAGGACCTCACCCTCCACCTTGCCTCAATACATCATACCTCCCGCGTTTTCTTTAAAACGACTCCGCATCTTCTACACCCATACAGAGATCCATGGGTGTATCAACACCGTCACCCCAAGTATCTCCGTCCACCTATCAACCCTAAACAAACTCCATCATCAAAGGATTTGTTTGTTGTCACTCCTCTTTCTCCGTGGTTGTTTCCCGCCATTACGCTATCTCGTGGCCACATCATCTAACCAAACTAAACATAACTTCGTCATCAAGAAGCCACGTTTAGTTAAATCCAATTATCAAAACCCCTTGTCTAAGCCACCACCCATACGAACCAACCATACCCAAACATTACCAAAACTCACCCAATCAATAGCCTCATCTTCCTCTGACTTTGACCCGCTCAAAGGATCTTACGCCAAGATCCTTGATATGTTGGTGGAGAATGCGACCATTCCCTACCCCCACTTAGACCCTATGATCCATCTAACCTCGACCTATAGGTTATGATGAGTCTAAAATGCGCTTACCACTGCACACCAGGACATGATGTAGAGGGATGCAAAGCTTTAAAAGCCATACTTCGTCAATCACCTCTCTCGGATAGAAAGGTTAAGAAAGACAACTTACGAAGGGAGAAACCTTTAGCTTCAATCCCCTCTCCTGTACCACCCGTCCCCGCCTCACCAAGATCTATCATTATTACAACCCCACCTCTCGAAGACAATGACTTATCCCTACTCGTCTTCCTCTTCTCATGTTCACGAGATTAACATGATTTGTGTTGCTACTCGAGGGCAGAAAAACAATGGGAAAGCTAAAGAAAGCACACTGCGGCCTCTCTTTCTCCGTCCACCATCCCGATCACACCACCACCTAAAGTGGTTATTCGTGGACCTGCCTACCCCATCTCTGATGGAGTTGCCCACCGAACCATGATCAAACAACTTCACCAATCACCTGTAAAAATGACACTGTATGATCTCATTCAAACCTCTGAATCTCATCGCCAAGCTCTTGTTGAAATCCTTCAAGGGATAGAGGTCTTACCTAACGAAACCTTTCCTGTTACCTCCATCTTAACACCCAACCACGTTGCTTCTCTCACCAAACAATCTACCACTTCCGTCCCCTATATAAAGAAACGCCGTCGCAGGTTTCCGAAGACGAAATTGTTGACTTTGGTGCAGAAGATCCTGACCCCGCTCTTTTCATCTCAGCTTACATCCTGGGACATCCGAGTACGTCGTGTTATGATTGATGGGCGCACCTAAATATCATCTCTTCCAAAGCCTTCCAACAAATGAATATCCCTTCTAGCTGCATGTGTGCCAACCCCACCATGTTGCGTGTTCATTCAACGATGCTATTACTTCTACCTTAGGCACCGTGATCCTTAACATTGTGTAGGGCCATGGACCTTACCCGAACTCTTCTATGTCCTTGAGGGAGAATTCCAATACAACATGTTGTTAGGCCGCCTCGATCCGGGCTATGGGATGCGTTCCTCCACCTTACATAGATGCATAAAATTGAGTATGAGGGGAAGTCCTACACCGTAAAAGCTGACCTCCCCTTCAAAACCCGTAATATGTATATATCGCCCTAATGATGTGCTTGTACTATCAAGACACCCATTCATCCAACCCAACCATCTACTTCGACCACACCTCAACCATCCACCTCAACCGCACCTACACCTTCAACCAATGAAACCGCCGCCGCAAATACCACTTCCTTCCCGGACAACATCCCAACCTCAGATCTTAGTAGATGTTTTTCAACGCCTTACGCTGGGGGAGTATCACCTATATAACGTTAGCACTTTCCATACCCCATAGGAGTATGGACAGTTACATGCGCATCCTACCTACGACCGTCGTGTGGGGGAAGTAATCTCCTATGGACCACCTAATTGCCGCACCAACCTAACGTATGGGGGTGTCGATACATCCTCTATCACCCCTGAACCTCCCCTTGGTGTGGTTCCCTTCCAATCTGATTTTCAATATCTAACTAATCATCGCATTTCGCCTCACCTTCCCGACGCTTGCTATGCTTGGAAGGGCTTTGGTTTTGGTCTTTATGAACAAGGCCGACATACAATCATTCCCGTGACTACACGCAAACACAAAGATCGTAGTGGTCTTGGATTTTTCAAACACTTACACCAAAGAAACTCACATGTCGGGTTGTCAGATCCGGGAAGACGACGAAGTCACCCCTTCGAACCATCATCACCCATTTTGCCATCGTCACCACATGAGTCGATACCCCGAATCTATCCCTCCTAACTTTTTTTTTTTTTTTTTTCATAAACGCTATCTTCCCGGGTCCTCTCACTTATCAACGCGATAATGAAGACCCATCTTCTCTTCCCCTTCGTATCCGACATGATCAAGAGGATTCACCTTCAATTAATGTTGTTGAGTGCCAGGATGACGACTCCATCCTCACTTACCTGGTGCGGATGACTCTTATATTCAACGCGCCTTACCATCTCGAAACTCAAACCATGTTGAATGAGTCGACTATAGAAATCAACATCCACACAGAGGACGATCCTCACATTGTGAAGATCGACAATCTCTTAACGCATCGTAACAAACTACCTTTACTACCTTTTCTCCTCCGTGCCCGCAACCAAGCTTTCGCTTGTCCTACGCCGACATGCCAGAATTGATCCCGACATATCATGGTCCATAACATTACCCTAAAACCCGATTCCAAACCAGTTAAAAAGTAAACCGAGAAAATGCATCCACGCATTGCCCTCTTGTCAAAGAAGAGCTTCAACGACTCCTTTCTATTTCCTTCATCTTACCTATGACTATCCTCAATGGATTTCTAACATCGCACTCTATTACTAAAGCAACTGGGGACTTTGGATATGTACGGATTTCGGGACCTTAACCTCGCTTGCCCAAAGGATGACTTTCTCCCAAGTATTGATCAACTTGTTGATCTCATCGGGCCATGAGATGCTTTTCTCATGGATGGCTTCTCAGATACAATCAAATTTTGGTAGCCCCGCCGATCAACATAAAACCGCATTCATAACTCCTTGGGGAACCTTCTGCTATCGTGTCATGCCGTTTGGCCTTAAGAATGCTGGTGCGACCTATCGGGCTATGACTTACATTTTTCATGACATTATGCACACTATCCTTGAGGATTATGTCGATGATCTTCTTGGAAAATCTAAACATCGCAGTGAACATCTCGATGTTTTAACCATTATTTTCGATCACCTGTTACAATACTGTGTTCATCTTCAACCAAAGAAATGTGTCTTTGGTGTCCTTTCGGGAAAACTCCTTGGTTTCATTGTCTCTTTGCGTGGCATCGAGGTCGATCCAGCTAAAGTCAAAGCTATCCTAGAAATGCCCCCACCCACTAACCTCAAACAATTGCGTAGTTTTGCAGGAAAACTCCAATCTATTCGGCGTTTCATCTCCCAACTCTCAGATCGATGTCAACCTTTCCATCATCTCCTTAAAAAGGACATTGTCTTTCAATGGAGCGAAGAGTGCCACCAAGCCTTTGAGGCTCTTAAAGCCTATCTCTTGCAGCCACCCGTGCTTATCCCACCTCAGGACGATCGCCCTTTCTACCTTTACCTTTCCGCCACCGACCATGCTGTAGGAGCCATGCTCGCACATCGTGACTCCGAGCATCGAGAACAAGCCATTTATTATATAAGTCGTACTCTGGTGGATTATGAGACTAGGTATACACATGTAGAAAAGTTGTGCTTAGCCCTATCATTCGTGGCCACCAAACTCCGACATTACCTCCTGAATCACAAAACTTTTGTCATCACCAACGCGGACCCCATCCATTATATGTACGCCAAACCTCATCTAAACCAACGCATCGCCCGATGGCTTATGCTCCTCGCCGACCTCGACCTTGAATTTGTACACAGTAAATCAATCAAAGGACAAACTATCGTAGACCAACTCTGGAAGCCCCTTTACCCGGGGAACAATTTACCAATTTTACTTTCCCGATTTAACTCATCGCCACTCTTTCACCAGTGATGAGTCGTATTCAATGACCCTCTTCTTCGATGGATCCAAATGCCAGCGCGGCAGAGGGGCCGGCGTTTTTCTCATTCCTCTTGACGCTGAGCCTATGCCTCTTTCATTCCGGCTCGATTTCCCCTGCACTAATAATACAACGGAATACGAGGCCCTTGTTTTGGGTCTGTGTTCGTTACACTTAGGTGTAAAATCTATTAACATTTTGGTGACTCTCAACTGGTTGTCAATCAAGTTATGGGCATCTACCAATGTAAAAATGAGGAACTTCAAAAGTATAAACATTACGTGGATTCACTTTTGACCTTATTTACTCATTATTCTATCCAAACCATTCCCCGCTCTACTAATAAATTTATGGATACTATGGCTTGCTTAGCCTCACAAATTCCTGCCTCACCAACCGACTCTGACATATTTGTCTTGGTCCAACAACTCTTTGCCCCATCTTACTCAGCCCCGGATGTTTGTATGGTAAATAATGTGTCTGCTGACTCGCAGGATACTTGGTATCACCAATTTCACGACTACCTTACAACCTCTGTTCTCCCACCTGACCTTACTAGTAATGGAAAACGTGCTTTTCTTAAAAGTGTTTCTCGTTATGTAGTCATGGGGGGACTCCTCTATAAACGTGGCTTTGATGGCATCCTCCTTCGATGTCTAACCGGCGCGGAGGTTACCTATACCATCCAACAAGTCCATGACGGTATTTGTGGTGGACATTTTAGTGGCCTTGCTGTGGCCAAACGGATCCTTCGCCTAGGATATTATTGGCCTACGCTTAATAACGACTGCTACGAATATGTTAAGTGTTGTGTTATGTGTCAACAACATGCCAACCTTCAACATACTCCTAGCCATCCGCTACAGGTCGCACGAGATCTTTGGCCTTTCTCACAATGGGGTTTAGACCTTATTGGTGAGATTCACCGCCCTCTTCGCAACGTCACCGTTGGATAATCACAACAACCGAATATTATACTAAATGGGTGGAGGCCATTCCACTCATTTCAACCAAAAAAGAAAAAATTGTAGAATTCATTAACCATCACATTATCTGTCGTTTTGGTGTTCCTCATCGCCTGATAATATATAATGGCAAATCTTTCAAAAACAAGTTATTACAAGACCTTTGTGACAACTTTGGTATCAAACTTAGCTTCTCATCACCTTACTATCCACAAGCAAATGGTCAAGCCGAATCTTCTAACAAAACCCTGACCAAAATTCTCATGAAAGTCGTTAACGATTCTAGAAAAAATTGGCATGATCACATCCCCTTTGCCCTTTGGGCTTATCGTATCAAAGCATTCATACCTCCACTAATGCCACACCATTTTCTTTGGTATATGGTACCGAGGCTGTCTTGCCTCTCGAAATACAAATACCCTCCCTAAGAATATCTCTTCAGATATTCTCACCAATGATGATTTCGCCAAGAGCGGTTAGCCCAATTCGAGCTTTGACGAGCGCATCTTACAACTCTTGACCACCTTCAAATCTATCAAAAGCATCAAGCGTGCTTATGATAAGTGACTTCATGAGCGTACCTTTAAGGTTGGTGATCTTGTCCTCAAAGAGAATCAACATGTAACCAAACTAGAAAAGAGCAAACGTGGAAAATTTGCTCCAAATTGGATTGGGCCTTACATTATCACTCACACTTTACGGATCAAGCACTTATCATTTAGCTTCGCTTAATGGTAAACCCGAGCTCGAACCCTATGCCTTGCATCTTCGACCATTCTACTGTTGAATTTAGTGTTATATCACTTCTTATCTACCTTGCGCTCATCCCTTGAGCTCATTTACCACCTCATACACTTTGTTTCATGCATCTCAAAATAGAATCAAGCTCACGTGGTTTGGTCATCACCTCCTCTTAAAGATGCCTTCCCCTTTTAGTCTGGTCCATGACTTAAAAGTATCAAAATAACATGTTCTCAATTATACACTTATGGGATATTCTTGAGTCAAACTTTCTACAAAACTAGATGCTTCATGCCAAACGGACATCTAGACTCTAAGTTATACATAGACTCGCTCCTCGAAGGACAGCTATGTGCAAAACCACTTTACTATTATAAATAGATCGCTCCCCGAAGGACAGCTTATACACAAAAACCACATCTGCTACTATAAATAGACGCTCCTCAAGGACAGCTATACAAAGTCAGCCTTTATCGAAGCTTCTCGCATTGATCAGCTTCGTGAAGACCTCAAGAACAACAAAATACATATCCCATGTAGACTTCCCGCATCGATCGCCTATATCCGTAAAAGTAAAAAGTAGTATTCCAAAGCACTTTTGAGTCATGGACTTGTCTATTTAGGTTTGGTTCTCTTTTCGTAATAATCACCTTATAACAAGTTCTCTCGCACCCCAACTATATCAACCACCTCACCTCACCATTCACAAAGCAACAAAACTCAAGGGACGTGACGTATATCCGATATATTGTGATTATACAACTCTTTTCACCTATCGACTTCTCGCATATGCAAGGTACCTAGGGATTCAAGCTTATCCTACGTTAATATGTGGTTTGTTTAGCTCTTCTCAACTACGGGACACTTTTTGCCTCTTTTACTCGAATCTAGGATTATGTGTTGACCTTAATCAGGACACGGTTTCCTACTACTGGGGTAAGCTAACTTTCGCTCCACCTATACCCGCACCACCACCAACAACATTACCCTACCAATATCAACATTTTTACTAATCACAACCAAATTGCCCGAATTCACCTCTCCCTGGTCCTAAGGGAGAACTACATCGGTCTGAGGCCCCTCCTTGCTTTGTGCAATGGGCTATGTAGGCAGCACTTAGGAGACATGGGGTCTCCCAAGGTTAGCTCGACCATCCCCTACCATAACCTATCATGTGTTGTAAATATAAATATTTTTGTGTATTTCTATTTGATAACATTCATCATTTATCTTTTTTTCCAAACAAACATTCAAAACACAACCATTCTTATTATTATCATAACTCAAATCAACATACATATTCAGTTTTATTTAGATGTTAAACAAATACATCTTCTCTATCATCGACGTCGCAGTCGGCATCCTTATTTATTCTTATACCCCTATGAAATTCACTTAGACCTCGCGCCTCCTCCTCCCGAATCGTGGTGATCGCGATCGCCGACGCCACTCATCTGGCCTCTCCATCCTCAAAGGTGCCACCGCTATTGGTTCCTCCCACTGATCCGCCAACATCTCCTGTAACATACGAATACGCCCTCTCGCGTGGAGGAATCTTGCCTCTAGTCTCTCCACTGTAATCGTGAAACCTCTAACAATCCCGTTGTCTCATTCACCCGCATTTGAAGTTGGTGTGAACTAAATCCCGCAGTGGTCTCTCTCCACCGTAATCACAAGCTATGTCAGACGATCGCCCTCTCACGTATACCTCGCAGCTCGCTACCCACCATAATCTATAAGCCTCTGCTCGCTCCCGCATCCATTACCCTGCGATCGGCTGCTATCTCTTCTGGCCCTTCTAGAGGTGTCGGCCGGGGAGGTGAGAATGTTGCCTCGGCGCATCGATCCTCATGTATGGTCTATAAGCCATGGGTATATCCTGAACAAATCCAAATTGTCACCGCACGTGATCTAGAGGAATCCTCTCGTACTCACCTGGCCTGTGCCCCGCGATCCACCTCAATCACTCTACACCCCTCAACTCCTCAGCTATGTTCTCTGTCACCATATAGTTCCCGTAAGGCCTCCAACGAATATCCGCAATCGTCACCATCTCCCATACCTACCTATAATACTCGATGTCATCTATCACGGCCTGGGATCTCGCCTCTTGTTCTGTCTGGACCCATCATCTGAATCCCAACCTCTGCACTCATGTCTCTCTTTCCTGGATTGGTCGGCCTATTGGTCGCACACACACAATGTGCTCATAGGCCCAACAATGTAATAAGTATGCACAATCAAAGTGTTGTCCCCGTGATTTCACACCGCAGCCCATAAACCCCTGTATAGCTCCGCCAGATATGCGGGTGCCCATGCGAAAGTCACGCTCCTTTCTATCATTTCCCAAATAATACACATCAATGCTTTTGGAAATCTTCCCCCATCCGCCCTCGGTAATGCATAATACCCCACCGCTATCATTAATACCATTGCCAACCTTGTTTCCTCAGGGTGTGTTGCATACATTGTACCATAAGTGAATGTCAAACCTCGCTGTGTCAAATCTCATGCAACTGAACCAAATACTGCTTGTTATCGCTCCCCGCGCCACGCTAGGCCCCGCCTGATACACTGGTCTTCCTGTAATTGGGAGCCTCAAAATTCTAAACACATCTTCCAACGTCACTGTCATCTCCCCTGTTGGCAGATAGAAGGTATTCTTTTTCGGATTCCACCTCTCAATCAACGCCTGCAACATAGCATGATGATGTGTGATTCGTGAATAATAGCGGATTCCACTTAACCCCACATGGTTTATCAATACCCATTCACTGGTGTTACATCCGCTGACTCGTGACAACAAAGCGGTACACTATCATTCATCCTCAAACCGCCTCTCGCCCGCATACATCAAATCAACAAACAAACCATTCAATAAATCAAATCCCCAAGTTTTTTTCTCACATTCTGGAATTTCATACAGTAACCGATATCGGTTATAGATAACCGATACCGGTTGCCTAACCGATACCGGTTATCTCTAAACGATACCGGTCACTGTCAAACATATACAACCTGCTTAAAAACATCCCCTACGATAATTATTTTGCTCGTTTACTCCTCTCTCCACCTACAAACATACGCAAAACCCCTGCTTACCTACCCCATAACACTCACCCCATCCCAAACCCTTACCTATCACCTTTTCTTTCTCGTCTCTATCCACTTACCTTCTCTCATCCTATTCATAAAACATGCAAGAATTAAATTACAACCAAACAGTTTACCTCTTGGGACGCAAGCAGCACATGCGGTGGAACCTGCTCTTCCTCTCGTCTCTCGCCCGGATGCTTCTCCTTGTCCAGCCATGTTCACCACCCTCTTCAATATAACTTGCCTTTCTGCCTTCTTAATCTCAGCCCACAATCACTTTACCTGTCTCTTTCCTCCTTATCACTCAATTCTCCCATGCAATTATCTGTATCAGTCGTCAAACAACGTCGCATCCTCGTATTTAACTTATTGCATGCCTCTAAAAATAAGAACTCAAGTTGTTCCCAAGCTTTTCTATTTTTAGAAAAGCTTGTTTTAGCATAACCGATATCGGTTACCTAACCGGTATCGGTCATATATCTACCGGCATCGGTTAGCTAACCGATATCGGTCATATGTCTCCCTTTGCTTAAACCTAGGCCTTTTCTTCATTTTTTGCAAATTTTTGGTGGCCCGCCTCTTTTTCCTGCATAACGACATCATTATCAATATTTGTCATCAAAATCCCATCAACACATATACATATCATCACAATTTCATCAACATCATCTATCTACATTAAATTTCAAAAACCATCGACAAAATACATGCGACATTTTAATATATACATCAAACCCATCATTATACACACCATGTGGATCAAACTCATCATCTATATACATTAAATTTCAAAACCATCGACAAAACACATAAGACATTTTTTTACACACCATGTGGATCAAAATCATCATCTATATATATCAATGTCAAAATATACAACTTGCCCCCGCATGGGGCCTCTCGTGATCTAAAAATAACAAAGCCGGCACGCAGCCGCTATCCGCTATCAAAATCTCGACTCGGCTCGCAGCCGGTCTCTCATGTCAAAAATATACTGGCTCGCAGCAGCCGGTATCAACTATACAACATGTACTGGCTCGCAGCCGGTATATACAACAAAAATGAATGAATAAATAAATCATATATGGGCACGCAGGCCTCTATATACATATCCGTTCGCAGACCGGTGTCTATATCCAATATCAAAAACCCATCTCCGCTCCAGGGATGTCTCAGCTCTCTCCACCACCCTCGGCCTGTCTCCCTGCTGGTCCCTGTGCTGGCTCTCGCCTCCTCCCTGTAACAGACCCACCGGCCGTGGCTGCGCCTCCCGGGATCTCGGCCCGAGATGTCTCGCTCGTGCGCGCATATGGGATGATAAGTCAGCCCCTGCACTACATCGAGGACGTCCTGATAATACGGGCTCTCCGCTCTCGCCTCCATATAGCGGGCCCGTGCCACCATGGCTGCTGGGGCTGGTCCTCACTCCTAATAGTAGTGGCCCCTGCCCTGCCGGTACACCCGTGCTGCGTGGCGGTACTGCGTACGCGTACGCTCGTGCTGCGGTGGTGCTCGTGCTCGTGGCTGTACTCGTGAGCTCGCTGCGGTGCTCGTGTGCCGTGCTGGTGTGCTGTGCAGCCGTGCTCGTGCTCGTGCTCGAGCTCGTGCTCAAGCTAACCCCCGTAGCACCCCAATCTTGTGCTCGCGCAGCAAAGCAAGCAAGCCCTCGTAATAACCGCACTGCCCTACGAGCCGGTCCTCTCTCGCTATAAGCCGCCAAACTGGTGTGGGCTGTGTTCTCCTAGCTGCTTCTCCCCGCCCACCAAACCAAAAAGGCCCTCGTCACTCCAAAGATCATCCATCGTATCATCACCGCCTCTCTCGCTACCCAACTGGGTCAACGGGCTGCGTGCAGCAAAGGGCGCTCTACATCATCCCTCCGGTATTGTGGGAAGGGAGGTGGCTCATCCTATCTCAAGCCCAACTGCCGTCATACCCTCTCTAGGGGTATCCGCTCATACTCTCCGGGCCTCCGTCCAGCTATCTAGAAACTATACTGGATCTGGGCAGCATCGTGCTCTGCTCCTCCTCGGGGCTGATGGCCTCTGTAGGGCCTCCATATAATGTCCAGGGCGGTCAAGCCCTCTAGCATATGACGGTAGTAGGCCACATCCCATCCTGCGAGCACCGCTCGTGGCTGGCCCACGACCCCAACCACCTCTGAAATCCATATCTGTAGACAATCTGTGGCCCTGGCTGGGGCAGCCCTACTGGTCGTATACAGATGATGTGCTCGTATGCCCAGCAGTGTAACAAAAATGTCGAGCAAATACCAAATCACCTCATCCGGCGATAACCCCACATCTCTCAGATAGCCGCACTGTATACACGGTGCCTGTGCATAGCATGTATGCTCCTCTACCATCTCGTGCAACACTCCCATCAAAGCCCGTGGGAAGCGGCCTCCCTCTGAGTCCGGGAGGGCGAAGCATGTGATACCTATCATCATCAACACGGCAAGCCGTGTCTCCTGTCGGTGTGCACGATACATGTCGCCATAGGCAATGCTCGCGCTGTGATAGGTCAACAATGCGGCTGCATCCCCAAATACATGCAGGATGTTGTCCATCGCCATCTCCGCATCCACCTGGAACACTGCCTCCCCTACGATCGTAGTCTCAGGATGCGATACACATCCTCTAATGTAATCGTCATCTCTCCAGTAGGGAGATGGAAAACATTGGTTGCCGGATCCCATCTCTCGATGAGGGCAACCATCAGGCTGTGGTCCCTATCCACAGCCCTATACCACTGGACTCCGCCGAGTCCCACCTCTCGCATAATGGCCCAATGCGCTGCGGACACATGTGGCCGCATCCGTCTCAATAAAGGGGGCATCCGATCCCGCATCGTAAGCTGCTGGCGTGCCTGCAAAAACAACCCACTTCATCAGGCCTACCCTTTACCATAACAACTACCTTAACTCTCTATACCCACTCGACCACAACCCGACTCTACAACACACATCTACACCCACCTATCTTACCATATAACCTCTACGATATCCCCTTTACTTATCTCACACCCTACCAATCACCCCGATCTACTCTAGCCATCTAACTATACCCCCGCCAATTTAACACCTCCTACTTCATACCCAACACCTAATCTATCCTACCCAAACCAACCACACAACCACCCCATTTCCCCACCCCAATCACCTTTCCTATCAACTCTACCCCTCCCCTTCACCCCCAAACACAAAAAAAACAACAACACAACAATTCTAAACAACAAACAAAACCAAAAAAAAACAAAAACGCCCCCAAAACATAAATATGACCGACGCCGGTCGACATGACCGACGCCGGTCTATCGGCAAAGAAATTATTTAAATTTGGTGACCGATGTTCGGCCGCTTAGTGACCGACATCGGTCACTGTCCCATTCCGGGGCCGAACCCAAAATGGCCCGCAAAACATTTTTTTTCCTATTTCTACCCATTTACCCACCCAAAAACCTACAAACCTACCCACCCTGCCGTTTTAACCTAACTAGCCTACCTACCCACTCCATTTTACAAATTCCTTCCATTCATTCATTATTTTATTAAATTTAAAAATTCCTACCCAAAACCCACATCTAAGTTAAACTCATTAAATTCACATAGGTAGGAGTTCAGAGCCTACCGGTACGACTACACGTCATCGTGGTGGGATAGGTGGCGGTGGTCCAGCTGGTCCAGCACCTCCTGCTCCTCCTGGCTGAGCCATGGCTCCAAATCTCCTCAGCTGGGTCCTCAACCAATCAAACTCTGCCTCCTGCTCGCTGGGGTCTACCAATCACTCACTCCTCCACTCAAATAATGCCACCTCAGCCCACAAACTCCACAAAATCACTTCACACCTCAGACTAAATTTGGGTGCTCAAATTCACAAAGTGACAATGACAGGCCGTATTTTTCTTTTTATAGGTTTTGACCTATAACCGATACCGGTTATTTTGCGCCCTAGAAAACCGGTATCGGTCTTCTAACCGATATCGGTTACACATAACCGATATCGGTTACCTACTTCCTTCACCTAACTCCCACCCTTATCCACCAATCTCAACTTTTTCCCCATCACCTACCCCTGGCTTTGCTGACTAGCCTTATTTTGACTTCAATCGCCCGACCCAAGGCCGCACCAACCAATCAGCCCCACCAAGGCCGCAACCAACCAATCAGGCCCGACCCAAGGCCGCACCAACCAATCAGGCCCGACCCAAGGCCGCAACCAACCAATCAAGGCCCGACCCAAGGCCGCACCAACAATCAATCGCCCACCCAAGGCCGCTCACTAACCAATCAAAGCCCAACCAAGGCCGAACCAACCAATGAGGCCCGACCCAAGGCCGCACCCACCAAATCAATCAGACCCAAGGCCCACACCAACCAAGGACCCGCAACCAACCAATCAATCAGGCATGACCCAAGGCCGCACCAACCTAATCAAGCCCGACCCAAGGCCGCACTCCAACCAATCAAAGCCCGACCCAAGGCCGCACCACCAATCAAGGCCCACCCAACGCACCCAACCAAAGCCCGACCCAAGGCCCAACCAACCAATCAAAGGCCCGACCCAAGGCCGCACTCCAACCAATCAGTGCCCGACCAAGGCCGCCAACCAATCAAGGCCCGACCCAAGGCCGCAACCAACCAATCAGCCAACCCAAGGCCGCACAACCAACCCAAGGCCCAATCAGTGCCCGACCCAAGGCCCTCACCAACCAATCAGCCCGACCCAAGGCCGCAACCAACTAAAGCCCCAAGGCCATACCAACCAATCAAAGCCCGCCACCCCAGGCCCTCACAACCAATCAAAGCCTAACCCAAGGCCGCAACCTAACCAATCAGGCCCGACCCAAGGCCAACCAACCAATCAGGCCCGACCCACGGCCCTCACTAATCAATCGGCCCGACCCAAAGCCACACCAATTAAATACCTCACCCAAAACCCGCAAATTACAATTTTATCCACCCATCATGTAGCTTTTTGTTCAATCGAGCTCACCTGTTGTGTTTTAGCATGATTAGGGTACTTGACTTGATCATTCGACCAACTTTGCCTAGACCAAGACCGTGACGTTTATCTCAACCAAACCAACCATTTGGTACTGCCGAACATGCCTAAACGTTCTTGTACCTTACCCGTTATATCCCCTGGAGCTACTTCCTATGCCTTGGATACCAGGATTATATCACCCTTGTTTGGATAAACTATCGACCTTTGCCTATGAATTGCTTGTTTGCTCTTCAAATCATGTACCCTGGTCACACTACTACATTTCAACGTGTGTCTGCTTCCTTGAACTTACCCCACCATCTTCCCATCATCTCCACACCATTCACCCTTTATCAACCCTATCCCTGATTTCACGTCACCTCAATCTGTGATAGATTTGAGGGGGATTACCTATACCCTTAACGGGAGTAACCACTTCTTATTATTGTCAGTGCAGCTTTACAAGACAAGCTACACGACAACAAGGGGCTAATGTAGACACCAAATTTATGTCTTACGACACCCTGTGCCCCACATCTCATTTCACAACCTAACCTCACCACCTAAACCCTACACACTTATTAATTAATTACCTTATAATTAATAAATCCACATCTCCAAACCTGCCACCTCATTTCGCCACCTCATCATGACCTAGCCCTAACCCTAAACTAACCTAATTAAAACCTATAACTTGGTCTACATCCACACCCATGACTAATTACTCCTTACCCGCACCAAAACCAACCTAATAATGACTTGACCAAGCCCACAACTAATCCCTCGGGAGAAAAGGAGGGAAAGTTGGCTATTTTACTAAAAATAGCCCACTTTGACTTAACCGACATCGGTTCCTACTCGACCACCGTTGGTTACGTAACCGCCATCGGTTCCCTGTAAATGACCTCCCCCAACCAAAAACAAAGGATCGGGAATTCATTTGAAGGATCCAAAATTCACTTTGGGCAGCAGTAGACAAGTGAAGAAAAGAGAAGAGCATCGAGTCAAGATCCGCAATCGAGCCATCGGATTGATTGCACCCCCATTCAAGCATTGGAAAAGACCGAGGATAGCTTCATCGCCTCATTTTCCAATACCGATCATCCTAACCGAGCCTTCTTACCTGTCACTACCACATTCCTTCGACTCGAATCTTCATCAAGAATGAGTAAGTAGTGTCTTGTATGTTTCTAAGCACCATTTCCGAGTCTTTGATTGATAGTAATTATAAGCTCACTCCTAGATCTACCACCGCCAAAGACCCCGCACTTAACCTTCATCCATACATCCTCAGTATTGCCTGTAAGATAGTTTTATCACACTCGAGTCTTCCCCATCATCTCACTATTCCCCTCACCATCCACCAGCCTTAAAACCCCACAATCACCCCCCGAACCAACCTCCATCCAGAGCACCTAGATTACTCGACCCTACCGGTGTGTCGGTTATCCTCTACCGGCAATGGTTCTCTAAAACGCGGTCGGTTATCCAATGACCGGCATCGGTCACACCGTGACTTATACCCAAAACCTTCCTCTCACCTATTTGTCTCCTAACAACCTCGATCCAACTGGTTTATCCTCGTAACTCGATTGAACGTATCAACGACCATTGACCAAACAAACAACGTGACATTTTATTATTAGTTTAGTAGTTTAGTCTCTATTGCTTTTAACGAGGTACCTAAATCGTGATTTCGCAATAGCTTCTTTATTATAGTAAGGTGTCCATAGCCCCGAGAGAGTTATATATCAATTTTATTTTGCTTTGTATCTTTTTCTTTTATATTGATTGATTTTGATTCTTATGTTTCATGAAAACTTATTTCAGCTCTCTTGTTTGACAAGGGTTAATAACCACCGATGGCTTTATGTAAGGATACCGAAGTGATTGCGATGATGAAATTGGCTAGTGTCAACACATATTTCCAAAATGTCTTCACAATAAGTCTATTAAATGTGAATTGTGATAGATCTCTAAGTGGTCATTTGTTCTTTAATTTACCAATGTGATAAAAGACAATGGTCAAACAGATACCATAAAGATAAATGTCACAAAATGTGTGTGAATAGGCTAACCACAATAAAATCAAAGGGATGAAAATGGTAGATGACTGTAGAGGAATATGAAAGAAATGAAGAAAGATCATCCATCTATATGCAAATAACTAGTTGTAATATTTTATCTTTGTACATTTGATTTTGTTTTTGTAATGTTTTTTCATTTTTTTGTAATGTTGAACTGCTTTTATGATTTTCTTTATTTTTGGGAAGTTAGGACTAAATATGTCACTTTGTGTGATAAGATCCAACTACGATGTTTACAATTTACTTGATAAGAGAGAATAAGTTTTTTTATTATAAAGTGTAATATTATCCCCGATCTCGATGATCGTGGTGAGCTCACACTCAACAAATGATTGTGATTTTTTTAAAACATGGGTTTCGTATGTGGGAGCTTGAGTTCCTATCCATATGTTTCTAGAATTTGTGCCATACTTGATGGGTTTGTTAGTGTGTATTCTAGAATCATGTTTGATTTTGGATTTTATGATCATTTTGGTTCTTGTGATGTTTGAGGTCTTCGGCGTTTTGATCTTGGCTTGATAAAGAACCTATCACGGTTTTTTATAAGCTAATGTGTGACTTGTTTGATCTCAAGAAGTGGGAGAAGAATGTGGAATTTTAGAACTAATGTGAGAAATGGTGATGGGATTACCACAAGATTTGGTAGAATAATAATGTGATGGATGAAAAGGACATGGTCTGAGAATTAAAGAAGAGGGGCTACCAAAAGGTGAGCCATGAATAGAAGATGAAAGGCTAGTAGGATACACCATCATGTTTAGAGCTTAAACAAGAATAATCTACCAACATATTTACATTATAACATGAATATACATCCAAAATAATATGATAATTAATTAATCTCTATCTCTATCAATGTTAATCAATGAAATGAACTTATTTAGATCCTTAACAATCAAAGGGTTGATTGCATGTTTGAATCCCAAGATTTTAGGAATTAAGTCTTGTCAATCCATGGATATAATACCACTTTAAATATCTCCATATGACTTTAAAATTGGATGGATGAATGAAATAAATTAATATATCTAGCCCCTCTAATGGAAAAATGCTCAAACATGATAAAATGGCTATAGTATAGGCTCTATGCTGATTTAGGTGTGTAGGTGTGCATTATGGAATCACGTTTGATTATCGATTTTATGATCATTTGAGTTTTTGGGATATTTATAGCTCTTAGGAGTTTTGATTTTGGCTTGATAAAGAACTTGTCTAGGTTTTTTATAAGCTAATGATCGACATGTCTAAACCTGTGAAGTGGGATAAGAATGTGAACATTTAGAATTGATGTGAGAAATGATGTGGGCTTGCCACAAGCTTTGGTAAAATATTAATGTGATGGATGAAAAGGACATGGTTTAAGAATTGAAGAAGAGGGGATACCAAAAGGTGAGCCATGAATAGAAAATGAAGGGATACTAGGATGTGGCCCAAGAAAAGAAAAAGAAGGGCTGTTAGGACATGGCCCATAGATGTAAGATGATGGGATACTAGGATGTGGCCCAAGAATAGAAGATGATGGACTACCCGAGGGTGACCCATACATAGAAGACAAGGGGCTAGTTGGATGTTCCCAAGAATAGAAGATAGTGGACTACTCAAAAATGTCCCACAAATAGCAGAGGGAGGGCTACTAGAAGGTGACCCACACCTAAATAAAGATGAAAGGATACTTGGTGTCAATTTCCCATAAGATATTATGATTGAGGAATTATGATAGACAAAGAGTGATTGGGTGATGAGAAGATAGGCCATGGATCAATGCAAGAACCCAATATTTTCCTCACATAATGAAGAATTTGAAGATGGAAGAATAAGAGGAGAATCAAGTTGCATGATCTCGATGATCTTCCTTTGTTTCTTGATAAAATGAATCAACATTTTCCCACAATAAGTGAACACATCAAGGTCTAAAGATGATCCTTGTTTTGAATCTTCTAGAGGAATATATTCATGTTCCCCATAAATTATTGGATTGTTACTTCATTATGAAAGAGATAAATTGGTATGATTTTTTTATTGACCACAAGGGTTGATTGGAAGAAAGAGGTTCAATTGGTGTGGAAGACTTAGAATATATTTGATGATGATTGATAAAATAAGACAAATTAAGAGATGAAGTAGACTTAAGGCTAGATGTCTTGTGAGTAAAAGAAGATTTGGAATTTATTGGCATAGGTTTCCTATAAGATGACATCATGGAGGAAGAATAGGAGGATTTTGTATCCAAAATTCCTTAGATTGTGATGTAGGAGTCAAATTAGAAGATTGACTAGAAGGACTTTGAGTTGCATGAATCTTCAAAGGAGGAAGGGTTCATTAAAGTGACTGATAAAATAGGTCCTATGAAGAAGGTGAGGACTAAGATTGAAGAATCACACTAGATGTTTTATAAAGAGGGTCTCGTGAAGAAGGAGAGGACCGTGATCAAGAATCACATTAGATGTTTTATAAAGAAGGTATTTCTAAGAAGAGGAAGACGTGACTTAGGAGTCCAATGGGATGAATGATAAAGGAGGTCCCATGAAGAAAGGGGGACTCAAGAATCATAGTAGAAATATGATGAAGGAGATCCTGCGAAGAAGGGGAGGACCATGACTTAGGATTCAAATTAGATGAATCAAGAGTAGTTTGGATCTGAATCATCAAGAATCGAGGGAATATTTGGATTGGAATCCTTGGAATAAGATAAAAAAATTATTAGAATTAGAAGAATATTTTGGGAACCTAAATAATAATTTGGATCAGAATAATCCAAACCATAACACCAACTATGAGATGAAGGTGGGGAATGGGTTACCCAAATGGGTTCTCTAGCGTGAAGAACCAAATGAGGCTTATTCATGGTGGGCATCATTTTATGTGAACGTCAAAAATTTGATTCCTTATTGTCATATATATAAGGGACCTTGCGATAATCAGTCATTTGTGGCATGTGTTGGGTTCAAATTTCTAGACCTAGATTATATGATAAAACTTCTTCAAAGTGAAGAAGGTTTCATGTTGGTTTGGGTAGCATAACGAAAACCAACTAGACATTTCATAAAGATAGGGATGCTTGTATTATTTTCCAAACATGAAGCTAAGGAAAACATACATCATGATGACTCAAGATTGATAATCCAAAAAGGTTTGGACAAAAATTTTAGATGCGTAAATATCAAAGGATTGATCAACTTTTTTAGAAACATAAAGGATACAAAGGAAATATTTCCAATGTTTGATTAATTCAAAAGTTTCTTGATAAGAATTTTTTTACCGAGGTTTGAAAGATATGTTAAAAAAATGACCATAAACTTAGGTAAAAACAAGAAGATCAAGAGGATCAAATACGTAAAGGATTTCTCTAGAAATGAGTTTATAAGATGGATATGTGCAAGGAACAATCACACAAGTTCAAAAACAAAGCCAAATTAATGACCAAAGAATAATGAATGATAAAGAATCAATGGATCAAAGTGATTGTCCTAAATGGATAAGTCAAAATGATAAATAAGACACAATCATGAAATTCCTACTTTAAGACCAATCAATCAAATGAGATACTTCCTAAGTTTGTTTTCAAAATGGCAGTCAACATTTTAAGATGATCAACAAAGTGTCACCACTTATGTCAAGTTCAAAGAAATGAACAAGGCGTAAGTAATAACAAAAGGTTGAATCGATCCCCAATCAAAGTATACTAAAAGTGAGCTTGAATCCAATCAAGACCTATATCCCAAAAAGTGGAAGTTATGACCATGAACAACACAACAATACCACTAAGATATGTTAACCAAAATTTTCAGAAAAGTAAGGTATTGATATCAAAATGATATTGATATGATGCACACAAAGGTAATTGTTGGTCTTTCAAATGTGTACAAGAGTCTCAAATCTTGGAAGGACTAAACTATTTGAGATAACAATGGAACCATCCCCAAGTTGTGGGACCTTGCGTGCTTGGGAAGGATCTCCGGAGAAGGCCGATTCCTCTATCTATTTCTATTGCTACTGATACTCCTAGTGCTGGAAGGGGAAACTAAGTTAAAAATGTGAAGGGACCATGGATAGAAGGATAATATAAAAGGAAAGCTACACTAGAAGGTGGTCGCATAAGAAAAGAGGGCTGAACACTATTTGTTTTGAGCGAGACCGAAAGGAAATGCGTGAAAGGAGGCTAGGAATGAGTAACATAGCTAAACATGTATTTACCAGATCATTCTCATGGAACAAAGCCAAATAAGGAGCCGTAAGGCATGTGAAATGGCATAACCTTCACACAACATAAAATAAAAGGAAAGAAAAAGGAATGTAAATATGTTAGGATAGAGAATAGTCACAAAATGATGCTTTTGTTACTTTAAATGTAGAGAGTTGTTACAATGGCAAAGGAGTTCGATATCCACATACAAGATCTAGATCTAGAGGTATGTAACTCAAAATACATAAAGTATGAAGTCCTTAGAAAATGTGCAAGGATCCAGAGTGTCCAACATAACAAATGAGCATAGCTCTTACATTTATAGATAAATTTGTAGAAGGAGAAGAGAAGGAGGGAAAAATTGAATTTGAAATACAACCACCAACAAGAGGCATTTAATTCCTACAAATCCACCTAAGAATCTATCAATTGAACTTCCCTAGGTCTATTTTGGCATGTCAAGAAGGAAGAAGGAAAATCAAATTAAATTAGGTGGTTGGAGAAATTAGATTTGCTTCATTAATGCTCAGAAAGATGTTTTCCCATTTCTCACCTACTAGATCCACCAAAATTTGAATTTGAATGTCTAGAACTATGGCTGATGTTAGTAGCTCTCTGACAAGTCCAAGTGCACGTTGGTTAGAGTTCTATAGCAAAAGATACATCGTCGAATTTTTTTAGAGTCATTGGAACACACAAAACATGTGGTGTGCATGGATTGGCTAAAATGATGGCCAATTGTGTAAATATTTTTCATTTCTACCACATGTCACTCACTAATTTTTTACAAGGATTTAATGCCTTGTTGGCATGCTTTAGTTGGTTACACATGACGTACTCAAGTATAGCTAAAAATGACCTGGCACAAAAGGTCGTAAAGGAGGGCATAAGGGAAAGGCACACGGAAGAGAATGGAGGAAGGCACAAAGGAATTCACGAATGACATGTGTGGGGGAAATGAGGAAAATGGTGAGTAGAGAATGCATGGTCAAGGTGAAACTATTACAAAGTAATGGGCATGGTACATGAGAGGGCCAGGGACTTAGCTAATTGAAGCAAGTGTGAGGTGCGCGCATAGGGAAGAAACTTCTTGGGAAGAAAGTGAATGCGCAAAAGGTGGGTGCAAGGGAGGAGTGGAACAAAGAGGAAAAGGAAAGTGGAAGGAGAGAATAGGAAGCGTGCAAGGGTGCATGAGGAAAAGAAGGGGTGCCAAGGGAAAATGCAACCAAGGAATTGTGCCAACTGAACTGTGTGAGCATAACCTTCAATGAGGAGCTGAGAGCTAGAATATGTATACAAGTTACCCAAATAACTAGGAGAGTTATTTGGATAACAATTTTGGTGACTTTTGGGTCATCTACCCGCTAGATGAAGGAAACCAATAGCCTGTAGCATCCATTGGGAATGGACTCTCATTACGTATTTATGAAGCTTCCCCTGTAGTCACTTGAATGATTATTTCTTGAATCTATTCTAAATCTTCCAATTGCTTAAAGAAGCTTTGTATTCTAAAAGCAACAAAAGAGCGTGAGCAGGAATTACGTGAGAAGAAAGAACTATGTACAAACAAATAATGTGCATGCAACACACTTGGAGGAATTAAAACTACTCTAATATATACAAAATGATGTAGAAAAATTAATGGAAGGGTTTGAGATAGATCCCATTTACTGGGATTTATAGTGCACCTCCATCAAGATGAGTTAACTTGAAAGAGTTAGCCTCCTTGCAAGAACTAATGATGTATGGGCCACTCCAAAGTGCATCAAACTTTGAATGACACCTGATTTAGCTCTTTCGAAGATCCCATTTTAAAACCAAGTCCCCAACTTTGAAATCTTGAGGCCTAGACTTTCTATCAAACAATTTCTTTGTTTCTTGTTGATGTTGTTCTAGCTTGATCATGGTAGAGTTCCTTAAGTCTTCAACATTAACCATCTCTTCCATTCTAATCTCTCTCTGGTCCATGCCTTCAAATTCCAGCTGTTGGGAAAGTTCTAATGAGTTCAACTCTAGTGTCAAAATAAGGGTAGCCTCCTTTTCATAGACAAGCCTGTAAGGAAAATTTCCTATTACCTTCTTGATTATGATTCTATCTACCTAGAGTGCATGCAAGACCTTTGTATGCCACTATATTTGGTTGATGTTCATTATGCACTTCATAAAACCTTATCGGTGTTCTTGTTTTTGACTCTTCCAAACCATTTTTTTGGGGGTAATAGTTGGAAGAGGTTTTTTAGATAAATTCCTCTATTTAGAGCCCAATAAGTGATTTTGGTCCCAAGGAAGGGTTTTTCATTATCGAAATAATGGTTTGAGGGACACCAAACCTTGTGACTATATCTTCGATAAAGTCAAGGATGACTGACTCGGTTGATTCCTTGAGCACGATAGCTTCTATTGATCTTGTGAAATATTTTGTAGCTATCAGCACCCACTTGTGTCCAGCACTTGAAGGTGGATTGATCATGACTATGAAGTCAATAACCCATTGCATAAAAGTCTTATCTTCCTAGATTAGTCGGAGGGGAAGCATTGCCCATCTTTTCTTTCCTATAAATAAAGTGCATTCCTTGCGTATTTTGACCCACTTGTGTGCATCTACAAATAGGGTAGGCTAAAAGATACCTACCATTATAATTTTCATTATTGTAGTTTTGTAAGAGAAGTGTCCACCAGAGAACTCATCATGAAATTCTACTAACACCTTTTCAGTCTGTGTGTTGTTGATACATCTTAATAGCACACCATCAAGATTCTTCTTGAAGAGAATTCCATCAATTAACACATAAGGGATAGATTATAACCTCATATGTCTTCTCTTTTCTTTGTTTAAACTAGGAGGGTATGCACCCTCGAAAAGGAATGTGATCATGTCCTTCATCTAGTCATGCACACCAAGATTTGTACTCTTCTCAAGATCTACACGTGGAAAACCTTCGTCCATAAATAATGAAGCCTCGTGTTCACTCTGGCATCCTCGTAATCTACCTACAATGCACGATACCTCTTACCAGCTTTGTGGCCTTGATAGTCACATCATACTCCATGATTTTGGTCACCCATCATGCTCTTTTCTCATTGATTTCTTCTCCCATGATGAAGTCTCTAATGGTAATAACATGTGAGAGACTAACACCTTGATATGATTTGTGGCAAGCATACTTTTGAATTTCTTTAGTGCACACATGATGGCAAAGACTTGCTTCTCCATGTGACTATACTTTAGTTCATAATCCTTCAACGTCTAGTGAAGAACACCACTAGTTGTTCTATATCTTTCTTAATTTCTTGTGTTAGGACAGCAATAGCACTCACATTATTACCATAATAATAAAGGATAAAATCCTTTTAATAATCCAGATTGATGAGTGTCGCGCATAAGCAATTTCTTGCTTGATCTTTTTGAAACTTTTTTCCTTCTGTCCATCTGAAATTTGTGTCCTCCTTGAGCATCAAGGTGATGGGATGAACCATTCCTACAAAGCTAGAGATAAAACACCTAACAAAATTGATCTTACCAAGTAACGACCGCAAGGCTCTATTGTGCATTGGTAGGGAAAGAGCTAGGATGGATGAAACATTCTCAGGATCAATTACTAAACCATCCTTTGAAACCACATGGCCCAAGATCTTTCCCTATGCCACCAAAAATTACACTTCTTGGGGTTAAGAGACACCCCATACTTTCTACATCTCTCAAATACTTTCTCTAGGTGTGCCATATGATCCATGCTTTGCTTTGAGAAGACTATTATGTCATCAAGGTAAACCAGGATGAACTCATTGATGTAACCTTTGAAGGAAATATCCATGGCACGTTGAAATGTGGTGCCCGCATTTGATAGACCAAAGGGCATCTTCTGATATGCATATGTTCCCCACTTGGTTGTAAACACCATTTTGAATTGATCCTCTTCCTTGACCAGGATCTGATTGAAACCTGAATATCCATCTAGCATGGAGAATCTTTGCATGCCAGCCACAGTTTGTAGAATTTGCTCCATCGAAGGCAAAGGATAATGATCCTTCAAAGATGCCTTGTTCAAATCTATGAAATCAACACAGAGTCTGATTTCACCATTCTTCTTTCACACTGGAACTAGATTTGTGACCCAAGTAGAGTATTTGATGGGAAAAATAATTTTTTCCTCAATGAGTTTGGATAATTCCTTTCTCATGAGGGGCTCTATCTTTGGATTGACTAGTCGCTGCTTCTGTTTGATGGGATTGATACTAGGATCAAGGTCAATGGAGTGTTGAGAAACACTTGGATCAAAACCTTTGAGGTCTTCATAATCCCATGAGAAGATATCACTATATTTTTGACAGAGAGATGAAGGCCTACTTTTCATCATGCGCAAAAATCTTGCGAGAAGTAACTCTTTTCTCAACTCAATAGTGATTTCCGAACAAGCTTCTTACATAGTGTGACTATACATTTATTCACCCTTGAACTCATCATCAGGGATAAAAATTTACTCTAAGGTGACCAGCCCTTTAGGTAACTTATTTGTCTTTAGTTGTATCACTTGGTCACCATAGCTATCATGCAAGTCAACTTGCATACTTGATGAAAATTTAGCTTCATTCTGGATAAACTGGATGATATGTGCATCACTGTCAAAAACTTTCTAGCTGGTATTATTTTCTAGAATGGATGGTCTGATCACCATCTTAATGTGTTGAGTGTTTCCTTTGACAAAGTCCTTAGCAAGAGAGAATTGTGAACCAAGCACGGCCATCTGGTCAGCTTCCTTATTCATTTTACGCAGCACCACCTACAAATTTAGAGCATCAAATCTCTCAAGGAGGTTGAAAACTCTATACTTATAATCTTTGAGAAGCTTGTTCTTTGTCCGGTATTTGTTGGTAACTGGTGGATAATAGATTTTGTGTCCCCAAATATCTCGAAGTGTCTTGATTTTCTTCTTCTCGAATGAGAAATCCATGCACCAATACTTCATACTTTGCCACATTGTTGGAGCATGTAAACTCCAGCATATTCATGAAGAATAATTTCTCATCCTTAGGGGAAATGAGAACCACTCTTGCTCCTATGTCATTCCTACTTCTAGAACCATCAAAGTATAACTTCCATAGGCCAGGTTCAACTTGGTCTTTCTTGAGCACACACGATAGCATAGTTTCTTCTTCAAGGATGCAGTAAGTACCAAGACCAATTTCATAATCTTCCAATTCTTCATCATATGGATCAAATTTATGGTACCTCTCCACCCATTCATCAAGTACTAGGTAAGGAATAGAGGGTGGAAGAGACTGCATTCTTCATGAATCTGAAGCTTGTTCTTCAATTAAATAGTTGGCTTGGAGAGGAGATGGGACTTATGACTCTACATGAAAAGAAAAAATAGGCTCATCTTGTATGGTAAACCAGGTACCATAATTCATCTTGAGTAACATGTGAGACTAATTAGAAGACAAGTAACCATCCACTTTAGTAGTAAAGTCTCTTGACAAACATTGGGAAAACAAAGGAGGTAGGTCAATGATTGACACATCTTGAGTTATTGTTAGGCTTAGACATGCATGGAGGGTTAACTCAAGATCCTTGATGACTCCTAAGGTGGTGAAAGTTGAGCCATTAAGTTGCAAGACTCCTTTAGACAAAGGGATATATTTCATACCTAAGACATCAAAAAATTTCTTAGGCATAATAGAAGTACTAGCACCTGAGTCAATCATACAATTATACACTAGGTGTTTTCCTATGATCAAGGAAATATAAAAGGGTGGGGTTTTAACATATTTTCTTACTTTCTTCTCTTCTCCTTCTTGGCATATATTGATAGAAGAACATGGCTTTTGTAGAATGGATCGCATACATGGAATTTGTGCCAGAGCTTCATTCAACAAAGTCTCTCTAAGATGGAATGGTCAGGATCCCACACTATGAAATCTATGTTTGTTCTCTTCATCTAGTCCATAATGCTAAATGGAAGGCCCCTTATTTTGTGTATTTAGGGAACAACATCCCTTCTTGACTGTTCAGGCATGGAATCCTGGACTTTAACTAGAGCATAGGCTTGACCTACCAAAGGAGGGGTGTGCACTACTTTAGAAGGATCTTTGCATGGGATCTCTTGTGTAGGGACTTGGGTGCTTTTACTATTGGATGCCTTGGCTGCATCTTTCTACTTCTAAGGATCTACTTGTGTTGCTGGGATTGTGACTTGTGCACCTGATTCTAACATTCTCTTCTTGTATCTTGTGTTGTCCGTAACTTGGGTGCGCATCTATTTGTATCTTCTGCAGCTTGGTTGATTTCATAGAAGTCCTCAGCACCAAAGAACATCAAATTTATCTCTAGAGGAGCTTCTGGTCTTTCTTGGTTATCTACTTGAGGGCAATTTCGAAGGATCGCATGTGGAATCATTATAAATCATGAAATCTTGGGTGTGCACAACATTGGCAAAATGATATTGACTATGAGGCATGTTGTAAGGGAAGCACCATTCTGAATCTTGTGCCAAATTGTTCTAAACTGGAACAAGTGCTTGACTTGCACTAGGTGCTGGAAGAGAAGGCATGGGAGGAACAAATTGTAAGGGAAGATGTGCATTGGGATGCCATCTATCATTCTACTAGTTAGGCGTGTATCTTTTATTTCCGTACTGATTCCACCAAGGATGATTGCTTTGGCTATGTGCTTGATTATAATTACCTCTATAGGCTTGTACCATTTTTTATCTAATGATACGACCTTGTTTGACAAGTTTCTAATTAGGGCCTTCAACTCTTCATCTTCCTTCTGCTGCATTGGAGAGTAGGATGTTAAGGCAACTGGTTGCGTGCTTTTCTTAGGAACAGGAATAGGGGCCACAGAAGGCTAGGGTGCTTGTGACATTTATGGGAACAAGGGCATAGGCGATCTAGAGCTATCTTTCCTACCCGAAAACACTATTTTCTACCCTTACGGAAATACTATAAGCAACTACTAAGGTCCTACCTCCCATATATTGAATCATGACCGAGATATTGGTATTGAGTGCCTTCAGATAAAATAGGAAAGAATGTTGGGCGTAGGTATTACCACAAGAGGGATTTTGTCCCAAGTATTCTAAAATATAATGTTGAAATTAGTCATCTACTCATTGGGCACCCTCCTTGTTGTTTTCAGTTGCTCCACCAGAGATAGGTGATCTAACTTATCTTCAAAGTAATTGCAAAGAGTTGTTCCCAATTCATCCCGGTGGTGATAGATCCAAGTCTCGGCCTTGGTACCATTGGAGCACTTTACCTTTGAAAGAGGCTACAAGTAGCTTGACTGCTACATCATCATGTGTGATTAGATAGAGTGAAAGACATTTGCTACATCCTGGATATGTTCCCTGAGGGGTGAATTTATTCTCACCAATAAAGTATGGAATAATTTTAAGTGCACCATTTAGCATATCATGTTACGTGAGACAACACCAAGGAATTCATCATATGAAGTTCACAAATTTCCTAAGTGGAGAAGGTGAATGAGGCATCATTGCAAGCCACGTAGGTTGTCTATTTTGAGGAGGAGTTGAATGGGTGCGGCGTTTGGAGATAGAGATGTGTGCATGGAATTTCGGAATGGAATCTTCTTAGGGATAGCTGGAGGTACTTGAAAGAATATTCAACTGCTGCACTTCTTCTTATGTGCACTCTTCTCATGAAAGGCACTTAGGACTACTAAAATAGAGATCTAGAAAATGTTGGGAGTCGTCAGATGTGTTGAAATGAGCCTCCAAAGGCTGAAATACTAAGTCCACACAATAGAACTTAACAAAATATTAAATTTAAGATTTCATTATAGGTCCCACTAGGCATGCCGAAATCGTTGGTATTTCAAACATGTACCCACATCTCGATCTTAAAACGAACAAGCTATTTGATACAACAATGGAACCATCCCCAAGTTTTGGGACCTTGCGCGCTTGGGATGGATCTCCAGAGAAGGTTGGTTCCTCTATCTATTTCTACTACTACTGCTACTCCTAGTGTTGGAAGGGGAAACTAAGCTAATAATGCCAAGGGACTAGGGATATAAGGATAACATGAAAGGAAACCTACACTAGAAGGTGATAGCACTAGAAAAGAGGGATGAACACTATCTATTTTGAGTGGGAATGAAAGGAAATGTGTGAAAGGAGGCTAGGCACGAGTAACACAACTAAACACGTATTTACTAGATTGTTCTCATGGAACACAACCAAATAAGGAACTACAAGGGACATGAAATGGCATAACCAACACACAATGCAAAATAAAAGGCAAGAATAAGGAATGAAAACACGTTAAGATAGAGAATAGTCACAAAATGATGCTTTTATTACTTCCGAAATGTACACAAATGTTACAATGGTGAAGGAGGCCAATATCCACATGCAAGAGCTAGATCTATAGGTCTGTAACTCAAAAAATAGAAATTATGAAGTCCTTAGCAAAATACGTAAGGAGCCAGTGTCCAACATAACAAATGATCATAGCGCTTACATTTATAGATAAACTCAGAAGGAGAAGAGGAGGAAAACCTGAATTTGAAATACAACTACCAACAAGAGGCATTCAATGCCTACAAATCTGCCTAAGAATATGTCAAATGCACTTCCCTAGGTCTATTTTGGTGTGTTGAAGAAGGAAGAAGGGAAAATAAAATTAAATCAGGTGGTTGGAGAAATTAGATTTGCTTCATTAATGCTCAGAAATATGTTTTCCCATTTCTCACCTACTAGATCTGCCAAAATTTGAATTTGAATTTGAATTTCTAGCATTGTGGCTGATGTCAATAGCTCTTTGACAAGTCTAGGCACATGTTGGTTAGAGTTCTATAGTAGAAGATACATTTGTCGAATTTTTTTGAGTCATCAAGCACACGCAAAACATGTGGTGCACCCAGATTGGCTGAAATGATGGACAACTATGCAAATATTTTTGTTTTACGCCACGTTTTAATCATTGATTTGTTGTAAGGATTTGATGCCTTATTGGCATGCTTTGGCTGGTTGTGTGCGATGTACTCAAGCATAGCTGAAAAATGACCGGCACACAAGGGTACAAAGGAGGGCATGAGGGAAGGGCACATAGAAGAAAATAGAGGAAGGCATAGAGGAATGTGCATGTGACACAAGTAGGGAAAATGAGTTAAACCGGTGAGAAGAGAATGCATGGTTAAGGCACAAATATTACAAAGTAATGGGCATGGTGCACAAGAGGGCTAGAGACTTAACTAATTAAAGTAAGTGCAAGGCACACACGTAGGGAAGAAACTACTTGGGAAGAAAGTGAATGCATAGAAGGTGGGCATAAGGGAGGAGTGGAACAAAGAGGAAAAGGAAAGTGGAAGGAGAGAACATGAAGCACACAAGGGTGTGTGAGGAAAAGAAGGGGCACAAGGAAAACTGAAACCAAGGATTTGTGTTAAGCCGAACTCGAGCGTGCAAAACCTTCAATGAGGAGTGAGAGCCAAAATATGTATACAAGCTACCCAAATAACTAGGATATTTATTTGGATAACAAGAAACACTCAATACTTTTCAAAAGTGAGGTAGTGATTAAAATAAAACTAGGGCTAGAGTATACCAAGGAATTGTTAGAGTGTGTATAGCATAACGTCATAATATATATACTTAGGCCAAGTTTACAAGAAACAAGATGTAAGTACCAACATTGACCGATACGATACAAACAAAATAATTGTTTAAAGAAGAATCAAGGTGATGAATTAAGACTAACTAAAATTCATGATCTTCACTTGGGTATCAAGATAAAAAAATCTACCAATGATATAAAAAAACACCTTGACGCACTTTAGAAGTTTAACAACTTAGCCACAAACATGGATGATCCTAAAAAGACACAAAATTTGAAAATATATTTGATTAGCAACACAAGGCTAGTCACTCTTCTTTTGATCAACAAAGTGTCAAAAGAAAGTGAAGGAAGTAGATCAATTGGTGATTGAAATTTTTTTGCCTCACTTTGGCAGAGTTTCGTCTCACCTTATAGTGAGTGAAAACTAAACAAAAATAATTTCATATAAATTTCTTGGTGAATAACACATAGTTTGAACTTTAATGCGCTCTCCTTTTGTTTGATAAATAAATTTTTGACTTCGAGAAAGTTCTCCCTTTACAATGGCTCTCAACTCAAATTGGTTTTGATATGGTCAAAGTTGGCTCCTAGACAAGATAGCTTCCTAGGTGGTTCACTCAACTAGGTGTCACAAGTTATCTAAATATGATCTCGGTTTGCAAGGTTTCCCAAGGAGTATCCAGATTTAATTTACCCCCTTCAAGAATAATGGGAAATAAATGCGTCCATTGTGTACTCTCACTGGGGTCATGATACAGATAACTTTGACACTAAATATCACATGTATACTAGTCAAGTAGGTTTGCAGAGCACTTCCCATTTCATCCACAAGGTTCCCTCTTGCATGGACTACTTTGGGGTTCCTAGGACCACCCCCATTGTTGTAGCTTAAGGCTTATGCCAAAGGGGTTATGTCCTAGTTAAGCGGATGGGGCATACCCTTATCTAAACCTTGCAAATATAGTATTTTGATTATGGTGTATTTTTATCTTGTATACTTAATGTGGTTTGCTTGAACACCATTTGGAAACCTATACGAAACTATATTAGTATTTTTTGTCTTGATCCTTCATTCTTCGACAAGTGTTTAGGTCCTGCATGACAGATTTAGTAGTTTTCCATACACATAAAGAGGATGAATGCTATTTTTGATTCTCAAGATCATCCTAGGACACAAGAGAAGAGCATACATGACGTAAAATCCAACTATGAAATCAACAATGGAAAATACTTGATTCAAATGCAAAATTTGTTCATTTTAACCAAATTTGACATCCTTTTTAAATGTTTTTAAGACAAAAAGAGATAGAAATCATTTCTGATTCCCAAGATCACCTAGAAGGTCATTTAACCCTTTAAACAAATCAAATCAAGTTAGCAAAAACATGCAAATAAACCCTATAAAATAAAAGTTAATCTTCAATAAAAACCTGCAAGGAGTCAATAAATCCTCGAAAACATGTTTTTGCAAATTTTAAAGTGAATCAAAAATCTGAACTATGATGTGTACACTCAACTCTGGGTGTGTACGCTTGTTTCAGGACATGTACACCCCTATGTGGAAACTAACAAAGTGAGCTAATGGGTACATAACCAGAGAGTTGTGTATGCTAGCCTTTGGATGTATATACCTACGAGATGGAATGGTCAAAGAAAAACACTAGCGAGATAGGTATTAAATGCATATGCTAGTAGACAGAAAGACCAGAAAACTCAGAAGACAAAAATTCATGTATGTAGATGGTGAGATGTATACGTTGGACTTTGGACATGTACACCCACAAAGTTAAAATGGGTGAAATAGAAGCACTATCGGTGAGTATGCTAGAGTATGAATGTGTACACTTTGGGTTAGGCATGTTCACCAATAGATAGAGAAACAAAAAAACACAGAGGGTAGGATATCATGTATGCTAGCAAAATGATGTATACGCTAGACTCTAGATGCATACGCTAGCATTTGGATGTGTATGCCCAAGTTTGGACGTGTATGTGCCTCTATCATTTTTGTGTACGCCTGTACCTAGAAGTGACGTCAAAACACGGAAAATGACATAATCAATCTCAAAAATCTCAAATTTTTGGATAGTTAGCTCAAAATTGACAAGAACCCATCTAAATTAGATCTATAAGAAAGACTCAACACATGTAAAGTTAGCAAAAATCATAAGAAATTCAACATTAATTCACACATGTGCATATCAAGGGTTAGCCAAAAATTGAAATAACAAAAAAATTTGAACCACAATGCTAAGGGACTAAGGATCCGTCCCACCGGGTGTGCCAAATGTGTGCAAGAATTAGTTAGCTATGTAAAGAGAATTAGAACTAACACCTAGTAGTCCTAAAACAAATCTAAACTAAAATCTATGCACCATCATGCTTAGAGCTTAAACAAGACTAATCTACCAACATATTTGCATTAGAACATGAATAAACATCCAAACTAATATGCTAAAAAATTAATTTCTATCTCTATTGAATAATAATCAATGAATGAACCTATTTTGATCCTTAGCAATCAAAGGGTTGATTGTATGTTCCCAAGGTTTCAAGATTGGAGCCTTGTCAATCCATGGCTACAAGACAACGTGACATACCTATATATGACTTCAAACTTTGATGTATGAATGCAATAAATGAATATAGATAACTTCTCTAATCGAAGAATACTATGATATGATAAAATGGCTATAGTATAGGCTCTATGCTCATTTAGGTGTGTAGGTGTTAATAGAAAGGCAGGAGGAGGGATCCTTATATATCCCAATGGATAAAATAATCTCTACATCCCTTTACATGTGGGATAATAGCTAGGTTGAGTTAGTTGTGGATAAGGATGGTTGAAAGGGGTTGAGTCAACCTTAGGAGAGTTTAATTTGTCCTTTAGTGACTCATGGGGTTTGAGGGGATTTATTAATTAATAGGTGAGAAATATTTATAGAAGATTTTAGAAGAACAATTAGTATGATTTAGGGAATAGGAAGGGTTTAGGCTAAATAAATGACAATTTATTTATCTAATAGAAGAGGAAACTTAATTAATTAAGAATAATTAATTAATTCAAGTAGAAAGGGGTTTAATTAATGAAGGTCATTAATTTTCATCTTTGCTAGATAAAAGGGTCAATTAATTAGCGTAATGTAATTAATTAACGATGATAGAAGAGAAAGTGTGCTATATTGATGATATGTCGTCAATTTGCGGAAGTATTATAAATAAGTATTTATCTAGGTGTCTAAATTACTTAAGTATTTAAATTGTTGGAGCTAAATTATAGGTGTCTACAATAATAGATGAATTGTTGTGCATTCAAGAGTATGAAAATAATTTTTTTATTTCCTTGGTTTTAAAATTTTTACCCCTCCACCTACCTCTATTGAAAAATCTAAATAATTAAGAAAATAATTATCTTAGGTTCCTAAAATTTATCTAGGAATATCACTTTTTGAGATTTAGTTGGTTATATATCCATTTTGTACCACGTTTCTTGTGAATGGGTGGTTATTACATAATTACATGTTAGAATGGGGGCACTTGTAATATCATACCATTGGTTGTTATGAATTAATTGGGAAATATGATTTCAACTTCATATGGTAGATGTTATGATATAGGTTCTAGAGATATTCTAGAGGCAAGATGTGTGAGGGGATTAGTAGTCTAACCTATAGCTTACCTTAAGAAACTATTGTCTATGAATGATGTTTTGGTTTATTTCCCTTGTAAATGGATTATGTTGTTATCATGTAATCGGGATGCTTTAGTAGGAGGTAGTATTTAGATGAACATGTCTTGCTACCATCCCTATTGAAGCAAAATGAATTAAGATCTATAGGAAAAATGGATGCTACATTTGATTGAAGATCTAAAAAGAGATTTGAATGAATTATTATAAACTGATGTGGATGTAGAGAAATTTTTAGGGAATTACTTTTTCTATTGAAAATAAGGTTGATCCTTGTTATAGTCCACATGATATTAACACTAATTTTGATGGTTTATGGAATGTTATTTTATGAAGCATGTTCAAAAGGACGGGTTAGGGATGCGGTTGTATTATATTACCCAAAAGGATATACATTTAGGTTTTCATACAAGTTGGATTTTAATGGAACAAATAATTTGGATGAATATGAGGCCTTGCGAATTGGTTTGAATATAGCTTTGAAGTTTAACATTGAGGAATTTTTTTCAAAGGATATTATAAGTTGATTTTGCAACATATATGGAAAGTATACTCACTAATGAAATTATAAAGGAATATAGAATTTTTTGGATTCACTAGAGTTTATTAATTCATTCAACATCATGCATGTGGATAGGACATTATATTTTATGTTTGATTAGTTGACTATTCATGTTTTCTCTCTGTTAGGATAAGGTTGTTTCCCATATTTGACTATATGATGTTGATATCTTAGTGATACTATATATCCTTAACAATTTCAATCATTATATTTTTTTGAATTTTATAGTCAAATTATCGGGTTTAAGATTGGTGCAACTAGGTTTTAAGTTGAACCCATAGATTTGGAACCTTGTATCAAAATTCATGATATGAAATAAGCTCCCTTGGGACAAGAAGTGATTAGATTGAATATTAAAAAAATCCTAAGGATTGGTGACTTTAATAATGGATTATGATGTTTTTGATAGAATAAAGCAATGAGATGTACCAAAAATACATGATAGTAGAGAAGATAACAAAGATATTGTTATATCCCCATGCCTATATTTATGGAAAATTAATGGAGGATGAAATTAAATAGATAATAAAGATGTTAAGAAAATATAGAGATAACATGGAATGGTCATATGTTGTGTTAAAATCTTATAGAGAATATTTATATCAGCATGCAATCCCTTTATATCCTAATGCAACACATTTGAGATAGAATAAAAGACCCAATAAAATACCTTTGATAACAAAAATAGAAGTGGAGTTAAAAAAATTGAAAGGAGGGTTTATCTAGCCTGCGTACGATTACGATTCTCTTCATGGGTTTATAACTTAGTTCTAGTGAGAAAATAATGGAAATATCCAGTTGTGTGTGGATTTTATAAATTTGAATAATATTACTTTGAAGGAAAATTATCCATTTCTTGGCATGAACCACTTGTTACAAAGTTCACTAGATCAACACTAATGTCAATGTTGGATGTATTATTTGGTTACAATTAGGTTGTTGTTAAAGAATCACAAAGGTTTAAAAGCTGTACTTACTTACTACTCCTTGGGGCACTTATGTATATGTACACATGTCATTTAATCTTATTAATTTTGGAGACACATTTCGAAGGCTAAGGATTGTGATTTTTCTAGTTTGATTAATGATATCATGGTGGTATTTTATGATTCCATTACTCTATTTTCCAAGAAACTATCAAACCATGTGGATAATTTAGAGAGATTATTTTAAAAGTGTAGGGAGTTTGGGATTTATCTCAACCATAAAAATGCATTTTTAGGACCGTAAAGGGAATTTACTTGGTCATACTATGTTCAAAAAAGGTGTGATGATGTATACAAAAAGGGTAAAATCCATTTATATAATTCCTCTTCTATGCTCTAAAAACATGTTCAATCATTTGATGGGTAGATTAAGTTTTTTAGAAATTTTGCATCTAATTTTTATGAGATCACATTCCCAATTAGCGAAATGATAAATAAGAATAAAATAATACAATTGACTACTGAAGCATAACACTCATTTGATGAGGTAAAGGAATCCAACAAGCAAGCACCTATACTAGATAGCCTAGATTATGGTAAGTAATTTAAGATATTTTCCTTTACTTCCCATCATATAATAATTTTTTTCTTATTACAAAACAATGGTGACCGACATGAAAAATAAATAGATTTTAATACAAAGTAATTACACAATGATGAGTTAAAATTTAATATCATAGAGAAACATGCCTGTGTTTTAATTGAATAAGTGAAATATTTAATATCTTACATTCTCAAATCAAAGGTAAAACCTTATATACCCCATACCATGGTTAAATAATTATTAACTCATTTAGAAACTTCTCGGTATGAGATTAAAGAATTTGATATTGAGGTGCATGCTAAAAATTTTGACAAATATTTTGATAGGAAAATGAATGGCTATGTTAATGAAATATTCAAATTTGGATGTTGATGTAGTTAATATAAAAGATGGGACTCTTGAACCAGTTGGGGATAAATTGTATGAATCACACTAGTATAGGGACATTGTTTACTTCTTGAAATATGTGAGTTATCCAACCAATTTAAATAAATTAGAGTGAATATATCTTATATTGAGGACTCAAAAGCATGTGATTACTGAATGAGGATTATCTTGGAGGAATCTATAGGGTTTTCTCATGAGGTGTGTGAATGAAGATGAGTCTACAAGGTTGATTAAAGAGTTCCACCATGAATTATGTGAAGGTAATTAAACAAAAAAATTGCTTATAATAAAATAATTAGAGATGGATATTAGTGGCCTAAATTATTCAAATATGTTGCTAAGATAGTTAGAAAATGCGACCCATGTTAATGCTTCATAATAAAATTGAAAATATTTGGTGTTCTTCCCATTATTTCAGTTATTATAGAAGCTCCTTTTTAACAAATGGGAAATTTATTTAATTAGAGAAATTGTTGATTATATAATTGTGGTCATAGATGGATTTTGGTTACAATTTGGTTATTTTAAAAGTGAGTTAAAGAGGTTTGAACAAAGTATAAAACTCATAAAGTGGTGATGTTTTTTGCAAAATAATATAATCACTAGAGTTGGTTTTCCTAACAAAATTGTGGCTTATAATGACATATGATTGAGAGATCCCCTCTATAAAAAAATGTGTAATAAATTTAGTATTAATATAACATATTATTCTAACTAATACCCATAAGGAAATGGATAAAATGATTCCAATAATTAAAAAATATTATGAATTGATTAAATGACTATAGAGTTAAAAAAATTAAGTAGTAATACAAGTTGAAGATATCCCATTCGGAAGATATTATTACTTTAAATAAATGTATAGGTAAGTGTTTGTTTGAGTTACTTTATGGCATGACTTCCACTCTTCCTAAAAATTTAGTGATCCCCACTTTCCAAATAATGTAAGAAGTAAATTCTAATGATGTTCACCCATATACAGAGAGAATCAATAAACTTATTTATTTGGATGAAGATAAGTGGAAATCACATAGGAGATCTATGAATTTTAAAATTAAAATGAAAGCAGTGTTGGGAAAAATATTATTCTAGAGAATTTGAGATAAATGATTTAGTGATGCTCTAGGATAGTAGGATTGGAGATAAAGGAAATCTTGGAAAGTTTTATCTACTTAGGACTAGACAATATTTAGTAGATATACACATTTGAAAATACTTAATTCTTGAGGATATTCATGGTAAGGTGTTGAAGCTTATTTTCAATGGAAAAATATCGAACATTTCTTTAGTTAACATGTCATAAGTAGTTATGTTCTTGTATAATGTACATATATGTATTTCTGTTTGGATATTGTGCATGTATATACCTATTTCCTCGGTGTGTGCTCCCTTGTTTTCTAATTTTCTCAATGGATGTTAGTGATTTAGATATTTCTCCACTTTATGCGTTTAGAGAGATGTTTATATCACAGTTGTCTACTTTGATTAGTTTATGGCTCGACAATTTTCCTAACCAGTTCTTAGTTTTGAAATTTGTGATATTCAAGGGAATTTAAGTAATTTGTGGATAATACATTGATATGATTCTACGATGAGTTTTATGAGATTTGTAGGACCCTATAGAAGGGTCATATTCCATAGCTATATCCAATATTGTATCATAAAATTGAATTACCAATTTGTTTAATATTTTTGCATAGTATTACTTTCTTGATTAAGTAAAAACTATGTATTTATAGAGGCCCTAACATATCAAATATATAATGAAAAATTAGAAGAAACCTATTACATATGATTCCATGTAGGAACATAACATTTCTATAACTAAACCTATACTATATGTCACATATGGCCATGATATTAAAAAAGAGAACATATTCACATAATGGATAAATATTAATAGTTATAGTATACATCATAGTTGTTTCAAATAGGCATAAATGAAATATGGAGATGGAGTTATAATGGTTTCACAAGTAGGGAAATATTTTTCATATTCATTAAATTTTTCTACTATTCCTTGAAGAATGGAATGTCGGGAGTAAATAAGGTGTTAACTATAGATAATAATGCATCTTTCACAAGTAAATTCCTGGAAGTTTCCCTTTTCCTTGAAGACAAATATAACTTGACTAACCATGGAGGAGGAGGAAATGTACAAGGATATGAAATAATCCTTCGAAAGGAATGGGCCCCCAAAATATTTATGAGATCTCATTTTTCTAGGTAGAGTTAGTAACCACTCCTTTTCAAATTTTCCTGCATAGTGATATGGATGCTTTCCTTTTTTTAGATGGGGAACTAGACATACATTTTCCTCTCCAAAGTCTTTTTATAACCTTTATACTATTTCTTTTCACCATATAAGAGGAATTTATTATCTTCTCAATTGATTTGACTTGGTGTGAAAGTGAAGTAATGTTAGGGTTATTTGAAGGCATAGAAACATGTTGGGTTGAAAATTGGCTAGGGAGGAGTGTAGGTAATTCAAATTGAATATAAGATGCTGAGAAATAGGAAGGAGGTTTTGATGCATTCACCCCTAGAATATTTGGTCAACATTTATGCAATATGGATTTATATGAATGGAATGACATTATTACTTTAGAGGGAAGGAAATAGAAGGATAAAACTTAAAAGAGATAGAACACAAGATTCAAAGAAGCTAGACCTACAAGGAATCCATACCTTATCTTCTTAAGGGTTTATAAGTAGCTTCCTTTCATCCAGATTTAAAAATATATGCACACATTGGATGAATATTTTCCCACCCTTTCTAGGTAAAAATAACTAGTTAACTTATCATGAGAGATCTTCCGTTCTTATGCTTCTTGATAAACTAAAATACTTGTTTGGTTTTTGAGACAAGAAATCACAATGAATAAATGAGAAGATATATGGGAAAATAATGTGATTTACATTCTTTAGATTTCATCTTTGAGTATGATTTTTTTAATTAGAAATCTTAACCATCACCTCTCAAAACATGTAAAATAAAAATTATTAGACTCCTCATTATGAAATTTTTTAGACAATGTGAACATATTATCATGATTGGTACTTTTGAACCTTCATTAATCATTAAAATGAGCTACAAAAATTCATATTTGAAGTGTTATAGGTTGCATTTAAAATTAAAAATAATTGGTTCATTTGAATTGAAGTTCTTGTATTTATTCCCCTACAAATATTTTCATTAAATTAACACCGAATTTCAATCATGAAATCTTATCACCAATCAATGGTTCTATGTGTAGGAAAGTTTTTGCTTGATATTTTGGTCTCTTTTTTGATAAAATGATCACTTATCATGGAGATGTAGGGTTAACATTTCAACCTATATCTTTTTAGCGTAAATCTTACAATTATTTATTTCCAAATAGATCAGTAATAAGTGGCATTCATCGGTGCATTCAAATGTTTGGCAAGTTGTGAGAGTATAGGGTACAAATTGTGTACATGTGGAAGACATTGGTGCTCTACACTATTGTAATGTGTTAGAATATTTCCCCTTGCTAGATTCTAATGCATTAATGAGAAGCACATAATGTTCATTGGTAAGTTGTATGCCTTGCTATAATTTCCTCTAACTTAAGTTAAATTTGATGGATTGAAGTAGTGAAAAAGATGAATAAAAAAATCATATGTATAATGTTGTAGGGTTGAGTTGGATGCCTATGATTACAGGAGATAATGTCATGTGGTATAATTGATCTATTTCAAGAAGATTATAATTGGGAGATAAATTTTTAATAAATTTTGGATCAAGTTTTAATAGAGCCAAAAAAATCAAATAAAGCTTTGGTTATCTTCTTGTAACTTTTCATAGAAATAAATTTTTTGTTGGTACAAAGTGGAAATCATGTTCAAAGTGTTATGCCATTATTATAATTTAGGAAGAATGATTAATAAATTTATTACCGGTTTATGACACTTGAGCTCCCTTTTGGTATCATCATTGAATCAAATGGAGTTCTCACATTGGTCACGCATGTAAACTTTGATTTGTTGAACAAGTGGCAGCCTCATTTCCATTCATCATCCTGATTTCAAAGGTGTGCATGTGCTCTTTTCATGGATCTCCATTTGTTATTTCTTGGGGATAAATTTTATGTCAAATATTTTTCTTCCAAGTAGTATATATGTTTCCTTCCATATTGATTTGAAATGAGTGATCCATGCATGCTCATTTATCTTCATTCATCGGTGGGTGATTTGATCTCCCCTGGTGTTGAAAATGGATCCTTTCCAACCTTTGATTTCTCATAGAGGAATATTTTGAGTAAATTTTCTAGTGAAATTGGTATAAATTATAGGAAAAATACTTCATCTCGGTCCTTTTCACTCATAAGAAAACTATGTTTTCCTAATTAACATTTTTTTCTATTTTTTTGAGAAATTATTAGTATTTTTGTTTTTAATTGAAAGATAAATTATCATGGGATGCTGAAAAATTGTTGTAGCCTTTCTTGAAGATATTGAATGTGAAGATCATTGTTAGGTAATATGGTAGTTATTTTTGTTTTGTAGACATTTGTAGTTATTGATTTATAAATTTTGTCATTATCTCAATTTTCTATGCTTCTGAAAGTTGTTTTAATATCACTATATTTTCATCCTTTCATATATAATTTTGATGCATAATGATAGGTATATGTAATGTCATCTTATTCGTATCGAATTATGATGGAGTGTGGTATAATTGACTAATTGTTTATTACTAGTTCATTTTGTTTAATTTAGGGAGATTCAAATTACCTAATGTATTTTCAGCACTTACTATGGTTAGATTAGCCACTTTTTTAAACAATATTTGTACAAAATGGTATTGTTAGTGTAAATCAGAGCACCCCTAGATGTTTTCTCGATTTCTAATTTGATAATGGGCATCAAGTGTGATTGCACAACATTTAATCTTTTCCCCAAGTGTGGGACTTGCGAAAAATGGGAAAAATTCTCCAGATTGAAGTTAGTTCTTACTCCTCCTCTGTTGGTGTATGCATGAATTTGTAGAGGTTCAATACTAATTCTTACTCTAAATTCCAAGGAGATAGAGTTGAAAATGTAAGAAAGGGGAAACAAAACTAAGCTAAAACGGTGATACACCAAAGGAGTGATGAACTTCTATTTTGCAAATAAACACATATCATAAGAATGTAGCACAGAACATGCACATATTGCTAGAATATAATGAAAGATCAGAAGACAATGATAAACACATGAGAGGATTGGAAAAATCAATCACAAAACATACATTATCATTCCCAGGTTTAATACAATGCATTACAATGGCAAGGAGGCAAAAACATGTGTTACAGCCTGTATGAGAGGTATGAAACTCTACAAATCTACCTGCTAAGGAAGAAAATAGAGCTTGCAAGAGAAAAAATGTCCAACCCTTTACAAATGAGCCAAATATGGCTTTTAACAATGAAAACTCGAGCTTAGGAAGGAGAAAGCGCGCGAGGAAAAATGAAAGGAATCATTCAACCACCGACCAAATCCATCAAAATAGCATGGGTACCTTAAAAGTCCATTCCCTAATATTTTTGACCATCTTTGGAGAAGAATGGAAGCCATCTTGCATTAAAAATGGTGTTTGAATATCAATTCGCTCTTTTCCCATACATGCCAAAGCATTTTTATTTTTTTCTCACCAAACTCCATCAAAACACAAAATTGAAGATTCCATCGTGTAGAGGACATCAATAGCTTTCCAATTACAAAAAAATCAAGAAAACCAAGCTCGAATCGAAACATATGCCCCTCTCGAAGATTTAGGGCAAAATAGGAAAAAAGCTCCCGGGTCGGTGGGCGAAACCCAAAAAATTTCCCTCTTTTTTGAATTTTGGGAAAATTTCCCAAAAAGTTCCACCCCTAGCCAATGCCTTGATGCCACATGGCACAATCTAATTGGTCCCGAGGTTTGACTGGCCCTTTTATACCTTTTTGAATTTTTGGAAAATTTTAAAAAATTACTCCATGCCCCGCCGCTCCGACGTCATGTGGCGCCTTCAATTGGATGCGGGCCTGTGCTCCAAATTCTCCTTTGCATTGCCAACCAATACCCCGAACAATGTGGAACCTTCTCATTAGTGTGGGCCTTTGGGGGTGGAGCTTTCTTGTAAAATTTCCAACACTTTTGCAAAATTGTAAAAGTCTCCCCACGCCCAGAGCCTTGATGGCCTTTGGACACGCGGCACATTTTCATTGGTTCGCGGGGCTTCGGACCAAAAATTTTCTTTGCGCCCCCACCAGCCCTTTGGAAATTTTTCAAACTAACCTCCGCCAACCCGCCATTCCGCCGCCTGATGTGGCACATTTTGATTGGTCCGTGGACCTCCCTAGGGAAAATTTCCCTCAAAAACTCCATCGAGCCATAACTTGCAAAATACAAGGAGTTAGAAGGAAAATTTTACCTTTCTGGAAAGGTGAGGAAATTCTCTATCTAATGAAGCCATTTCTAGAAAATTTTGAGTGCCTAAAAAGTGGAAAAAATTGACTGAGGCACAAGGAAGGAAGAAATGAAAGGGAGTTAGCCAAAAATAAGCAAGGGGCTTATTTTGGATAACAATTTTGGTGACTCAAAGGGGTCATCTACCTGCTGGATGAATGATCAGCTGCCTAAAGTAATCCATTGGGAAATGGAGTCATCAACTTAACTACTTGGTACTCACAACTCATTAGAAAATCTGTAGGAAGAATATTGGGAGAGTATAACATCACTTGATCTAGAACATGGCCTGCAAAGATGCATCCTAGGATAGAAAAGCCTATGCCAAAGCATTTAGGTAAATGTAAAACTAAGATACAACAAAACAATGTGTACAAGCACTTGGAGGAATGAAAATCTAAGCTAATATGTAGAAGGTGAGGAGTTTCCTTCTAGTAGCAATGCTTTAGATGGATTCCATTAACTCGAATCTGCAGTTCTTCACCATCCAATGTAGACAATTGGAAGGCATTGTTGTTCTTACATTTTGTGACCATGTAGGGGCCACTCCAAATGGCATCAAAATTTGAATGCCTTCCTAGATTTTCTCAGTCTGCATCCCATTTCAACACTAAATCTCCAACTTGGAAGGTTCAGCCTTAACTTTCCTATCAAAGGTTCTCTTGATCAATGCTTGGTCTTTCTCCATTTTTGGGCTACATTCTCTCTAATTTCTTAGAGTTCCACCATTCTGCATATCTAACCTCCATGGGTTCAAACTCCAATAATTCCAATTGCTTCATGAGTTCAACGTTGGTAACTCAAGTGACATAGGCAAGATTACCTATCTTCCATAAACAATTTTTAATGGAGAGTTACGGTGGATCTCTTGGGAGTTATCCTATCAACCCATAAGGTTGATTTTAGTTTAGTATGCCAAGTCCTATGATTCTCATCAAGATTTTTCTTGATGATCTTTAATAGGTTCTTGTTGGTAGACTCGGCTTTGCCATTACCTTGGGGGTAATAATTTGATGAAGTGCTCGGATAGATCCCATCCTTAACAGCCCATTGAGTTACATTTGATCCTATGAACACCAATGCATTATCTCGATATTATAGTGGTAGGTATACCAAATCTGGTTATTATCCCCTCATAGAAGTCTAGAATGCTAGATTCATTTTCCTCTTTGAGTGCCACCACCTCAATCCATTTGGTGAAGTAGTCTATTGTTGTTAGAATCCACTTGTGTCTTTGGCTTGAGTTTGGGTTAATGACTCAATGAAGTCCAAACCCCATTGTATGAATGGTTGTTCAACTGAAATTGGGTGCAATGGAAGGGCTTCAAATCTTTCCTTTCCTATGAAGAATACACAATTTTTACACCTCTTGATCCATGCATAACAATCACTAAACACCTTCGGCCAATAATAGCCAACCATCATAATCTTGAGGGTTATCACTCTTGGAGCAAAATGACCCCTAGTTGATCCACCATGGAACTCTTCTAACATTCTCTTAATTTGATTTGTCCCAATGCATCTCAAAGCAACACTCCATTTATATATTTTTGAACAAGATACCATCAACAAGTGTATATGAAATAGCTTGCAATCGAAGTGTCTTCTCTTGGTTTTGTTCATCTCTAGAGGGCATAGGCCTATTTGTAAGAAATGCATTATGTCTTGGGTCTAGAAAGGAGTGATCATACTACCATTCTCTTCTTGAACACCTCTTTGTTCTTGGTTGTCTGCAACGCCAAAACAACATCCTTTCTATTGATTTGCTTAATACCATGCTACTTACACCAACTTGGTGACTTTGATCTCAATGTCATACTCCATGACATGAGTAATCCACCCTACACATTTTCATTCAGGTTCTTATTGAGAAGGAAGTCTTTAACTCCCACATCAGAAACTAGCAGTTGAACCTTGTTGTTTGAAACTAGATGTTTAAATTTATTCAAGCTCCTAATCACTACAAGAACATGCTTCTCAATGAAAGAATACCTCACCTCATAGTCCTCCAAGATTTGGCTAAATAAGGCAATTGAATGCTCTACATTTTCTTTTTTCTATTGTACTAAAATTGTAGAAATTGTATCATCACCACCAAATTCATAAAGGATGAAATCCTTGGAGAAATCGGAGTTAATGAGAGTTGGAGCTTGTGAGATAGCCTCCTTGATTTCCTCAAAATTTCCTTACCTTCAGCTATCCATCCCGAAAGCCATACTTTGCTTCAACATCATAGTGATTGGCTTGACAAGGGCTATAAAATCTGGAACAAACCTTCAAACAAAATTGATTATTCCCAAGAAACTTTGAAGGGCCTTCTTGTGACTTGGTAATGGAAGTTATTTTATTGCTTCAACTCTTTCGGATCAATTGCTAATCCCTCTTTGGAAATAATGTGGCCAGGAGATTTCCTTCATGAGCTAGGAAAATACATTTTTTGGGATTCAAGGATACCCCAAACCTTCTACATTTTTGGAACACTTGTCTCAAATGAAATAGATGATCTGCTACACTTTTAGAAAATATAGTAATATCATCTAGGTATATCAACACTACTTTGTTGATCAATCCTTGAACGCCATATCCATTGCACTTTGGAAGGTAGCTCTAGAATTAGACCGCCCAAATGGCATTTTCCTATATGCATAAGTTCCCCATTTGGTGGTGAAGGCTATTTTGAACTGATCATCCTCCTTTACCATGATCGATTATACTCAAAATAACCATCTAGAATGAAAACCTCTGATTCATCAACAACTTGCAAAATCTTCTCCATAGAAGGAAGTGGGTAATGATCCTTGAGGATGCTCTATTCAAATCTCTAAAGTCTACACACAATATGATTTCTCCACTCTTCTTTCTAACTGGAACCAAGTTTCTTTACCCATCTAGAATGCTTGATGGGAAATTTGATACTTGCCTTTATCAACTTATTCAAATCTTTTTCATGAGAGATTCCATGTGTGGATTGACCAGCCTTTGTTTTTTCCTAATTGGTTTAGCACTTGGATCTAACTCAATTATGTGTTGAGCTAGCTTGGGATTGAAACCTCTCAAGTCTTCATAGCTCTAAGTTGCATGAACTCATACCTTTCTTGCTTGGTTGCCACTTTACCAATTTGAAGTGATTTGCCTTCTCCCACCAAGATGGGCATTGAATCTTCTCCCTTGACTTGGATGTTTGCTTTCTCTTTCCTAAATTGATCATTAGAATTAAAGATGGACTCCAAAGTGACAAGTCCTTTTGGCGAGTTTCCTAGTCCTCAACTACACCACTTGATCACCATATTGTTGTTCTAATTTTTCCGATTTTTGGTGAGAACTCACTTCCTCTTCAAGAAATTAATGATTTGTTGGTCACTTTAAAACACTTGCCAACTTACATTGTTATGCAGCAGCGATGGCCTTACAATCACATGAATGTTTGGCTGCACTTTATCTTCCTTGATACTCTCCACAACATCAAAGGCTGCTCTAACTTCTGCAAGCCTATCAGCCCAGCTTGGTTTTATTTCCTAGGGATGGAGTTGATGCTAAAGCCTTCAAAATCCTCAATGAGGTCCCACACCCTATTATTATAACACTTGAGCAGGTCATTTGTGGTAGCATGTTTTCCTTTAACTTGATTAACAATCAGTTCACTTTGTCACAAAGACTTGTAAGTTTTTAATGCCTCTTTTTGTTGACCAATGCAATCCTTGTATCAAAGCTTCATATTCAACGGTGTTGTTAGAACATGCAAACTGAAACCTAAAAGATGGATAATACTTAATTCCTTGAGGTGAAACAAGCATAGCTCCCCTATACATTGTCTAATTCTAGATCCATCAAAAGAAACGGTTGCCATACCTCATTTTCATCTTTATGGTCTAGCTTGGTGATGTTAGGAATAGGTTGGTTTTTCTTCATGCATGCAATAAAATCCTAGTTCAAATTCTTCTATTTTCTTGTAGGGATCAAAAGCATGTACCTTTCTTTCCCATTCATCAAGATTCAAATCGGGATACTTCCAAATTTTGTGTCGACTTCATCATGTGCATGGATAATCTTCTTGATCAAATCTTTGAACAATTGGCATTGATTGGGCTTGAGTATGAGGCTCAATATGAAAGTTTGCAATAGGTTCAAATTTGATTTAGGTTCAAATTTGATTTTGGCCTTAATTCCATATATGGTTCTAAATAACATGTTTGACCAATCGGTAGATAAATAACCTTCAATTCTATTTGTGAAATCCCTTGACAAACATATGGCAAAAATTGGTGGTAAATCTATCACCTGACACATCTTGCAAAAGCAGTGACATTGGGACATGCATGCAAAGTGAGGATCAAATTTGTAATTACCTGTTATTATTGTTGTCCCATCTAGTTACACCACCCCTTTGGAGATGACTTCATATTGGAGGCCCAGTTGATCGGCTATTTGCTTGGGCATCACATAACTACTTGCCCCAAAATCAATCATACAATTGTGTACTAGTTTATCCCCAATGATCAATGAAACATAGAATGGAAGGGGCTTTAAAATTTTACCTTCTTTATCCTCCAAGCTTCCCCTCAGGAAAGCAGAATTTATGAGTACCTTCTCTTGCATATGAGCTTGTTTGTTTGAAGTTGACCAATTCTTCATGGCAGCTTGTAGTAGATCCCTTTGGCCTAGGATGGATAGTGATTCCACATAGATATATTCACATTTGTCTTCTTCATTTGTTCAATTATGCTAAATGGGGATAAAACATCTATTTGTTGCCTCTTGGCCTACACATTCTTTTCTTGTACATTGGCTGCAATAAGTGGCATTTGAGCTGGTCTAAAAGGTGGCTTGGGCTGTCCTGCACATTTAGAACTACATTTTTCTTGCTATCACTTTGTGGAGTGATAGAAGGTTGTGGACCACCTAGAGATAATGTTGACCTTTCACCAATATTCATCTTCTTTGACCATGTGTTAGTTCTTTACATTACGAGAAATTGTTTGATTCATACCACAAAAATCTTGACCTATCGGTTCACAAGTGTAGTCTCATTTGGAGTTGTATTTTGTTGGGATGTCCCTTGTTGTTGGTTTGTTTCTTGACTCACCTCACTCTCTACGCCGAGTTGTTGTCACCATCAAAGCTTGGTTCAAAGCACCATTGAAGCACATGGACTGGTTGTGAGGATCATTACATAGGAAACACCAATCATACTCTTGAGATATATTATTTTGCCTGGCACTAAGGCTTTAGAGGTAGATCTGCATTGGGGTTATTGGGCTGAAATGGTCTATTGGTAGGAGGCCTTACTTGATTTTGAGTTGCAGCTGGATTAGGTGGCCTATTAGGCTGATGTAGTTTCCTATTAGGATGAGTTTGAGATTGATAAGAAGGTCTAAAACTTTGGGCTTGCTACCTCTTGAGTGTAACCAGCTCATTTCCTAAATTTGGTAATTGTTTCATGACTTCTTGAAGCTCATTTGAGGCACTAGAGGATGAAGTATAAGTTTCATTTGAACTATGATTTTTAGGAGTGGGAATAGGAGCTAAAGTAGGTGCTTGACTAGTGCTTGGGCTTTCCAAATTTGGATGCAAGGGCATGGGAGGCCTTGGATCCATTTTACCACTTGGATCAAACAATTCTCAGCCCTAATGGCAATGCTATAAGCTGCAGGTATATTTGCACCTCCCATGGATTGAATTAACATAGAAATATCAGAATTTAAAGATTTGAGATAATATAAGAAAGCACCTTTAGCTATTGGCCTCACATCCTTTGGGATTCTATCCCATGTCCTTTGAAATCTGAAATTGAATTACGTCGAGTTTCTCATTGGGAGCTCTCTTGATAATTGTTAGTTGCTCAGTAGAGACAAATTATCTCCCTTTTCTCCAAATTGCTCAAGGAGAGCTATGCATAACTAATTCCAATTTTGGATAGAACGCCCAAGGCTCTGAACCATTACAAGGCCTTCCTTTGAATGAAGATGCCAATAATTTGTGAAATTGCATCTCCACAATCTCATGGATTGCACAAGCATTAGCAATGTCTTTGACATGATTACTAGGAGTAAGTCTGATTTTCTCCGAAAGTATGGGATGTTCTTCAATGCTGCATGACTAGAACTAGATTTTGTGCATTGAGAGAAAGTGGGTTGTCGGTGAAGTTGACATAAGGGTTGTTTTGTGCCATTCGATTGGCCCGAGGACCCTTGTTATTGAGTAAAAGGTCTACCAAGTGGAGGAGTTGATAGAGTTCTATTTGGTGGAGATGGAGACATTTGAATTCTTCTTCCCTCTGTCTTCTTCTTAGGGATAACTACGAGATACTCGAGATAATCCTTCTTCTCGGCCCTTTACCTTGTTTGGATCCTTCTCATGAATCTTGAATTGGATTTCTTTGAAACCAGTTGATTTTATCTCTTTGGAGTCGCCAGGATGTGCAAATCAAGGCTCTTTTAAGCAAGAAACTTACTGCAAATGCACATCAAATTTCTTGTAATGAAGATGAAGACCTTTAAGTTCCCCCTTTGGGTGTGCCAAAGCTGTTAGTGCAAATCAACAGCACCCACGGATGTTTTCTCAGATTTCTAGTTTGATAATGGGCATCTAGTGTGATTGCACAACATTTAGTCTTTTCCCCAAGTGTGGGACTTGCGAACAAATGGGAACAATTATTTAGATTGAAGCTGGTTCTTACTCCTCTGTTTAGGTGTATGCATGAATTTGCAGAGGTTTAATACTAATTCCTACTCTAAATTCCAAGGAGACAGAGTTGAAAATGTAAGAAAGGGGAAACAAAACTAAGCTAAAATGGTGATACACCAAAGGAGTGATGAAATTCTGTTTTATAAATAAACACATATCATAAGAATGTAGCACAGAACATGCAAAAATTTCCAGAATATAATGAAAGATCAGAAAAATAATGATAAACACATGAAAGGATTGGAAAAATCAATCACAGAACATACATTATCATTCCCAGGTTTAATACAATGCATTATAATGGAAAGGAGGCAAAAAATACATGCTGCAGCCTATATGAGAGGTATGAAACTCTACAAATCTACCTACTAAGGAAGAAAAGAGAGCTTGCAAGAGCAAAAATGTCCAACCCTTTACAAATGAGCCAAATCTGGCTTTTAACAATGAAAACTCGAGCTCAGGAAGGAGAAACGTGGGAAAAATGAAAGGAATCATTCAACCACCAAAAAATCCATCAAAATAGCATGGATACCCTTAAAATTCCATTCCCATTATTTTTACCATCTTTGGAGAAGAATGGAAGCCATAGTGCATTAAAAATGGTGGTTGAATATCGGTTATGCTCTTTTCCCCATGCCGAAGGTGTTTTTTAAAAAAAAAATTCTCACCAAACTCCATCAAAACACAAAATTGAAGATTCCATCATGTAGAGGACTTCAATAGATTTCTAATGACATCAAAATTGAGAAAAACTGAGCTCTGGATTGAAATATATGCCCCTCTGAAGATTTAGGGCAAAATAGGGCAAAATCAGGTCGGCGGGCCGAAACCCAAAATTTTCCCTCTTTTTTTGAATTTTGGGAAAAATTCCCCAAAAAGTTCTACCCCTACCACTCCAATGCCATGTGGCATGTTATGATTAGTCCATGGGTTTGGTGGCCCTTTTACTCCTTTTTAATTTTGGAAAATTTTCAAAAATTACTCGTACCCGAATTGTTCGACGCCATGTGGCACCCTCCGATTGGACGTGGGCCTATGCTCCAAATTCTCCCTTTGTGTTGCTTTGACCACTTTGCCCCAAGCGGGACATGTGGCACCTTCTCATTGGTGCGGGCCTTGAGGGGTGGAGTTTTATTGTGAAATTTGCAACACTTTGGTGAAATTGTAAAATTCCCCCACGCCCCGATCCCCCCGGCCTTTGGACACGTAGCACATTTCATTGTTTCGCGGGGCTTCGGACGAAAAAAGAATTCTTTGTGCCCCCACCAGCCCTTTGGAAAATTTTCAAACTAGTCTCTCTTGACCCACCATTACTACGCCAATGTGGCATGTTTTGATTGGTCAGCAGACCTCCACAAGGAAAATTTCCCTCAAAACTCCTTGAGCCATAACTTGCAAAAGACAAGGAGTTAGAAGGAAAATTTTACCTTTACGGAAAGGTGAGGAAATTCTCTATCTAATGAAGCCATTTCTAGAAAATTTTGAGTGCCTAAAAAGTGGAAAAATTTGGTGAGGCACAAGGAAGGAAGAAATGAAAGGGAATTAGCCAAAAATAAACAAGGGCTTATTTTGGATAACAGTGTATTACTTACTAAAATACCAATTCACTTCTATACACACCTTAAGGTTTGGTGCCATTATAACTTATGATCAAATTTCTTAAGTTTTACTATTTATTTTTGTTGTATTGAGAGAAATTAGCCTATAAATCATAGATATCTTTACAATAATAATCAAATTATGTACATTTAAATTTTATTGATCTAAGGAATATTTATGTATTTATGATTATTCCCTCTAGTGACAACAAATTGGGTGGGAAATGATAGTTACTATCTTTTTTTATCTAGGTCAATAAAATGTCCTTATATACTCTATGATACTCTATACGGTAGGACTTCCCTTATATATTTGTTGGTCACTACAAATATGTAAAGTTATATTGTCTTCTCATTCTCTAAACCAATAATATTATTTCTAGGTGTGATGCGGTGTTTGATGAAAAATCTCAAGCTTATGGGACATCATCTACTCCTCAATTTATTGTTATCAAGTTGGACATCACTTTTGAAACTTCTTATATTGAACATGATAGTTTTACATAACTCCATTAGTTAAGTTCCTATAGTTGAAATGATGAGTCATATGGAGGGAAAATAATACCTCCACTACCACACTTTAAGGAAATATGGAATGCACTTAATTAACATCCATAACCTCAACTAAAATGGCTCATAACGGTATGTTATGAGGTTGGTGCCTAGTTAGAGATATTAAAGATCAAAGAAAAGGAGATTCCAAAGTCAATATCATGTTGTACATTTAAAAAAATTGGTAGTAACAAAATATCTTGAGACTTATTGTCGAGCTTGTTATTGGTACAATATTGTACCTACACTAATATTAAGTTGACTCATGTTAGCTTGCCTATACTATGTTTTATTTATGCATACCTTCTAGGATTCGAATAGGACAAGTGACGTCATTTATTACTTTCCACCACTTCCACATGTGTACATTATATGTTTCTCACTTCAAACATGTGTTTTTACTTAGTCAAAAAACATAGTTGGTTCACAACTCTAAAGAAGTAAATTTTGAACCAAACTCTTAATTTTTCTATTTATTGACCACCACTATTTGTATGTTGTTTCTAACTATGAGAATAATATACTAATGCAATTCTATGTTCTTATATATTATCAATTTTGTAATGGTTGGTGTGAGTTCATGTTGAGGGTTTATTGGGTTTGATAATTTCTACATGATATCGAGCCTTTCACCATTAAGTGGCAATTATGGATTGCTGAAAAATTGTTATTTCTTCTCTCTCCCCACATACTTCTCTAACCAATATACACATTTTTGGCACAACTAACACTTTAGGTTTCCATAAAAAAAAGATGGTTTTTATTTTTCCAAACTTTTCCTTTTTATGTGTTTTTGAGATTTCTTGAAAAATAGAAATTTTATGATTTTTCTATGTATTTTTATTGAAAAGTACAAGAAAAATAGAAAGTTTTAAAAATGAATAGGATTTTTGCACTCTAAAGATTATTATTTAAAAAAATTAGATTCTAGATTTGCATGCAAACAATGAGAAACAACGCGTACAAAATGAATTTATAAAAATTATATATTAAAATCTCAATACTTTCATTCACAAATTATAAAATTTTAGTGATTTGTTGAAAGTATTGGTTTCAAAAAAATGAATATCTTGAGTACCCATGCCATCTAGTTGAAGTTATATTTTCCAGAAAAGCATAGGACAATAATGTTTTTTTAATATTTTTATCGAAAATGAAAATAAGGATTAATTTTTATGGATTCTTCGCTTCACAATATTTTTAAATAGTCCAATGTTTTTAAATTTGGACTTACTGATGCTCTAGGGTGACAATTTAAAGTTTTCAAATGCTTGGCATGTTATTCAATAGTAAAGGCTCAAGCATAAATTATTAAATAAAGTTCATTTTGTTCACATTAATTAGAAAGTGTATTTCTTAGAGAATTATATATAAGTGCATGTAAAAGGATCTTAGTTGTTATATATATCAATGCCAAATTTCTTGGATACATTTTATTTTATAACATACGAGATGTTTATATCCTAACTTGAAAGGAAAATTTTAAGGAACCACCCCAAAAAAACTTATAGAAATCGTGGCGAATATCCTTGTAACTAGTTTCGTGGTTTTAGTGAATATCCCTGTAACCTATTTCGTTCTTTTGGTGAAAATGGTAAAAATATAAAAAATAGTTGGAAATCAAATGGTGAATCTCCTGTAACTAGTTTGGTGAAAATATACTTTCCCATATATAAAAATATACTTTCTATGATGTAAAAATATGCCCCTAAAAATGGAAAAATAATATATTACAGCGTATATTAAAATTTATATTGGGGCCCATATAAAAACCACGGAAGACATTAAGGGCGAGACCCAAAAAAATTATGCAAAATAATTGAACTGAGACTTTGAAGTCGGCGAGGAGGAGAGAGGATGAGAGGCCACGGAATGGCTCCACATAAAAAGCAAAAATGCGGGGGAGTTTAAAAGTTTTCAACGGCCGATGAAATATAATGACCACTTCATTTATTAATTTGTCAATCATGCGGTAGTTGGAGGACGAGAAAAAAATAGGTTTGAATGATGTAGGAGGGGATTGAGGTTACAAACGATAAATTCTTACATATATATGGAAAATTTAATGAAATTCCTAAAAAACAATCCCATGCACGTTGGTGAATGAGCCCAAAGGACCAATAAGGTTCCATATATTTCTTGGCGAAACAAAAATAGTTTAATATCTGGCCCATCTAGCATGCAACAATTAAATATAAAAATATACATTAGGATTGGAAATTCCTTGGTGATTCACATGGGACATATTATTGTTTGTGAAATTTAAGGTGAAACACAGGCACTTCCATGGCCATAAATTTTCCAAAATCACATATCTAAAATCCTTCTATTCACCAAACTAAAAATATTTTCAACTAAAGTTTTTTCTGGTAACTAGACTCTTCAAATCCCTTGACTATGCATATGATGATGATATGTTCTTAATTTCCCCACGTGTTGTTTTTATCTCCTTGTGACATTATTTAAGCCTTCATATGATCTATTTCCTCTGTTGTTATTCCCCTATGTAAAATATGTAGTTTTCCTTGCACCATTAAGAACTTATTTTTATTTTTGAATTTCAAGGAGTCATACCTTTTGATATAGGTAGATGGGATGGTGATTTTTCATCCTTAATGTTTTTCAATCTTTACACATTGGTTTTATATTTTTAATATTTTAATGTTAATCACACATCTTTTAATAAATATGTTGGGCCCTAAAATTTCCCCAAGTCCCAAGAAAAAAATCCAACTTGTGCGAGAGGCACTAAGGAAGGAAGTTGTTTAGGAAAAAGCATGCGAGGAAAGGCATGTGGTAGAAGATGTTGGCATGCGTGAAAGAAGGTTTTAGGACATATCCATATTTTGAAGGAGTTTTCATAGGAGAAACATGTGAAAAGCTTGAGTAGGCATGCTGAATGGATAAGGTTCCATCCTGGAGCCTTAGAGGTCAAGAAAATAATATTTCATGTAAGGGATATTCCCAGGATGATCATTTCAAGTAAAGGAGGCATTTTCAAGTTGGCATAGACATTCGAATATGGAGGACCATAGTTCCACTTGGCATTTGATCTACTCATGAAGGAAACCAAGGCGGTGCATCCAGATCCTATTTAAAGGATTTTTGGTTCTGAAATAGAGAGAGAAGAGGGTGAGAACAAAGTGATGGGGAAATGAATGGTTAAGGAGGGTTTTAGGTAGTCACTGAAGTTGTTGCAAAAATGCTTGTAGAAGTGTCTTGAAGCATTTTAGGAATGGATTTAGAGTATGAACAAGGGTTAGAATGGGTAGAATATATAATAATTATCCTTGTGTAAAGTATTTTTGTAGGGTTTAAGATAATATCCTTTGATGTATTTGGTTTACATGACCCTCGTGAAGCTTGATGGAGCAATTATAAGTGATTATAAATCAATCTATGATGTTTGATTCTTGTTATTCATGCTCAAAAGTGTAAACCCTTATGTTCTTCATATTATTATGAGTTGGATATAGTTTCATTATGCTTATTTACAATGTTCATTTCCATTTATGATGCATTTTACACGGATACATTATCTTTATCTTCTATTTTCGAGTGAATGTCTATGTTTCCATTTTATAACTCGTTGTCGGCACATGTTAGGTGATAGGTTGACGTGCTTGGGGTAAAATAAGGTATATGAAGAAATGAATATATTTTGGTTCTATTGCCAGGACCTCTTTTGAAGGTATTGTGATAGAAATGTGCAATGACAGAGTGCTTAACCTTGGATAGTGTCAAACATGTCTAAAAACATGGAGGAAGAGTTTTCTCAGAGGTTGAAAGTCTTGGATCTAAGTTTGATGCACGAAGATGGGTGGAGAGCACCTATTTCATGAAATCCATAAGGCGTTTTTATTGTTTCCCAATAGATTTGTATGAATGGTTATTAGCATATGCATCGAGGATAAGTTGGTACTATAGACCTCATGTTTGGACCTAGGAGGAATATCGGTGGTTGCATGATGTTGATCTGACTTGGACTCATGTTATTGATCACTTTGGTGGAGTAGAATGTTGACTAGTTATACCCTGGAATATGTTATTTCTATGTATTCTTTCTAAAGATTTCGAGTTTGAGTTCTTGAGGATCCTAGAGGATCATTCTTGTATGTTATTCCATTATCTATCAAGATCTTTGTCATTACTTTGAGTTTGGAAGCCTTTCCCATGGTTTGGATAAACTCTTACTAAGCCTTGAGGACATGGAAGATAATGTGGTAAAGGATGACGGACCTTGCAGTGGAAATGGAGACAGAGAGGAGAGGTGGCTCAAGTATAATGAAGCTCAAGAGAGGGAGTTGGTAAGACATTACGAAGATGCGGGAGTGATGGATTTATGGAGGCAGATTTTGTGAGAAGGATTTGAGGTTCACATGGAGGATGTGGAACCTAAGCAATCTGAGCTACCCCATCTTGGCAAGTGCAGAAGAGAAACCCCCTTAGCTTTTGGAGAGAGCTCTTCATATGAAGAAAGGAGAAGGTAGGTGTGCATCTTAACCCACATGGTGACCAGAGACCCTTGTGCTTAGTTTTCCAGTTCTTGAGATAAGCTTTGATAATCCATTTGGTATCGGTATTTATAGTCGAGGTGACACCTAGGAGGTGTAATTTTTCATTTGGTACATCTATGGCTACACATTCATTTCTTGTGTTTGGGGGTATTTTTTCTACCATAACATTTGGACAAGGTGTGAGATCAAAGGTTTGAGCATCTCATCTAGAAGCAATGAAAGAAAGACATCTAGGAGTAGTTTGGTATCATAGATTGTCGATGCCTTTGTTTAGTGCGGTGTGGGCTTCACATGATGCAACTACTTTAGGCCCCTTACCTACAATAGGAGGAGGATCTATTGGATCTAGAGGAGTTGGAACTAATGGATCTAGTGGATCTGGTTGTGGAGGTAAGCTGTTATCCAAAATTCACCCCCGGGTAATTTTGATAACATGCATCAAATTATTCGATCCAGTGGGTAAAATTGATTCGAGGCCCAAAATCATGTTTTTCGGGGTCCCCTCGGCCTTTTCTAACTCCCCCCACCCAAGAAAGAATCCCAACGAGTTGATAAAATGGAAGAAATGCAAAAATAAGGTTGCAAATCGTGTTAAGGCATTTCGGGTCCGAGAAGGGTTCGGGTCATGCGAGGTTCATTGTACGAAGCTTGGGGCCGGAAAAATGAAGAAAATTGGCTAAGTCCTAGTCCAGGTGGTCTGCGGGACAGTTGGGACATCGGGATGCGTGGGACGTGAAAATCCGAATCAGCCGAAAGAGGAAAAAATTTCCTAAGTCTTGTTTCACGTGAGTTTGGGACATCTCGCCAAAAGTACACGTGGGGCGCGAATCGGCCGGTTTCGCGCAAGTCGGTCCATTTCAGGCGGTTCGGGAATATTTGTCCCAGATGGTTTGGGACATCCAGGACAAAATTATGCAGAGGACATGATCCGGCTGATTCGGCCGAAACAAGAGACTTTCATCCGAGACAGTTTGGGACATCTGGGCCAAAAGCGAAATGCGAGGACGCGGAAAGTTGAAAGAGCCGCCAACGAATGGAATCTCGCCACGTGTCTTCACCTCAAATAGGAACAAGGAAGCTGAATCAATCGGTTGAGAGATATTTGTCCCAGGAAGTTTGGGACAGTCGGGCCAAAGTACGCAAGGGACGCGTGGGGCGAAAGCGAAAGAGCCATGCCAACGAATCAAATCTCGCCACATGTCTTCACCTCATCGGCCGCGGAAAATTTTGAAAATTTTTCCAAAGGCAAAAACAAAAGGGAAATGGTCGGGAAGGGCCCACGTCCAATGAAATCATGCCACATGGCACTTGTGTGGTGGGCGTGGGGAGAAATGGGAAAATTTTCCCAAAGTGAAAAATACCAAATTTTGAAGGACAAAGTCGCCCCTCGGGTCCGAGCCAATAAAATAGTGCCACGTGTCCAAGTGGCAAGAAATTAAGGAAGGGCCTGAAAGAAATTTTCAAAGGATGAGCCCACGGATGAATCGAGGCGACATGTGTCATCAAGTGGCGCGGAAGGCGGAAAAAATTCAAATATTTTCCCGCCGATCCGTTTTGGCCTTTTTTGCCCTAAATCTTCATATCGCCATAACTTTCGATCCAGAGCTCGGATTTTTGCGTTCTTTATATCAATGGAAAGCTAGTGAAATTCTCTACACGATTCTAGGGTCAATATTGCATTTTGGTTCAGTTTGGAGAGAGAAAATCAAGAAACATATCTGGCGCGTGGTAATGGCCAGAACTGACGTTTCAACAACCAGTTTTAATGCGAAATGGGTCGCATTCTTCTCCAGCACGGCCAAAAATGTCAGGGCATGGGTCTGTAAGGACACCCATGCTATTTTAATGCATCTGCATTCAATGAGGAATGGCTCCCACATTTTTCACGTTTTCTCTCTCCTGGGCTCGACCCATGCATTGTAAAAAGCCAGATTTGGCTCATTTTTCGTGATTGTTCATCTTTTCAGCTCTACCCTCCCTTCTTTTCTTCTCCAGGGTTGAAAATGGAGTTCAAACCTCCTCCCCTTTCTGTAATGGCATTTTTTTCCTTTTACCATTAAAATGATGTTCTGTGTAAACTTCTGAAGCAACAAAAATGTGTTTCGTGATGCATCTGTCCATCCTTGCTCGTTCTTTGCTTGTCTTTCTTCTTGCCTCTCTTCATTGAAAGTATTTGTGCATGTTTTAATACTCATTACAGGTTTGGAGCTGTGTTCATGGAGTTTTGGGACATTTTCTGTGTGAAATCTATCCTTGGGCCTGTGATGCATCTATCCATCCTTCCCATTGCTCACCTCTCCTTGTTCCATGGCAGTTTTGATAGATGTTCAACATTTTCCTTCTCTAGTGTATCACCGTTTTAGTGTAGGCTCTATTTTCCCTTTTCTCTCTCTCTCTATCTCCTTGGCATGGTTAGATTAGGATTAGATTAGCTTTCTGCCTCTGGAATAGCTTGTGGCAGGTAGTTTAGGAATAGGAACCAACCTTCTCTGGAGATTCCTTTCTCATTTTTTGCAAGTCCCACACTTGGAGAAAGGATTCCATGTTGTGCAATCACACTGGATGCTAGTATGATCAACCTAGAAATTTGATCAACATCCAGGAGTCTTTGTGAATTCACCCTAACGGTAACCTTTGAGGGAATCGAGGTCTTGGTTACAGTGAACAAGGTCCACAACACCATCAGCAGGTGGTTTATGATATATTACTCCACTTACGATTACAAGGACATTGAAGATGTTGAATAACATGTACACAAATTACTATGGTATGTGAAGGGAATCACTACCCCATAGTGGAAGGTAAGTCATTTTTCAACCACGTTACTGAGGACACACGCATTGCTGGCATAGGAAGTATGATCCACACTAGAAAGTGGTGGGTTACATTACATTACGTAATGCCTTTTTGGAAAAGTTCCACATACCTAGGTTTTAACCAAAAACATCGGTGAATTGAAATAAATTCATCAAGGAATGATGGAGAGTGTGCAAGAGTATGAAATGTGTTTTAAGACTCTCTCTATCCAAGTTATTTTATGACATTCAACCTTCATGACATGCTCGATGGTTTTGGAGGAGGGTGATCACACCATTCAAGAGGAGCTATCAAAGAAGACTTTCACATATCCGTGTGAGGCCTTGGAGGCTTCCTTGTGAAAATAGGTAGTAGGAAGCATTGATACATGATTTAGTCCATTCCTAGAGGCCCAAAATGTTCATGATGGAAAAGTAGCTAGAGAAATTATCTACAAAATCAGCTCATGAAACTCACGAGAGAGGGTTATGGTGTATGGATTATGTGGTATAAGGGCATACGAAAGATATTTTCCTCGAGAGATCGGTATGCATGATGACAGGTGAGACTATGAGATCTTCCATAGAGATCATGATGTAAGTAGGTGTCCTTTGATACAAGGTGCAATCTATAAGAATGTGTCTTCTATTGCAAAAATTGGACCTCTACTACTCATTACACAAGGATTGTAGATTGATTGACCAAATACATGATTCCATTAATCTTGGTGTGTTACTAGACCCAGTCTTTGCAAATAGCTCTATGGATGATGGTCATCATTATAAAGGGCATGTAGATGGAGGAAATCATGGAAGAGGATTTCCACGGGAGAGAGAATTTAAAGGTCATAGAAACTACGGAGGTGGAAGAAGTGAGTTACCTCATGTGAATCGTTACAACTTTAGGTCTACAAAATACTATAAGTGTGAATGCCTTAATCTACTATAATGCAATTAGTGTGGGAAAAAGCACAAGTATGAGGAATGCCCAGGAATTTTTGAGCACATGAGCAGAAGTAGAAAAAGGATAGGGGTGTTAGGATGGTGAGCGTAAATCATGTTGATCAACAATGGATGAAAAAAATGAAGTGAGGGTCATAGTTAGAACTTGTAATAGTAACAAGGCCAGCCAAGGATGCATTTGCTAGGAGATGCTAAAGAAAAGACCACTAATTACAAGAGAACAAGAAGTACATGGGCATGTTCATGTATCTGTACCCTACACATCGAGAAGTAAGTTTATCAAGAGACCATGGAAGTAATCAGAAGTCTTCAAGGGTAAATTTAGTGTCTAAAAGAGAAATCCAAGAAGTTGGAGTAGAAGAAAGGTGTTGTGGTTTCTCAGAAGATATAAATGATGTCGGGAGGTGTGTAAGATGTTGCTAAGAGAATATCATTCCTCTATTAGGATAATGGTTGAGAGATAAAGTACCAGAAGTCTTTGGAGGAGAGCACAAAATGATAGGGATTTTACGTTAACCTTCCTCCTCACAACATTGACTATGATAAGGATATTACCTTGAATGTAATTATTGATGGATGGATCCTAAGTAATATTATGATTGAAACATGTGTGGAAGTTAATGTTCTCACCCTGGATGCATGGAATCAAATGGGAAGGCCCTCGTTACGGTCATCTTAAAATGTGATGTATATGGATGATAAGACAAAGGAAATTCCCATTGGTGTTTAAAACGATGTTGGTATCACCATCGAAAGGGGTAAATTCACTATAAAATTCAAAGTCTTAGTACTTCACTTGAAGTGGACAATTTTGACATTACTTGGGTTCCCCTAGTACTATAAGAACAATGTTAACTTATGTTTCAATAAGGGGTATATAAGTTTTGAGAATAAGGAGAAATATGTTTTCATTCCTTTGATGGATGGGAAGTCTTCACCCTATCTTGAGCCCTTAGGAGAATAAGACCTAGATATAATCTATGTGCATACTATCATGGACCCGAGGTTTCTGACCAACAAAAGAAGGCATTATTCAATGGGAAGATGCTTAATCTATAAGTGATACAACTAGTGTGGCATGTGAAAATTGGGCACATGAGACATATGAGTTGCTCGAAGGAATTTAAGAGGATCTGTGACAAGAGTAACAAAGCGCGCGTATTCGAGGATCTTGGGAGGAGGAAAGCATTGCCAAGTTACACTAGGAAGCCAACCCCATGTTTTCCTGTGAGCAATGGATACCTAGTGGAGATGTGAGATAAAAGAAGAAGGATGCATAGCTATAAATTTATTAGGATTTGCAACATGTTGGTGGGTGACCCATCGCGATAATATTCTAGAGTTTCGTGAGGTCGGAATCATGATCTCTATTAGGTTTCTTGAAGCATTGCACCTACTACTATATAAGATTATCATGGAAAGGAACCCACCTCATTTCACGTTCGGGCATGTGAGAGGGTTTGGATGGAAGGCACAAAAGCCTTCCCACCATCTTTATGGGTGCAAGCTTTATTCCACCTTATAATATTATGCATGTGCATGGTACATCCACTCAAATCTACACTATCAAACAAGAAACTAGAGAGTTGATGGCTGATCTCCTTTAAGATTTCAAGTATCGAGTACTAAACCATTGGCAAATGAGGTGCTACAGGTTTTAAGCACCTAACTATGGGAGATAGTCCCATGATGGAAGATAGAATACTAAAATTATTGGGAGAACTCATGGCTTGGAAGCATGCTTTAATGAGGTAGAATCTCATCTTGTAAGGGTACATATGTAGGTGGGTCCTATTATTCAAGGAGTTTGATTTTATGGTTGTTGTGGCGGGTAAGAGTAATTTGGGGCCTAACCATTTATCAAGGATTGACTCAGGAGAGGATGTACAAAGCATTGACGATATAATGCCGGATGTACAACTATTGATTTTAGTGTGTTCCCTACGACTTAGGAAATATTATTGTGTTTCTCAAAATGGGTGTGGCATCGGATGGAATGAAGACTTTGGAAAGGAAGCATTTAGCCATACATGCCTGCCGTACATGCTAATTAGTAGATACTTATACAAGCTTAGGACACGATGAGGTTTTGCATCGGTGTGTGCTTGAGCATGAGTGCATTACAATCATGGAAGAAGTCCATGGTGGAATTACTGAGGGGACACTATGCGGGGAATGTAACCAAGCACAAGATCCTTTTAGTAAGATTTTGGTGGGAAATGGTTTACAAATATTGTATCGAGTATTGTAAGGCTGTGACCACTACCAATACCTTGGTAAACCAAGGAAAAGAGATGAAATGCCATTAATATTGATTTCTAATGCATAACCATTTGATAAATGGGTAATTGACTTCATAAGACCTATTTCTCTAGCCACACAAAGGAAAGGCTCACACTATATCATTACATGCATAGATTACCTTACAAGGTGGGAAGAAGATGAACCTACAAGGGATTACACAACAACAACAATAGTTAGGTTCTTATGGGAAAATATAATTAGTAGGTATGGATGTCTCTGGCATTGAGCTTAACAAGTGATTGGGATAATCATTTCTTAAATGAGATAATTCAAATCTTATTGGAAGAATTCATGGTGGCCCATCACAAGACTAGTCCTTATCACCCACAAGCTAATGTGACTACGAGGTGTTTAAAAAATTAAATCACACATTAACCGAGATCTGTGATGTAAGAAGAAAGGATTGGGATGAAAATGTTTACAGTTATGTTATGGTCATATCGGACTACTTATAAGAGATTGAACAAGGCCACACCTTTTCAATTGGTGTTTGGTGTGGAAGTTGTGTTACCTATTGAATTCATGTTACCATCGCTGCGTATAGTACGCGTAGGAGGGTTAGGTGATGAACAAGCGCTTGAGGAGAGAATTAATAAGTTGATGCGAGTTGGTTGGATGAGGCGTCTTTCTTGCTCACCGGAGTCGAGAAAAATAAAAATCTTGGCGAAGGCATGGCATGATATACACATCAAGAATTAGTAGTTTAAGGTTGGGAAGATTGTTTTACATTATGATTCTAAGTTCTATACCATCCTAGGAAGATCGAGGTCTATTGGTTGCGACCATATTCTATTACACATGTACTTGATTGGTGCTTGCCACTACACAGGAAGCTGGATGGAATGCAACTTCCGGGTATTTCAATGGAAGTAGGTTGAAGCCCTACTATAAATAAGGCTTCTAGGTGTTTGTAAATAAGGTAGTATTTCAGTTAGCTTAGGATTTCCCTAAAAGTATTTCTCTTTTCTTTTTGTTTCCCTTTCTTGTTGCTTTGTTCCTTTTGGTTTGTTCTAGGCACATGTGTGCACCGATGGCTAATTACATCATCAAGGTGTTATGCACAGAGGACCGCACATATTTTTAGTGTGGGGTGGAACATAAAGGGAAGCGAGTAGGATGTGGTAAGAGTTGGAAGAAGTGCTTAAAGAAAATTTGATATGGTGAAATCAAAGGCACATGGGGTCAAATGAACGTGCATAGCAAAGGTGATCATTAGAGGATATTGGTGTCAAAAGGCTTTGAGAAACCACATACAAGGGTAAAAATTACAAGAGAAACATGAGGTAGGAAGCGGAAATAACTTGGTCCAAGACATAGAGGAAGAATTGACTTTGGCATAGAATAAAGCACGAAGAATTCTATGGTTAAGGAAGTTGTGTGCTAGAAGGTTGCGGAAGTGTTCACATAGGTTCTTGTAAGGAGGAAAAGTGTTGGATAGAATGTGTGAAAGGATGGTGTTGGAAAAATATGACTTTAATGTGTTTTTATGTTGGTAGGTGGCATCGAGGTTTGTAGAAAAGAAAAAAGCTATAAATAGAAGGTTGGGGGTGAGGTATTCTTTCACCTTGCATTTTGTTATCAAAGAAGTTATTACATTTTAAGGTGATCATTGTGAAGAATTTGCAAAGAGTAGTGTGTGGATTTGAAGAAATCAAAGGACTTGTGAACCAGTGTGGAGGCAAAGTACACGCATGTATGTGGAAGATTTTGTTTTTGGATTCCCGTGGGTGGATACATTGTCTTGTGGAAAGGAAGTGCTCAGAGTTAAGGTTTACAAACTAGTGCATGGGTTTTTTGGAAAGTGCTGCAGAAGTAGAGCCAAGGGTTTGAGAAGTAATAGAACTTGACACAAGGGAGAAACTACAAAGGACCGAGGAAGAGAAAAATGGCACCAAGGAAAGGAGCGACCACTTCACGAAGAAGGGAAAGGGCAAGGGAAAAGAAAAATGACCATTTCCACAAGTTTTAATGAAGAATGGTATGTAGAGATGCAATACCTAGATGGTGTGCTGCTAGGGAAAGAGTGGGTGTTGCATACAAGGAATATGGTCGTGAGAAATTACAATCATCACATGAGCACCACAGAAAAGGAGATGACCACGGAGTTTGTTCACTCTATGCAAGCGAGAGGACTCAGGATGGGAAACCCATCTATGATGATGAAGTAAAATTGAAATTAGAGAAGGCTAGGCTTCTATAAATTTATGAGTTTCCCTATTTTGGAAAACTAGAGTGACTATACCAGTGGTTAATGTCACGCATACATGAGGACTATTTCTATTTCACAGGAAGGTGGATGCACATAACCCAACAAGTTGATTTCTATGTTCTTTGGCTTGATATGTGAAGGATAACCCTTTGGATGAGGATTTGTGTGACAAGGATTCCATCAAGAAAATGGTTGAGGCATATGATTACAAGAAGGGTTCGCAGTACTTTGACATCACTACAATCATCGACCTTGTTATGAGGATTAACGTGCACTCGGTGAAAAGCTAAATGGGCAAGAGATATGGACACGAGATAAAAAATGTTTGTTGAATGTCTTACGCAAGATCTCGAGGGAGCCTTTTACAACCTCTCAAATTTCATTATGGAGGAAATGACTGATGTTGTGTGTGATGGGGAGAAGATCATGTTCGGTAATGTCCTCCTTACCATTGTCTTTTCGAAAATTGGAGTGCTGATGGGCAGATAAGTTTGTCTAGTAGTATCTAGATGAGAACCTATTGGACCTCTAAATTAACAAAGTACCTAAGGCATGAAGCCTTATGGAATTAAGTGTAAGAAAGGTAAATCGCCAAGGCACAAAAATACATAGTTCTTGGAGAGGCATGAAGGCTCATGCCCAGACATGATGGATTCAATAGTTAGTGAGATTTTGACAACGATAGGAAAAGATGAGCATAGGGAATGAACAGAAAAGTGAACAAATATAAATGTGGATAAGATATGGAGACTTATGGCTCAAGGAAAGGATATTCCAAGGCATCAATATGGTTATCATGAAATGATAAGGAGTCAAGGTTATTAAGGATTAGTTGGCACATACATGCTAAAGGCACTCAATTGAGGGAAATGCATTATGACATCTAGCATAGTCTAGGGTAGTGGTAGAGTAAACACGAGAGGATTCCTTTAGGATTTCATGAGGTAATGATGAATGGTTAAGAGAAGATTCCTTATTATCCTTCATATGGATGGTTTTCTATAATGGTTAAGAATGGATATAAGTTATTATATGTGTAGATGTATGCGGCAAGGAGAGAAAGAAAAATATAGAGGTATTATGTTATGTGTAATGGTGAGCTTTGTAATGTATAAAAGCTCTGCTACTATGAACATTACTAGAGATGGAACCCTTTTTGATGTATTTGATTAATGAATGAATATAATGAACATTTTAAGAAGCACTCATGTGATGGATCTTGATATGTACATTTCTCTTATGTTCATGTGCATGTTCTTATGGTTTTCTTGATATTATTCATGGTTTGACTCTAATTTCATTTAGTTGGTCATGTTATACCATGCTCTAATGCATTAGACTAGGATTAGTTCTTTATCTCAATTCCCTGAATGGGTATGTTCATTCCCTGTTTATGAAAGTACTACCTTACCAAGGATGATCATTCTCAAAAATATCACATAAAGGAGGGTCTTGGCACCTGCGCATTCCTCGTGTGAGTTTCCATAAAAATTAGGATGATATCTTGACACGTTTGGGGTTGGTTGTTAAAGCAAGTGATGAAAAGAGACTACATCTTGGTTCTATATCAGAGACCTCTTTTCAAATTTATTATGATAATGGTGCATGATGACGGAGCGCTTGACCTTGGAAAGTGTTGAAGCATGGCTTAAAATCATAGAGGATGAGTTTTCTCAGAGATTTAATATTGGACCTAAGTTTGATGCATGTAAATGGGTAGAAAAACATTTGTATCATGAGTTATATGAGACCTTATTTTGTTGTTTTCTAGTGGAGTTGTATGAATGGCTTTCGGCATATGCATATAGATCAAGATGGTACTATATACCTCACATATGGACCCAAGATGAGTATCAAAGGCTGCATGATGGAAATCGACTTGGACACGTGTTTTGATCACTAGTGGAGTAGAGTGCCGAATAGTTATACCTTGGAATACATTATTTCTAGGTATTCTTTCTGGAGATTATTGAGTTTAGTTCTGAGGGAGCCTAGATGATCATTCTTGCATGTTATCCCTTTAGCTATAAATATCCTAGTCATTGCTTTGATTTTGGAAGCATTTCCCATGGTCAAGCTAAATTCTTGCTAGGCACGAGGTGCGGAAGCTAGAGTGGAGGAAGATGGTGGACCTTACTGGAGAATAAAGGAGAGGGAAGAGAGATGACTCAAGTATAATGAAGCTCATGAAAGGGAGTTAGATAGACAACGTGAAGTTGTAGGAGTGATGGATTTATGGAGTAGATGTTTGCGAGGAAGGATCGAGGTTCATGCGGAGGATGTGGAACCGAGCAGTCTGAGCTACCCCATCTTGGAAAGTGTAGAAGAGAAACCCCTTAGCTTCTGGAGAGAGCTCATCATATGAAGAAAGGAGAAGAGCCATTGGCATGCATCTGAATCCACCTGGTGACCAACCCTTGGTGCTTAGTTTTCCAAATCAGAGATAAGTATTACTAACCCAGTTGGTATTGGTGGAAGTAATCGATCAACACCTAGGAGGTATAATTTTTCATTTGGTACATCCATGGTTGCATAATCATTTCTGTGTTCAGAGGTATATTATCTAGTACAACATTTGGACAAATTACGGGTACACAAAGCTTGGGTATTACATCTCTAAGTAGTGCATGACACACACATCGGTAGAGTGTAATATCATAGACTATTGGCATGTAATTTAGCATGACAGTGGGGACACAAGTATTGACCACTTCGGGACCTTTCCTATACGGGAGGTAGATCTGGTGGGTTGGGTAGAGTAATAACTAATGAACCTAGTGGAACTAGAAGATCTTGAAGATCCGGTGGGTAAAGGAACAGTCTTTGGTGGATCTAGTGGATTTTGTAGTGGAGGAAACACCGGGGAATCTATATTTTGGATCGGGTGAGATAAGGGCCTCAACCACCTCAGCAAGTGTTCTTTGAAATGTCTTTGCATCTACCAGATTACAAAGGTGTTGAGGATGTTATAGAGTATGTACAAAAATGTGATTTGTTATGGCACACAAAGGGGATCACTACCCCAGAATGGAAGGTAAGTTAGTTTTCAATGACATTCAAGGGTGTGCATAGTTGGTACCGAAAGTATGACCCTCACTAGATAATAGTAGATTATATTGCACTATGTAATGCCTTCTTAGCTGAATTCCATATTCCTGAGTTTGAATAGAAGAGCATTAGTGCATGAAGGAGATTCAACAAGGTATGAAAGAGAGTGTGTAGGAGTATGATGCATGCTTTAAGACTCTCTTATCAAAACTATCTTATGATATTCATCCTTCTCAACATGCTCAATGGTTTTTTGGAGGATTAATAATGCCCTTCAAGAGAGCGTTGTTGCATAAGACTTTCACAGACCTGTGTGAGGCCTTGGAGGCTACCCTACATGCTGAGGCTATGGGAAGCATGGATACTAGTGTTAGTCCTTTTCTTGAAGCTCAGATTGCTGCCATGGAAAAGTAGTTGGAGAAGCTATTTGTGAACTTGACACATGAGACTCATAGTGGCTTATGGTGCATGGATTGTGAGGTAGAGGGGCATACGAAGGATAGTTTTCCTGGATATGGTACACACCATGATGGTATACTATGATATTTTCCATGAAGATCATGATGCAAGTAGGTGTCCACTACTGCAATGCGTGATCCATAAGAATGTGTCTTACTATTATAAGATTTTCACCTCTACTACTCATGACACCAAGGATTGTAGATTGATTGACTGATACATGATGTCATTGATATTGGTGTGCATCAGACCAACGTTGCAAATAATTCAAAGGATGATGGTCATCACTATGAAGGGCACATGGATGGAGGAGCTTGTGGAAGAGGATTTCAGGAGGATTTAGAGGCCATGGTAATAGTGATGGATGGAAGAAGTGAATTACCTCATGGAACTTGTTATAACTGTGGGTCCACATAGCATTACAAGTGCAAATGTCCTGACTACTACAATGATCTCTTTGGTGTGGGAAGAAACACAAGTATGAGGAGTGCTAGAATTATTTGAAACACATGATCTAACAACAATGGAAAGAAAAGGGCATCGGGATGGTAAGTGTGAAGAAAGAAGACTCACAATGGATGCCAAGGGTGGCACGTGAGTCAGAATTAGAACCTGTACTATTGGTGACAATGTGAGTTGAGGCTACACGCACCAGGGAAATACCAAAGTAGAGACCACTAGTCACAAGAGAAGAGGTGGTGCATGGGAAGTATCCAGACCCCACTCATCAAAAGGAAGTTTATTAGGAGACCATGGATGTGATTTGGAGCCTACAAGGAGAGATCCAGTACCTGAAGGAGTAGTCACGGAAGTTAGAGAAAAAGAAGAGCATTGAGGCTCCACAGAAAGGATCTAGATGATGTCAAGGAGGTATGCAAGATGTTGAGGCAAGAAAATATCATCCCCTTACTAGGAGAGTGGTTAAGAGAGAAATTACCAAGCGCTGGAGTAGAGCATGAAAGGAAGGTTTTACATGCTAATCTACCTCCTGTAACATTGATTATGATAAGGAAATTATGAAAGGCAGGTTTTGAATGTCATGGTTGATGGATGGTTCCTAAGTAATATCCTAATTGACATGGGTGCAGAATTTAACGTTCTCACCTTGGACATGTGGAATCAAATGGGAAGGCCCCCATTACAACCATCTTTGAATGTGTTATATATGGAAAACAAGACGAAGGAAATACCCATTGGAGTTTTGAAGGATGTTCTATCACTATCCAAGGGGAGAAATTCACTGAGACTTCAAAGTCTTGCACTTTACTGAGGAAGAACAACTTTCCAATGTTACTTGGGCACCCTTGGTGCTATAAGAACAATGTTGACTTACATTTCAATAAGGGGTATATAAGTTTTGAGAACAAGGAGGAACATGTTATCATCCCATTGACAGATGGAAAGTCAATGCCCTATACTGAACCCTTGGGAGAAGGAGATCTAGATAGAATATATGTGTGCACTATTAGAGACCCTAAAGTTATGCATCTAATGGAAGGGGTTATTCAATGGGAAGACGCTTAATCTATAAGTGATACCACTAGTGTATCATGTGACAATTGGGCACATAGGACATATGAGTTAGTTAGAAGGAAGTTAAGAGGATCTGTGATGAGAGTAAAAATGCACATTTAATCAAGTTCCTAGGAGGAAAAATTCACCAAGTTATACTAGGGGAGCGGACCTAAACATGATGTTTTGTTTGAGAAATGGAGACCCAAAGTGGAGATGTGAGATCGAAAGGAGAAGGATGCTTAGCTTATACCTTCTGGGACCGCAACAAATTGGTGGCGACCCATCATGATAACCTTTTAGAGTGAAATGAAGTGAGAATCCATGTTCTCTATAGGTTTTTATCAAGCAATGTACCTACTATTATACAATATTATCATGGGAAGGAACTTGCCTCATTTCACGTCCAAGGATGAGAATGCCTCAGATGGAAGGCATGAAAGCCTTTCCGCCCTTACTTTATGGGTGCATAAGATTTACTCCACCTTACAAGGCTATGCACACGTGCATGGTACATTCATTCATAGATGCGCCATCAGATAGGAAACTGAGAGGAGTTGATGATTGATCTCCTTCAAGCTTTCGAATATCGAGTACTAAGCCATTGGTGGATGAGGTGTTACAGGTTATTAAGCACCTAAATATGGGAGATAGTGCCATGGTGGAGGATAGAATACTATAATTATTGGGTGAACCTATCTTAGAAGTGTGCTTTGATGAGGAAGAGCCAGAGGAAATACATCTTGAGTACACATGCATAGAAAAAGAGAAAGGAAAGTTGGTCTATGTGATCGATGGTGAAGAGGTGGAAAACTTGGATGTTAACCATATTATGGGTACACATGAGGTTATGGATAGTGTTGATGAGAAAACATGCACCTACCATGAACCCTTAAAAACCAAGAAGGTTAACATTGGCTCAGAGATGGAACCTAAGGAGGATAATATCGGGAACTACTGGTCAGAGAAGGAGGTTTCAAAGATCATTGATATGTTGTGCGAGTTTCAGGATTTATTTCCACGTGGGTACCATGAGCTTAAGGGAGTTCACCACTCTTTAGGGAGATGTGGATCAAACTAAAGGAGGGAGTGCACCCAATTCGGAAGAGACCATACCAGATGAATCGAATTTACATTTGGTCAAGGAAGAGATTGACAAGATGATCGCTTCAGTATCATTTGAGGTCATTGAAGAATAAAATGGATAAGTCCAATGGTCATTAGCATTAAGAAGGATGGGAGGATAAGGATTTGTGTTGATTATAGGATTTGAATGTGATATGTGTTATTGACCCTTTTCCAACCCCCTTGATAAATAAATCCTAGGAGTAGCCGGGCTCAAGATCTATTCTTTCATAGATGGATTCTCAAGATATCATCAAGTTAGAATTGTGAAAGGAGGACCAAGAAAAGACAAATTTCACCACTGAATGGGAATTTTTCCTACATGGTCATGCCTTTTGGACTAAAGAACGTGCCTTGTTATGTTTTCACGCATTGTGGTTTAGGCATTTCAAGACTTCATCCACAAGTTTCTACAAGTATACCTAGATGACTGGACAATATATGGATTAGTGAGGGACCATTGTGATAATTTGAGGCTGATGTTTGAAAGATGCCAGTAGTTGAGGATATCCATCAACATTAAGAAATGTGTTTTCACTACTCCATTTGGAACCTTGTTGGGATATATCATATGTAAAGGAAGGTTTGTTAGTGGATCCTGCCAAATTTGTTGTTATTTTTGGGATTGGGGGAACCTACCACTAGAAAGTTAAGTGTGTGTGATTTAATTAGGCATATGGGATATTACCAAAAATTTATTAAGGGGTATTCCAAGATCATCACGCCATTAGAAAATTTGCTGAAGCACAAAAGTACATTTCATTGAGGAGAGGAGTAAACGGATGGCATTTGATACATTGAAGAATAAACTTATTACTATGCCCATATTACACTTTCCTTCTTGGGATAAACCATTTCATGTGTATGTTGATGCTTCAAGGATGGAAATTGGAGCAATGTTGGCATAGCCGAGTGAGGGAACTATTGACCACCCTCTTTGTTTCACAAGAAGAAGAATTTAACCCCAACATAACGAGAACTATACTACTACCAAACACAAGGTGTTGTTAATGATCTATGCATTGCACAAGTTTAGGAAGTATCTATTGGCAACACCTTTTATATTCTACATGGACCACATGGCATTGAAGTACTTGGTAAACAAACCCATTTTACAAGGGTGCATATGCAGGTGGGTCTTGTTGTTTCAAGAGTTTGAGTTTACAGTTGTTGTGAAACCGGGTAAGAGTAATTTGGGGCATGACCATTTATCAAGGATTGAACTTAGGGGAGGATGCACAGAGTATTGAGGATACAATGATAGATGCATAAACTATTTAAATTACAATGTGTGCCCTCGAAATGGAACATATTGATGTTTTTCTCAAAATGGGTGTGGCACCGAGGGAATGAAGAATTTGGAAAGGAAACAATTATCTATATGCATTGTGCCTTACATGTTAATTGGTGGATACTTATACAAGTTAGGCCATGATGAGATCTTACACCATTGTGTGCTAGAGCATGAGTGCATTGCAATCATGGAGGAAGCACATGGTGGAATTGTAGGAGGACACTATGCAAGGAATGCAACCTGTCATGCGTAAGATCCTTCTAAGCAAGATTTATGGTGGGAAACACTTTACAAATATTTTATTGATTATTACAAGGCCTGTGACCACTTCCAGTGCCTTGGTAAACTAGGGAAAAGAGATGAAATTCCATTAAGGATGATAGCTAGCACTGAGCCATTTGAGAAGTGGGTGATTGACTTTGTAGGCCCTATTTCACCTACCACATGGAGGACTGGTTCGTGTTATATAATTACCTATACTAATTACTTAACATGGTGGATAGAGGTAACACCTACCAAGGGATTGCACTATGGCCATAGCCATAAGATTCTAGTGGGAAAATATAATCAGCAAATATGGGTGCCCTTTGAGTTTGACTAGTGATGGAGGTACACATTTCTTGAATGAGACAATTAGGATCTTGTTGGCAAAATTCATGGTGGCTCATCACAAGACTACCCCTTATCACCCTCAAGCTAATGGAACAACTGAGGCATTCAACAAGATACTAAGTCACATTTGACCAAGATTTGTGATGTTGGGAGACAAGATTGGGATGAAAAATTCTTAGCCATGCTATGGGCGTATAGAACAACCTACAAGAGATTGAAAAAAACCACCATTTCAATTGGTGTTTGGCGTGGAAGCCATTTTCTAGTAGAATTTATGCTACCCTCTCTACATATTGTGCACACATGAGGATTAGATGATGAAAAATCATTACAAGAGTGCATGGATAAGTTAATGTAGTTGGATGAAATGTGATCACTTGCTAGATGGAGTCAAAAGACTGAGAAGGTGAGACAAAAAACATGGCATGATCGTCACATTAAGAATAGACAATTTGAGGTTGGGAAGATGGTTCTACTTTGTATGATTCTAAGTTTTGCACCATCTGGGAAGCTCAAAGTCCATTGGTTAGGGTTATACATTGTGTCTTACATCCTTGATTTAGGCGTGTGTCAGTTGCAAGCACTAGATGGGACAAGGTTGTCAAGATATTTCAATGGGAGTAGGTTGAAGCCCTACTATAAATAAGGCTTCTATGTGTTTATAAAATAAGGCAATATTGCCAATTAGATTAGGTTTCCTTAATGATTTTCCCTTTTGGTTGTTTCCTTTATCATCATTTTTTGGTTTTGTGTTGCACATTGGTGCACTAGTAGCTAATTGTACATTAGAAGTGGTTCTATGCATAGAGGACCACACATGCATTTTTGTGTGGGGTGGATTGGCAGATATGCTTGGATATGTTTAAACAAATTCCTTGATAAGGGACTATTGGGAAACTCATTCTGAAGATAGAAGAATGGGTGGTATGGTGGATTAAGGTGTTTGGATTCATGCAGGTTATAAAGGTGTGTTGAGAGAAGTTTGAAGACCACAAAGAGGAGAAAGATCACATAGTATAACATAAGGTAGGAAACACCATGGGAAACTACTTGGTAGTCAACATAGAGGTTATTTACTTTGGCATGGTGATGCACATGAAGGAGGTATGTGGTAGTAAAGTAGTGTTGGAGCACCGTAGAAGGTTATAGTTATGACCCATGTGAAGGGAAGTCAAAACTTAAAAGTTGAGTAAAATAAAGTACTCTATTAAAAAAATATGTTGAGACACGTGGTGGGAAGAACTTTAAGGTGTTGCAAAAGTATAAATAGAAGGGTAAAGGTATTCATTTTGACTACTTTTACCTTAGATAATTTATTTATATGTTTGACGAGCTTGAAGTATGACAAGGTTTTGCAAAGGAGAGTGAGGAACTTGTCACGAACCGGTGTGATTTGAGAACTGTGGAGTAATCTTGTGGTGCAAATAAGAGGGGAAATGAGACTGACATGGCAGGAAGGGGTTACGTGAGAGAGAAGCGTGGAATTATTTGAGTTTGGGAAGACACATGAGAGCACCTATGGCATGAAGGAAGAAAGGAGGAAGATGGCACCGAAGAAGGCCCGTACAAAGAGACCAGTGGTGGAAAAGGAGGATCCCGTGGAAATTTACTCAGAAATGCAGTACCCTCAAGAGTTATCAAGGTAGAAAAGTGGAGCTCGAAGCTATACAAATGAAAAATCAGCAAGTATAACCACAGGACAAGTGACAATGAGAAGTTGATGAGGGTAATACTAGGTTTTGAAACTCGACGGTAGAGGAGCTCGGTAACCCTAGGGTTGATGACTTAGTACAACAAGAATTACATAAGACTGAGTCTTGCAAGGTTGTTGGAGATACCTTTTTTGTGAAACCTACCCCATTATTCAAGTGGTTAATTTCATGGTTTCACAAGGACTTTTTTATTTTGTGAGGCGAAGGATGAGGATAACAATCCACTTGATTAGGAAAGTTATAATCCGACAAACACCGGTGAGGACATGACACTTGATTTATATGCCACTTGCCAAGATTGAGGAGCTAGAAAAGAAATTGAACTATGAGAAGGGAGGTAGGGCACAGGTAATTGCAGATCTCCTAGACCCAACATTGAGAGTTCCCTTCTAGTTCATTAGCTAGAAATTGGTCTCATCAAAGAGATGGACAGGACATTAACAAGAGGTTCTTATATGTGGTCCATGAGTGTCCAAATGACACATTATAAATTTGTAGAGTTCATCATGAAGGTCATTATAGAGGAGGTGTGAGAGCAGAATGAGGAAAGATCAAAGATCACATGGGGCTCCATCTTGTTATTGATCATGTTTTGGGAAATTGGTATCCCATAAGGACTAGTTAGGAACATTTAGGTTCACCTACCCATGCACGCATCCTTGCAATCCAATTTGCAAAGTTCACCTACGATGGGACCATCTTGAGCACTTACAAGGCTCTCGATGAACATGTGGTTCGAAAGATTGAACAAAGATTTTGAGAAAGAGTGACACATCCCCATGAGTTACCACAATTTTTTGGGGACCAAGTAAATTTTTCCATTACACAACATTTTTGTCTAGAAAAATTTATAATGGCCAAGGGAGAGATGGGGCCATGGTGCAAACTCCCTTCACATTTACTACCAAATATTTGAAATGCACCATAAAGCTGGATAAAGGACATGTAAAAGTTGGTTTTCGATGTGGAAAAAATGGATGTTGATGTACACACATTGTACGCATTATACAAATTTGACACTCAACCTACTTACGTCGAAGTTTTGGAGCCAAAGTTTCTATACTTACACCCTCAAGTCATTGTTACCATCAAGGGGTATGTCCATCGGGTTTTCATGCATTGTGCCCCAAAACATAAGGGCGATTGAGGTGGAGACTCTGAGACTCTCCCTTTCCAAAGCCATAGGAGACACCAATCCCACCCATGAAAGTAGTATAGGAAGAAGAGGAAGAAGAAGAGGAACAAGATGAGGGAAAGTTAGATACTTCTAAGAAGAGGAAGTACTACATGTGTCATAATGGGAGCAAGGGCACCAAGAATTCACAAGGTAGCATCGATGCCTCATTGTTAGGGGTGCAAGGAAGGGAAGGAAGAGGATGAGCCTAAAGAAAAGAAGTGGAAAACATAAGATGCATCGAGCTCCACTACAGGCTCGGAGGAAGGAGAAGATGAGGACAATGCCACCTTTAAGGTAGAGTTAGAGGCAGAACTTGAGGAGTAGGAAGCTAAAGCTAGAGCTAGGGTTGAGGGCGAGGAATGTGAAAAAAGGGAAGGAGAAATCTGTAGAACTAGAGAAAATTCCAACATGCGATGCCTCCCAACACAAATCACCAACCTAAGAGGAGGAGATAAAGGGGACTCCTTCAATATAAAGGAGGATAAAGGATTTTCCCTAGGATCAAAGAAGAAAAGGACCAAGTGTAAGGAAATGAGGAAGAAGTGGACCCCGTGTCCCCACATATATATTTTTGGATCACCCCACGAAGGTGTTGCAAGCGAGGTTCTAGGCCACCCTCCCACTAGAAAATTTACATGGTTGGGATTTAATGGACCAAGACGGGGGTTTTCTTAGGACCAGGAAGATGCTTAGTTGGAACATGGACTACCACTCTTAGGAACCTAAGTTTGAGGTCAACAATCAAACAATCGGGACCCTTCATTTGAATAAGAAAGTAGGAGATAAATATAAAATGGTGGGATCCTAACCACCTAACAGAATAGAAGGCATGCAATGCATTTGAGAAGATGTTCGTGGAGGTGATTTCACATGGCTTAGACATAGGAGCCACTTTGTTCAAACCTTGGTCATGGAAAATAAAGAGAAGAAAAAGGAAGTAGATAGATTGTGCCAAAGAATAAAGGGTGAATAAGTGTGAATCAAGGATGTGTATGATTGAGATGGCACCTGCCCTAGTAAAGAGCATTCTAGAACAATGTCTAGTATTGGTAAGATAGGACATGAATGATTATGAGAATGAAATGGAATACCTCGAGGACCTTATGGGGATGTTACTCATTAACATCAAGGATGGAGTGGACCCCACAGCTATAGAGCTCGCAAAGGAAATAGAAGAAAACAAGGTTGTCATTAAAGCCTGGATCACTGAGTTGGAAGACTTTCTCTCCCAACTCAAGGAAACAAATATACTAGTAGATAGGGGCTTCAATAAACTATAGAAAATGTGATCCAATTATTGATGCATGGGTGATAGAAAAGGAGGCATCCCTAATTTTTGTAGGAGACCATCCCTACTAATAAGGAAGAGTGTGCACAGTTGGTTGTTAACACCATGACCCAGAAGGAGAAAATAAAGATAAAGTGTGAGAAGTTGGACTTTAGAATCAGTGAACTCTAAGACTCCATCAACTGAACAATGGTTGAGTTCAAAGGTTTCTACTTGAAGTTGGAGGTGGCATCAACACACTAAAGGGGAAGGTGGAAGGAACATCCTAGACCAAGTGCCCAAAGTGTCATAGGAGAAGCGCCGGGGAAAGGCCATATTATAATTGAAGACTTGGGAAATGTTGAAGGATGAGATAAATGTAGAGTTCCCCAAACTCCTCAATTGGTTGCATAACATATTCCTCCATCATTGATTATTTATTTATATTATTTCCCAACCACTATTCTTTATTCTTTAAAAGTAACATTATTGCCTTAGAGGTTTTGGTCGATAAGTTTTTTGTTCAAGGAGCGTGAAGGATTTCAGGGCAGAAACGGGTTTAGTGTGGGGTGATTTTGGTAACTAAGTACCTAGGGTAAAAACCTTGTAGCACGTGGAATCGGGGCGCAAAGGCACGCAAAAATGTATTTCTTGGAGATTCATGAAGGCTCGCACCGAGTAGGATGGATTCAAGACCTAGTGGTTTTGACAACAAGAAAAGATGCACATAGTGAGCGAAAGTAAAAGTGACTAGATACAGATTTGGATAAGCTATGGAGACTTGTAGCTCAAGGAAAGGATATTCTAGAGCATCAATATGGTTATCATGAAAGGATAAGGATTCTAGGTTATTAACGATTACTGTCACATGCATGCTAAAGAAACTTCATTAAGGGATTCATGATGACATATGGCATATTCACAGGTAGTGGTAGAGCAATCATGAGAGGATTCCTTCAAGATTTCACAGGTAATGATGAGCGGTTAAGAGAAGATTCCTTATTATTCTTCATATGGATGGTTTTCTAGAAGGGTTAAGAAAGGAGATAAGTTATTATGTGTGTAGATGTATGCAAGAAGGAGAGAAAGAAAAATATAGAGGTATTGTGTAATGTGTAATGGTGATATCTGTAATGTATAAAAGATCTACTACTATGAACGTTCCCAGAGATGGAACCCTTCTTGATGTAATCTTGGCTACTGTATTTGATTAATGAATATAATGAAGAGTTTCTAAAGCACTCATGTGATGGATCTTGATCTGTACATTTCCCTTATGTTCATGTGCATGTTATTGGTTTTCTTGATATTATTCATGGTTTGATTATGCTTTCATTTAGTTTACCATACTCTAATGCATTAGACTAGGACTAGTTCTTTATCTCAATTCCCAGAATGGGTATGTTCATTACTATTTATGCAAGCACTCCCTTACCAAGGGTGATCATTCTCACAAAGCTCACATAAAGGAGGGGATCGGAACCTATGCATACCTCGGGTGAGCTTACGAGATAAATCTAGATGATATGTCATTACGTTTGGGGTTGGGTATTAAAGTAATCGGTCAAAAGAGACTACAAACCCCTCTCCTATGAAGAGGTTTGAAGATTATACTTGTGACACCATGACAACCACTCACAAGGCGCGCTTAGAGAAATGGTATAAATGGATGTGTGACACATTCGAGAGCTGAATGGAGGATACCAGAATAATTTCCTACACTAGTGGATGGAGAAGTTGAATTCGTTGTATACCAACACTTTTGTATCAAAGCATGTTTACCTTGATAGATGGCACCAAGGGTCCTTGGTGTAAGTTACCCTTCTCCTTCACAACACAATATTTTCAAGGTGTGGTAAATAGGTTTAAGGAGGTAAAGAAGCTAATATTTTATCTAAGTGTTGTAGATCGGGATCGCCTTAAGATGCTTGCTTTGGACCTTGGTGTATCCCAAAAGCATGCCTATGTAGAAAAGTATGTATCTCATGACGTACACATGGTAAAATTGGTGACATTGCCTATTGTAGGTATGGTGGCGAAAGGGTGTATGTGTGGCTAAGGCCCAAGTTTGAGAAGGGAACTTATGTTGAGGATGACATCTCAATCCCTAAGGACCCCACCAAGAGGAAGAAGAAGGTAGTAATTAAGAAGAGAGAATGGGAAGAGACTCCTGTAGAGAAGGTGTCAAGTGCACATACAATAGAGACAGTAAGGGAACATGAGTTAGGAATGGGCACAAGTACTTACGTCCACCCAAGGATGTCTCCGATGAGAAAAGATTCTCGTAGAAGTAAGAGTCATCGGTAAGGGGAGAGTCACTTGAGAAAGAAGAAAAGAGAATTCCCTAAATTGGAGTCACCAGTAAGGAAGAAGCTAGAGGGTGAAAAAAGGGTTGGACTCAAGAGAAATAGAAAGCATGGAGGATGACAAGGGTAATGAAGATGATGAAGAGTGCGGTGAGGCTTAGAATCATCATGTGTATGATGTACATGAGTCAGATGAAGAAGGAAATGAAGAGAAGGATGAGAATAAGGAAGGTGCTCATGACAAAGGGGGAATGAGGAAGTAAACATGAAGGATCAGAAGACCCCGACCCTGACAAGGAGTAGATGGATAATACTATAGAGAGGGAAGTGGTAGGAATTATCTAACAGTTGGTGGAGCACAAATTTGAGTGAAGTTCCAAAGAATTTCTAAAGGAAACAGAGGAGATTGTAAGCATAGGAAAGGAGTATGGAAGCATGGGTGGAGACCCCATCTTAGTAATAAGATTCCCAAAGGTAGCGCACACATAGGTGGAAAGGGCATAGTAGTGGCATAGGAACAAGAGATGACTTACATTAATGATCCAAACAAGGTACTACATGTTCACTTCCAAAGGACCATGCCCACACACCAACTCATTTCTTGGTCTTCTTTTGATGAAGAAGGTGCATTACTGCGCACAAGGAAAATTCTATCTTGGGATTTTGAGTCCTAGATTGATGAACTGAGTTCAAGGTAAATAAAGATGCAGCGATGAAGATATCGGATGCCAAGGGAGTAAATTGTCTAGTAAATTCCCAACAAATGTTTGATGAGAAAGTTTGTAATGTGCTCAATAAGGTATCAATGGAGGTTGAAGCAAGACTCTTGGTCAAAATGGCGAGAATAAGGTTCTTGGAGGAAGAGCTTGAGAAAACTAATGATTATATATTCAAGTGGGACGAGCAAATAAAACAAAAGGAATTGATTAGTGCATAGTTAAGGTGTGAAATGAGGGATGAAAAAGTGAAGGTGTGTGAATTCCACAAGAAGATAGAGGCCATCTCCAATTTCATTAACTTAAAGCACCCATATCTAGCCCAACATGAGTAGAAGTATGAATCGACCATGCATTACTTGGAATAATTTACTCCGCATCCTCACCATGGAAAGGTGGCCACTTGCATTAGAATCAAAGAGGTAATGATGCACCGAAGAAGGAATAAAAGTTGAAGATTGGGGAGATAATAACCTGGTACACCAATCTCCTTTCCTTAGTAAAGACTGTGGCACAAATGGTAGAAGTTGTATATGAAAATTGTGGTGATAGGGATAGAGTAACAAGCATATTAGTTGTCAGCCATGAAGCGGATCTGAAAGAATTTCAAGAAAAAAATAAGGGCAATAGGGCAGAGTAGGATAAGATCTTGGCCAAGGTAGAGAATAAATCAGAGGCAATCAAAACCTTAAGGGTTTTGATTAAAATTAAACTAAAGTAGTTATACCCCAAGTCACTCGTAGGATGGATGCTCTAGGGGACCTTGGAAATCAGATTGAAAGTATTGAAGATACACTGAAGGCTAAGGGGGATGAGATGAGTTTTGATGAAGTTAGCACGATGGTGGGTGACTTACTTCAGTAGGCACAAAGTGAGGTGGATTCTTGGGGTAATATTGAATCCCCATGAAGAAATATTTCCCACTTCTCATGCAACAATAGTAGGATTCTTCCATTCTTCCATTCTTTATTCAATCGCATATTCTTCCATTTTCTCTATTCTTTATTATTTGGTGGAAGGGAAGAGTGTTTCTAAGGATGGAAAACACACGTAGTGTGGGGTAATTTTGGGCCTTGAAATTTACTAAGTCCCAAGGAAGAAGTTAGTGTGTGTGAGAGGTAGTAAAGAAGGAAGGCACTCAGGAAAAAGTGTGCAAGGGAAAGGCGCATGGTAGAAGAAGTTTTCGCACACACTAGAAATAGAAAGGTTTGGGGACTTAGCCATATTTTGAAGGATTTTTATAGGAGAAACATGTGAAAATATTGAGTAGTGAATTTTAAATGGATAAGGTGCCATCTTGGAGCCTTAGAGGTCAAGAAAAGAATATTCCACATGAGGGATATTCCCAAGATGATCATTTCTAGGTAGTGGAGGCATTTGTAAGATGACATAGGCATTCGACCATGGAGGACCACAATTCCACTTGGCATGTGATTTGCTCATGAAGGAAACCAAGGTGATGCATCTAGATCCTATTTAAAGGAGTGTTTGGGTCTGAAATAGAGAGAGACGAGGGTGAGAACAAAGTGCTAGGAAATAAAGGGTTAAGGAGGGTTTTAGGTAGTGACAAGGTGCTATAAAAATGCTTGCAAGAAGGGTCTTGAAGCATTTTAGGCATGGATTTGGGTATGAAAAGGGTTGTAATGGGTAGAATAGCTAAGAAATATCCCTCTCTGTAGAGTATTTTTGTAGGGTTTAAGATAATATCCCTTGATGTATTTGGTCTGTATGACCCTCATGATGTAATGGAGCCATTGTAAGTGATTATAAATCAATATATGATGTGTGATTCTGGTTATTCATGCTCAAAAGTATAAACCCTTATGTTCTTCATATTATTCTAAGTCAGATCTAGTTTCATTATACTTATTTATAATGTTCATTTCCATTTATGATGCATTTGTGCATGGATCTATTGTATGTATCTTTTGTTTTGAGTGAATGTCTATGTTTCCATTTTTGTAACTCATTCTCCATCAATGGTGGACCATTCTCACAAATCTCACATAAAGGAGGGGCTCGGCACCCGCTGCTCACCCTGAGTACCCATTACATGTTGGGTGATAATCTAGCATGCTTGGGGTAAAAGAAGGTATATGAAGAAATGACTACAAAATCCCATTTTCCCCATAGGTAGTTTCCTTTGTCATCATTTTAAGACCTTTATAGGGACATATATATTGATCTCTCAAACATATTTCAAAGTGTTAATTTTTTGAAAATGTGTTTGTTTTTATGTTTTTTATATTTGGCAGGCTTTCATATACATTGCATTTGACATGAGGAGATTAGTTTTCAGTTATTTTTCATATTTTAACTGAAAATATATTTTAAATGTATTATTTTATAATATGCCACATATTTTCAGCTAGGGGTTCATTTTTGTGCATTAATTGGACCTATTTTATTTTTAGCTTGCATTCCAACAATTTTATTGAGAATATTTGTAAGTATTACATTATTAAAAATAGTTTCGAGGTGTTTATTGAGTGTGATCATTTTCGAGATTCTTCCATGGAATTTTTCCTTACTAATAAATCGATTTCATCCATAACTTCCACATTCTCACACGAGAAAAATACTAACTCAATTTCAAAAACACCACTCTTATTGGAAATAGATTCACTTTAAGAAGAAAAGGTTAGATTTTTGAAGATAATATTCCAAGAAAAAAATACTTCTCTATCACTCTCACTAACTTCAAGAAAAGATACTCTCCTTTAGTCTTTGTAGGACATTGTTGCATGTTTAGAATTTCATATTAACACCATGGATATATCTATAATTTAGCATAGTCTACCTGATCTCACTAGTTTAAATCCTATTGACACATCATCATCGTATGATCTACCTAATCATGAGTTTCTCATTAATATTAATGCCCTAATCGTTTCACATGTTCTAATCCACACGTTAGATTCACCCACCATTTTGTTTTGATAATTTGAGAAGAATAAAATGGTTTGGGATCCTACACTCTTCGTTCCATGGGTCATTTTGGTGGAGGCATAGGTAAACATTTGTAGGGAATCATTTCCCTATTTATTTTATTTATATTTCTCACCAAAACATTGGATATAGAGAAGAATATTCTTCATCGAGTTCAATTCATGCAAATTCCGTGTTTTTTTGCTCCACTCTTCATGAATATTTTAAGTGACACATGAGTTCTTCGCACAACTTTTTAGGCATGAGAGACTTGAGACAACGCCTTTAGGCATAAGAGTTGTGAAACTTCTAGAAATTTTTCCTCAAATGTACCATTTGTGCACATGGAACTACATCACATGCGATAATATTCTTCTATCATTTGTATTCACCCAGGGATGGATTTTAAATTATTCACGAAGACATCATAAACATTAGTTTTTGGGATATATAGGTGTTATTCCTTTTCCATCCAGCCACATCGTTAGAAGTACAATACTCATTTTTCCTAGAAATTTCCAATTTGTTTTGGAGAAACTCTATTTAGTATTGCCCCTCGTTTGGAGAAAATATCATTTTTACCATTTATCCTTTATAGTTAGAAAACTCATTATTTTGATTAATTCTAGTGTAAACAATGTCTTATTATATATGTTGGTATTTTGTTGAGATATATACTTCCACTAAGTTATAAAGTTCCATGGGGGTTTGTTTTTCACATTCTAGTCTACCTTCATGCATGTGTGCCTTGTTTTGTAGGCCCCTTTTTTAGTTATGTATTCCCATCAATATTAGTGGCATGATATTTTGAAAACCCCTATTTGGTATCATTCAACACCTTGAAATTCATACCATCTCCTTTTTAGTGGTTAGTTTTTGCTTACATAACCTCTGTCATTTTTAGTGTTTGAGTAGTGGATTTAGACTATTCCTATAGATATATTATTTTGTTTACTTGTCATCATACTCATTCTTCATGTGTTTTGTACCTTTCTTATCCATGACACATTAGATCATATAGTTCAATTATTTAATATCATTCTTGGTGTACTCGTTTTTACTTTCGTCACCTCATTTGAAAAATTGATCTAGTCTCCTCAAAGCTAATCTATTGTATACATTGTTATCTTGTCTTCTTCATTGATTGAGTAGTGAAGTTAGGAAACCCATGTAGATTTGAGTTCTTCATCATTATTTAAATTGAATTTTCCTATTCTTCAATCATTTATTTATCTTATCCAATACTTTTTTAATGATGAATTCCATCCCATTCAAAGTGCAACATTCAAAGTACTTAGTCTAGTTTTTTGAGAGAATGGTGTTTTATATCTCCTTTTTCCAAGTTTTACTTATTATATATGGGTAACTCATCAGGCCTAGTTGTTGGGACACATTTTAGATGATTCTTCTCCTTTTTATTTTTATAAGCCTCCCTAAGTTACACTTAAGGGGGCATTGGGAAATATTATACTTACACTAATATTAAGTTGACTTATGTTAGCTTAACTACACTAGGTTTGATTTGTGCATGCCAAATAGGAATATATGATAAGTTTCCTCGTTGAATTTGTTCATCACTTTAGATATGTAGGTTACTTATTAAAAATCAAATTTGGTTCACAACTCGATTTACTTAGTCAAAATCGAATTTGAAACTAAACTTTTTCTTTTATTTTATATTGAACACCTTTATTTATATATTGTGACTGATCTTGTAATAATAATATACTATTGTTATTCTTTAGTCCTACATATTTTCTATAGAATATTATCAATTTTTCCATAGCTAATGTGAGTCCATGATGAGTATTTCTTGAGTTTCAACAATTCTTACATTTGCAACCATTATGAATCACATGCATCTATATGGAAGAAGGGCTTCCATCTTTAAAAAGAGTAACACCTAGGATTTGGTTCAATTTATAAAAGGAAAAATAATTATGAGTTATAAGTGGGTGTAGTGAACAAAATATGTAGTAGACGAGTCCATGCGAGGATAAAACCTAACTTGTGTTAATTACAATAAAACCTTTACTCCAATTATTAAAATTAACTATGTTATAATAATACTCTCCTTGATTACAACATAGGAATGGAAGGGTAAAAAATAGATACTAAAGATATTTTATTATATGGTGATTTTTAAAAAGAAATCTACACATGAGAACCATTAAAATCCATTGATAGTGAAAACTCCACTTGCATGTGAACATTGATTATATTGATAGTGAAAACCCCACTTGCATTTGCTAACATTCATTATATTGATTTTTTTGTGTGACCTTTTAATATAGACTTTGTCAATTGGTTACATTAGAATGTTGAGTAAGTAGAAATAACGCATGCCTATTAAATTAACTAGGTAGAAAAAAACACATTCTCACTAACTCAATGAACTCGGGTTGACGGGAGTGTACATCACTTCATATATATTTTTGATGAATATATTTCATCGTCTAATTCAAATTTAATGTTCCTCTAAATTTCCTGGTAAGGAGGGTAGAAAATTTATAGCTCTAGTGGCTTGCACTCATACATATGGCTCTAGGGGCACATCTTAAGCCATACCAAACTATTGAGATACACACTCTTCTTGAAATAATTTGACTACCCCTATGAACCGATCCTCCAAACACATAGTATGTCAAATACACCATAGCTCTACTCCATCCTCTATCCATCCACCATAGTCTTGATATGGCCTCTATATGATGGCCCCTAGGCCCATGCAATCAAGCATAGATCTATAAGTAGTAGTATCCAAATTCTACTTGAGTACCTACCCATATCACAGAAAATATATCAAGCCTCACCCACTTCACACATCTCCCATCAGGGGCCTCAATATAACAACGTTTTCATAAGCTCACACATGTAACAATGTGGTGGCTCCAAGTCCATCAACATGGTCTTGTGTAAACCTATATAGGTCTCTATAAAAATTTGCTAATACACATTGTGCCGCTGCAAACATTGTCTCGTGCTCCTCTATACACTAACAAATGGAATTCATCTTATACAAGATGCCCACGCCACTACCTTCCACTTGCCACCGATGAAGCAATAATCAATGTAATGAACTTCTGCAATTGTAGAACACTTGATATCGAGTATCATATCTAGAATGATATGGGTCTCTGTCATGCACTGTGTCCATGTAAATTAATGTATATCTTCCCCTCATCTACCTCTAAAAATCCACTATTTCCATCACTTGTACTCTCTCACCCACAACTAGAAGTCACAATATGTGATATACATCCTATAGGATCACTTGTTAACTCCCATTAGGAAACCAAAATGTATGAGTATCTTCACATCACCTCTCACACAATATAGTAATCATAGGCATATTATGGAGTACCTCTCCTAATCTCACTATGTGACACAAGATGACATGGTCTAATGTATCCCACTCGAAGTCGGATAATCTCAAAGTCAATAATGTATTCAAGTGTAAAATCCCATGAAACTCCCTCCAATGAATATCCTTCGCATAAAAACACCAAAAAAATCATGACATTAGTGCATTATATCTACAAAAACCACTCATACTACAAAAAGTCATCAAATTTCACATATTTCATACTTTGTGGTAAAAAAAAATCCTCCTAGGTCACCGGTTCCCTGGGAGCGGGGACGTGGGTGCTTACGAGTAGGTCACTAATGCTTGGAACTGGGCATTGGCATCCCAAAGGATGTTAGTGCCTTGGCCACTCTCACCCAAGTCAAAAACATCCAAAACTCAAAATCCAAATTTTGTAAAAAATGATTAAATCAAACTAATTTCATTAAAAATTTTAAAAATAATTGTAATTACCTACTCATCATCATCCGTGATGCCATAGCCACCACAACCATCTTGAACCTATTCCACCTCACTACCCTAATATGCAACATCTTTCAAGCTCAAATCTTAAAATCTCAATCAATAAAGTTTCAAATGAAGTCACTATTCACTTTTTACAATTACTATATATAGCACTTTTTCTCAATTTTTAATTTACTATAGTTACAATTCTGATTAGACGATGTATCTCTTTCATATATGTTATATTATCATGGGTGGGTCGGCCTTGGGGATGGCCATAGCATAGAGAGTATAAATAGGGGTTAGTAGGTAGTAGTGGATCATCATATTGAGCATTTGAGTCTTATTGTATGTTTTGGAGGTTGCCCCCTCGAAGTGGCTAAGCTATTATACTTTCATATTGAGATCATTTATCTAAATATTGTGTTATTTGGTGTTCTATTTTGGTGATAATCATAATTATTCAAGTAATTTCATTACAAGTGGTATCAGAGTTGCGATTCGGGCCAAAATTAGGCAAAAACCCTAATTTTTTTTTCCACTATATCTTGTGAACTAGAAGAGAATTTTTTGAGATATTTTTTACTAAGATTTGTGAATCATTCCAAGTAAGATTCCTGAAAATTTCAGACTTTTTTTTGCTTTATTTTGCAAAAGTTATTGCAAATTTATGGTTTTTCATAAAATCGCTCCCTAGGCTACAAATTGTGGAATTTTTCCAATTTCTTTACATTTTGAAAAGAGGATAAAAATTAGTTGGATTTTTTTGTTCTTTAAGTTTTTTATATTTGGCTGAACTCTTATCAAACTCCCAAACCCTAAAATTTGACCTTGATCCCTAAATCCTACTATTTTGGGGCATCATGGTGGGGCCTTCCACAAGAGGCAAAAAGAATCCCATCACTCTGGGTAAAACACCAGAAAAGGATGAGATAGTAGTTGAGGAGTTGGAGACAAAAGAGGTAACTACAGATTCCTCAGGGTTAGGGTTTACTTCTTGATGGACCATAAGGTAAGCCAACTTGAGTTTAACTGAGAGACCTCGAGTCTCGGGTGGCCAACAAAGAAGATGTGGAAAGGATTGGACAAATGATTGGAGGATTTCATGAATAAATTCAAGTACACATATAATGGGTAATCATAATTCTATCAACCAAGGTGGATCTTAGGTCAAGGTAATAGACAAATGAGCCAAGGTGGATCTTTGAGCATGCCCAATCCAAATACAAGCACTCTGCAGGCCCGTAATATGTTTCCAAAAGTGGAGATGTGCAAGTTTGATGGAAAGGATCCACTCAATTGGATCAACCAGATGGAGAATTTCTTTGAACTACATCAGATTCCATCAAGAAAAAAGGTGACCATGGCATCTTTGTATCTCGAACTGACCAATTCATCTTAGTATCGATGGTTATGTGCTCAAAGGAAAAAAAGTGGTCTTAATGTTACATGGACAATCTTCACTGAAGAGTTACAATTACACTATAGTTCTAGTGTGTCAGAAAATTACTTCAGCCAATTGGAAAAGTTAAGACAGAACAGAGATTGTTAAGGATTACATTCATCAATTCCAAAACCTTTCTTTATGGGTGGAAAATATTACTGAAGAGAATCTGAATGACCTATTTCTTGGGGGTCTTAAGGATCACATTGAGCATGAGGTGTGTATGTTTAATCCTCATAAGGTTTTTGATTCTATGATTATGGCATGAAGGGAAGAGGAGAAATTTGTTTCAAGTAGGAGACAAAATTTCACTAATATCAGAGATCACAACACCTTGCCCCGACACTCCCTCTGCCTAGTTAGATTGACACCTCAACAAATTGAAGAAAAGAGAGAAAAAGGGTTATGTTTTAACTGTGATAGTAAATATGGACCTGGACATAAATGTGTTGAAAAGAAGTTGTTCTACATTGATGGGCCTAGTGAAGATGAAGAGAAGGATGAAGATGCAGAGTCAGAGGTCTTGGTTGAGCAGAGGAGGAATCAAGAGATCCCCAACCAATGATCTCATGCCATGTAATTTCAGGTATTAACACCCCCAAACCCTCAAGGTGGTTGGATTCTTTAAAAAAAGAGGGTCACAGTGTTGATTGACTCTGGGAAGTACTCACAACTTTATCAATCATAAGTTAGCAATGTGCCTAAACTATTTTATTTATCCAACTCTGAATGTCAAGTAATGATTGTTGATGGAGGTATTATTACTTGTTCTAGAAAATTCCATAACATTAAGCTTTCCATGGGAGATTACATACTAAATAGCCCCATGTATGCCATTTCTATGGGAGGAGAAGACATTGTGTTAGGAGTTCAATGGCTTACCACTTTGGGAACCATTGAGATGAACTTCCAAGAATTGTTCATGCACTTTTAGTCTGAAGGAAGGAATTTTGAGCTAAGAGGCTTAAGAGAAAAGTCTCCACATAGATAGTGAGCTCTCATCAGATGCACAAAATGCTAAAAAAAGGGTGTAGAGGGATTTGTGGCACAACTATTTTCATTGGAGGTGCATCATTCTAAGGACATTATACCATCATATATGCAAGCAGTGTTGGATGCACACTTTGTTGTGTTTGAAAATATGCCAAAGGGTTTACCTCCAAAGAGAGATCATGATCATGTTATTTAGTTAGTACCAGGGAGCCAACCACCTAACATCAGACCTTATAGGTACCCATATGTGCAAAAGAGTGAAATCGAGAAGATTGTACAAGAGATGTTGGAAGTAGGAATCATCCGTCATAGTCAGAGTGCTTATTCTTCTCCAGTAGTGATGGTACATAAGAAAGATGACATGTGGTGCATGTGTCTGATTATAGGGAACTTAATAAGTACACAATCAAAGATAAGTTTCCTATTCTGTAATTGATGATTTTCTTGATGAGTTGCATGGTGTTGTTTATTTTACAAAGCTTGATCTTCATTCGAGGATACCACCAAATCAGAATCAAGGATGAGGATGTTCATAAAACCACCTTCGGACACATGAAGGCCATTATGAATTCTTGGTAATGCCTTTTGGACTCACAAATGCACCTTCTACATTTCAAAGTTTGATGAATTCTATTTTTAAGCCATTCTGCGGAAGTTTGTTTTAGTGTTTTTTGATGATATATTAATTTATAGAAAACATGGGAGGAACATTTGCATCATGTAAATAAGGTTTTGGAAACCCTTGAGCAACATCAACTTTATGCAAAGCCCTCTAAGTGTTCTTTTGGAGTCAAGGAGGTTGAATATTTGGGTCACATTGTCTCTCATGAAGGGGTTAAAGTGGATCCTAATAAGATCAAAGCCATGATGGAGTGGAAGGTTCCAAAACCCTAAAGAATCTATGAGGATTTTTGGGGCTTATAGGTTATTACCAAAGATTTGTAAGGCATTATGGAAGAATAACAACACCTCTCACAACTTTATTAAAGAAGGACTCCTTCCATTGGAATGAGGATGCAACCAAAGCATTTGAGCAGCTAAAGGAGGCCATGTGCACCACTCCAGTCTTGGCTACTCCATATTTTTCCAAAACATTCATTGTTGAATGTGATGCATCAGGGTCGGGTATGGGGGAAGTTCTCATGCAAGAAGGCCATCCTATTGCCTTTTGAGCCATCAATTCAAAGGTAAGAATTTTCAAAGCCAACTTATGAGAAGGAAATGCTAGCCATACTTCATGCAGTAAAGCAATGGAGACCATATCTCATAGGAAGACACTTTAAAGTGAAGACAAGATCATGATAGTTTGAAATACTTCTTGGAGCAAATTTATCATCTGAAGAACAACAAAAATGGGTCTCAAAGATGTTGGGATATGATTTTGAGATTATCTATAAGAAAGGGAAGGAGAATGTAGTCGTGGATGCTCTATCTAGGAAAGATGAATCAACTACAACATTGTTATGTGCCATATCCATCTTATAGGAAGATTGGGTAGATGAGGCAAGGTCGAATGGAGAAATGACCCAACTACACAAAACCTCATTCATAATCTCCAGAATGATCCAAGCATGTCTGAAAAATTTTGTATTGAAAGGGGATGCTTTATGGTATAAAGATAGATTATACCTATGTAAGAACTCCACTCTTAAAAATAGGGTTCTATCTGAGCTTCACTCTTCTCCAGTAGGGGGCACTCTGGATTCTTGAAGACTTATCATCGAGTCAAACAAGATTTCTTCTAGGAAGGGCTCAAAGGGGATGTCCAAAAATTTGTGGCAGAATGCATGGTTTGTCAACAAAATAAGGGTGAAATAGTTTGGTCCCTAGGTCTTCTACAACCTCTATCTATTCCTAGCCAGTGGTGGGAAGAGGTTTCCATGGACTTCATCACAAGATTGCCTAAATCTGAAGGAAAAAATGTCATCATGGTTGTGGTGGATAGACTCACCAAATATGCTCATTTTTGTGCCTTGTCACACCCATTTTTGCTGCAAGCATGGTAGCAACAACCTTCATGGACACAATTCAGAAGCTTCATGGGACACCAAAGATTATAGTAAGTGATCGAGACCCTATATTTACTAGTAATTTTTGGACTGATTTATTCTCATGTTTGGGTACTCAGTTAGCTCGTAGCTCTTCTTATCATCCCAGTTTGATGGGAAAACAAAAGTTGTAAATAAGTGTTTGGAGGGATATCTCCATTGCTTCACCTCAGATAAACAAGCAAGATGGGTCCAATGGTTGCCACTTGCAGAATGGTGGTATAACACTTCCTTCCATACTTCATCCAAAATGTCTCCTTTTTGGCACTCTATGGGTACCATCCACCATCCATCACATCATCATTGAGAGGACAACCATGGGTTAGAGTAGTAGAAGAACACATTCAACATCAACAAGAGGTCCTCTCTAGTCTCAAGGAGAACTTGGCCATGGCACAAAACCGCATGAAGCAACAAGTTGATCAACATCACATGGAAAGACATTTTGAAGTCGGTGATTGGGTTTTTGTGCATTTACAACCATATAAGAAAATGTCTTTGAAACCAACAAAAGGATAAAAAACTTTCACCTAAGTATTATGGCCCCTATCAAGTATTGTAGAAGATTGGTATTGTAGCATACAAATTAGAACTTCCACAAGACAACCAAGAATACATCTAGTCTTTCATGTTTCTTTCTGAAGAAAGTAATTGGACAGAGAGTATCAGCCCAAACAGTGTTACCTGAGCTCGATGAGGAGGGGAGAGTCATCTTGGAACCTGAATGCATCCTTCAAACACACACTAAAAGATTGAGGACACGGGTTATTACTGAGTACCTGATCAAGTGGAAGAATATGGACAATGAAGATGCAACATGGGAAGATATGACATTCTGCAAAGCAGCACCCAGAGCTTCTCAACATTGGGGACAATGTTGCTTTGAAGGGGAAGGGCATGTTATGCCCTTAATCATATATCTTACATTTGATGTATATAGTTGACTTGTGGCTATCATAACTTCTTATCATTATGTATCTCTTTCATATATGTTATATTATCATGGGTGGGTCGGCCTTGGGGATGGCCATAACATAGGAGAGTATAAATAGGGGTTAGTAGGTAGTAGTGGATCATCATATTGAGCATTTGAGTCTTATTGTATGTTTTGGAGGTTGCCCCCTCGAAGTGGCTAAGCTATTATGTGAAGCTACATGGAGCCTTTCTATTGGATCACATTTCGTAATGGTCAGTCAAAGGGATTTTAAAGGGAAAATAGTGATGCAATGTTCTTGTATTTTACCGTCTCATATTTCAAAGGGACTAATAAGGTCTAGGGGATAGTTTGATAGTTGCGGGAAATGTGACGAGGTTTTATTATTGTATTTCATAAAGGCGGACTCCTTTAGATGCAAAGGAAAATAGAAAGAAAGGAGTAAAGTAGACAATGATAGTGAAAACATATGAAGGGTATACACTTAGAAAAGATAAAAAAAATCACTCATTGGAAATGGTTGATCCCCAAACCAATCAAGGACTACCACATGTCAAATTCATGTGCTTCTGATTTAGGTAAATCTTCAAATGATAATATCTTTTGATCTAGATCTCTAAATGAAAAAAATTATATCGTTGTAAATTTATCATCGAGCCCTTCAATTTGACATCATTAAAATTTTATTTTGGTGGCATTTACTCCATTAAAAATGGAAAACATGGATTCTAAGGTAGAAAAAATTAGTTTTGGCACACAAACAATCAACTCACATAGATCAACCACGAGAATTGATTAATTATGTCATGTATTTCCTTTGGTATGATGAAATAGACATAGTAATGGCCTTACAAAGTGCCCATGTGCTTTGTAGAAGAATTTAATGTAGAATTTTGGTGGTTGGAAGTTAAAAATTCATCCCTTCTCTCTTATCCCTTTTCTCTTCTTCTTTCTCTCTCACCCAAGCTATATTGGAAAAATATTTCACTTTTGAAAGAGATGGACATTCTCATATACAAAGGAACCATGTAAAAATGGTCTCCCAAGTAGCTATGAACTTTGAGCCTTCATTTTGGCCTCTATAGATGATTTCTTTCTTTCTATTTTTATTTGTTAAGGATAGTGCATATTTTAAGCAATGAAAATTTGCTTTTTGTGGTATGTTTTGTTCGCTTGCTTAGCTAGTTTTATTTGCATCCTTTCCTTCCTTTTATAGTTGTGATGGATTGTTCATATTTCTTTCATTTGCAAAGCTCCATTTTGATTGTATTTCACGTGAAAGTGGAAAGTTGAATGTGTTTTGAGTCGTCATGACATGTTTGTCTTCCCTCTCTATGCACATTTTCCCCATTTTCCTCATAGAGTGTCTCTCACCCTTTTTTGGTGCTATCACCTCCCTTAGAGTAGGATTTTAATTTTATGCATCATCCTTTCTCCTGGTCCCTTGGCTTGTTAGTTTAGGATTAGATAGCTTCATTTCCAGCTTTAGGATATTTTTTAGTAGTAGGATAGGTAGAGGAATCCAACCTTCTTTGGAGGCCTATCTCATTTGATCCCATAAGCGAGAGACAGTCCCACATTGCCTTATAATTCTTGATCCGTCATGATCATATCCAAGGTGTAATTTTAATCTCCAAAAATTTTGGCATGCTCGATGGGACCAATTTTAATTCATATATTTTTCCACCTTAGTCCCTGACCCAACAATTTTGGCATGCACAGCGAGACCAAGATTGAAAGTTATATATTTCAGAGATGTGCATCTGGTCTAAAACTTCATACAAACTAGGTTGATGTGTTCTTAATATTAGTGTTTGGAGGCACTTTATAACACATCAGCAACTCAACTAATTCATCCAACCCTTTTATCAATTTTCAAACCTTTTCCTACATCGCCAAATTTTTTTCCGTGCCCGCATTTTATCATGGATCTCAAGGAGATCTACCATTCCCACATTTAAGGTCTTATCCCCTTATTTGAAGAAATGGGATATTATCCCAAAAATATCCCTAAAAACTTTCCTCTTTTCTATGGGAATGAAGATCAATCTCTTATTGATCACATTCAAGATATAACAAACCATTGTGCCATTCACAACATCATAGAAAACATTTTCCTCAAACTTCTTGTTTTATCATTCAGAGGCAAAGCAAAAGATTGGTACAACAATTTGGCTCCATAATCCATTTCCACATGGAATCAGTTGGGAGAACAACTACACAACCGGTTCAAGGAGGATGTAGATGTCATTTTTCTCATGGAAAATCTTCACAAAATACAATGATCTCTAATGGAGTTTATGTCTAATTTCAAAATTCTATTTACAAGAGCTTTGCATGAGAATTCGTCAAGAGTTCAACCCCCACAAGGTATGGCATTTTTGTATTGATTGAGGTCCTTTGATGTTGATCTAGTTATTGTATTAATTCAATCCCTAGAGGGAGGCAGTAGTCTTCCTTATGTTTTTTTCATTCAATTACAAGTGAGAAGATGCTAATTCATGCCGGAAAAAGAAAACCCACCCCTATTGTTATAATTCTTCCCTCTTTATCTCAAAAATTTCCCTCCCATTATGCAAATACAGAAAAACCCATTATTATTTCTCAAAATTAGGAAGCTCCTTTGCGAAAAATTTTCCTTTATTTGATGCTCCACAAGTTTATCATGCCCAAAGAAATCACCAAACTTTGTAAAATTCCTTCCATCTCCACTGAGAGCACTACCCAACTTCACTAAACCTTTCACCAAAGTGTTTTAGAAGTTGTGGTATTTCAAATGTTGTTCTTAGTTGTTACCCAACCTCAACTGAACAACTTATCCTATAAGGCGGAAGAACATGATGTTTGTGATGCTTTTAGAGAGAAGGAGAAGCCCATGCAACACTCCAAACAACAAGGATTCATGAAAAATCATGCACTTGTTTTGGAGAATGCAAACCAACAGTAGGGAGTATGTTTTGGAGGATCATTTGGCTTCTCCAATTGATCAAATTAGGTCTTTTGAGCATCAAACATCTCATCCCAAGCATGAAACAAAGAAAAACCCCTTTTTATACCTCTTTTCCAACCAATTATACCAAAGAAGATAATTCCATATCTGTTGAAGATTGGTCGATTCAGATTGGGAGGATGAGAGGATCCAAAATGTGCAAAAGGAGGTGTTGAATGTCAAGAAGAATCAAGAAGATGTGAAGGAAAATCACAAAGAAACCTGGGGAGAAGGAGAAAGTTTTTGAACACTATTTACATCCAAGTCCTTGAGGAAGAATGTCCACAAAGTGAGTAGGATGTTTTAATGAAATGCATTGATTCTCATTACTCTGCATGTTTAGAGATTGCTGTACTTTAAGGGCCTCAAGATTTCAAGGAGTATGAGTTTGAGCTCTCTAGCTTCTTATTTGAGGAAGCAGAGCATGAGAATACAAGGGTGGAAACAAAATTATTTGTAGAAGAAGAAATATCAGTTCCAAACAAGCTTTGCATACCTCCACCATGAAGAGGAAGGAGTTTCAACCAACTCAATTAATGGATTTAATTTCAAAGAAGATGGGGAGACCAAAAGGATCAGTCATTTCCCAATCATATATTTGGCTAGTTTAGAGCCAAAAAGGATAGTTTCCATCGTTCATGATTTTTTCAAAGCATGAGGAAGAACTACAATGCGCCAAAGGTCAACTAAAACACCTCCAAACAAATGTAGAGAAACTAAAGGAGGAATTTATTTTGTTTAAAGTTGATACTTTGAAGAATAGGATGGAAAACTAGCTGCAAAATAATTTTTCATTCTTGTTAAATACCATGTCCAATGTGAAATCAATTGCATGGTCTAAAATTATAAGAAAGGGAAGTTATTTCTCCCTTCCTATTGCAGGATTTGTTTAGCTTCTCATTTCTTTGGTTAGAATATGGTACTTAGGTTTGCTTCTAGTAAAAACTTGATTATGCATATTCTACATGTTTCCAATTGAAACATGTATGATTTTCTATGTTTACGTACATAGTTTTTGCTTGCTTTTGTTGTTGTTGCACATTCTAGTTTAGTATGGGAAAAGTTCTTGGCCAAATCATATTTAGGGAAACTTTCAAAAGTGCATTCTTGGGCCTCAAAAGATAAGTTGTATTAAAGTGCCCATGGTGTCTCTCCCTTGGTAAAAATGTAGTGTTTTGGGGCAATTTTTTAAGTGAATCAAAAATCCCAAAACAAAAATAGCTTTAAGAGTAGACCAAGGAAGCTTCAAATCATTTTATGCAATATTAATGGCGAAATCATATAGATGGAGCGAGTTTCAAAGATCATTCAAATCTCCACAAATTAATTCAAGACAGCTCTAATTTATGCTAAGTCCATAACATCTCGAGGTTAAGGATTTAAATATATTTGATCATTTAAAAAAATGGCTTGACTCCATGCCTAATGGATGTATATGGATATTATTAAAATTTAGTAGGCAAATTACCCCTAAAGGTTTCCAAAATTGTTATCCCAAATTTACCCGTAAAGTTAGTTTGGAATAATTTATTAAAAATGGAATTATCCATTTTCACGGGTTTGTGATGTTCAAACGACCATCAAATTCCATTTCCCAAAACCATTAGCTATTAGGATTCAAAAATCCACAAGATATAAAGCTAGTTATCTACAAAGTGTAGGAACTTAATGTTTTGTGGGTTAACCTAACCTGCGAAACAAAGGAGCATCGGTTAGGATTAGATAGGTTTTATTAAACCCATGGTAAATTGAAAATTCACAAAGTAATGGGTCAAACCCATAGTGTTTTGCGGAAATTTGGAAATCCCCAACATAGAGGAAAACATTAGCGGGGCTACGTGGCAGCAAATCAATAGTTCAAGTTATGGATAGGTGGTACCATCATTTTGACAACCATTAAGGAGATGCACCTCATCTCAACCCTAAGTCCTGGAATCAACCATAATTTATATTTCATTAGGTCCGGAAATTCAAATGAGGTCAAAGGGATAGAGTGGAAACTCTTTTAGGCCAAAATTTTTTTAAGTCCTTGGGACTCAAAAGTTTGCAATTTGAAGAGCCATATGGAACCTTTCCTTTGGATCACATTTTTCATTTCGACAAGTCTAATAATGAAGTGTGTGGAGATTTCTCATTGGCTTGCACTTTATAATTGTCGAGAGGATATTGAAAAATAATTTTACAATCCTTAGGGTTTGGAATTATCTCATTGGCCGATGCTTGGTAGGGGTAGTCACAAAATCACGCACTTACTACTATAATAATATCACAAAGTATGTTGTTTTATATATGGATCTTGCGTAAGAAAAATATTCACTAATGACCCATCCACGAGTTCTATCTTGATCTAGTTAGTCTTTGTTATTATGTTCCTTACATATTCGTCACTTGTTTGTATGGTTCTATTCATCTCTTGATGAGTCTTAGTTGTCATTATTTACTCGATTGTCATCTCTAGCATTTGACTACGACACTGAGAATGGATTAAAGGGCCCCTGGGATCCCTGGTCCTCATTTCTAGGCACCCTAGTCCTCATCACACTTAGTTTTAATTTATAAGTTCAAGGTCAGTCTTTATAGTTTGTTCTCCCATTCCCCTAGGTACTAGTTGTTGGGAAATATAATTTATTAGTGCTCCATTATTATAGATATTATAAAGAGAATAATTACGTGAGTAATTATTCACATATTTGGTTGTATTATTTGATAGTTGTGATATTGTTATGAGTTACAACAATATCACGGATATAGGTAGATTGTTGGAGCAACTTCCTAGAATATAGGATTTGCATCTCATTATATATTGTATGATCCGGATTGGAGAATTTATGAAGTATTATTCTGTGTAAATCTGTTGCTGCACTTACATTTGGTGTCAGAGCGCTTGAGATCCAGAAATGCCTCTTCCATAAGTCCGGTCTCCATTCTTTGAGAAAGGATCCATGAGAGTCTTTTACAGGTATTTCCCTTTGTTTAATGCCATTTTGTGAAGTCATAAATGTGTACGACACATACATTGCATGTGAGTTATCGTGGTGCGCGCACGTGAGAAGCTCAACATTTTTTAGAGATTATTTGGCTTGTTATTCTGCTCGGTTAACAGCTTGTGGCAGCGTTGAATCCTTGGTGATATCTTCAATTGTGGTCTGCCTCCATCCACACAAATCTCTTTCCATTAGGACAGATTTACCGAGTCTTTTCCTGCATCAATTTTGAGCAGACCGTATAGCACCATTTGCCCACAATTTTTTAATTTTTCATGAATACATTACACCAGATCTTCCACATTTCAATTTTAGACGTGGAAATACGTGGATTATGACTGTTTTGTCTATCTATCTTATGAAGTGCCATCATATTGAGCTTGCATTGATTTAAATCCCAGATTCAATCATTTCCTCTGAGATCATACTTATATTGTGTTGCACAAATCGTGACTTTCGGTTTTAGATTGGTTACATTTTATTTTCAATTATTTCATTTGATGAATGGAGCTTTGAACGCAACAATCTGTATAAACACTATGATCTTCCTTTACATTGTTATAATCCACATGGGAGCGACTCATTTATAACAGACATACACTCTGATTTCTCTTGGCATTTGTATTCTATTGGCACCGAATATGATAGATCTATTCATGGGCGTAATATAACACTTCCACGTATTTTACATGCGAGGAATTAAAATCTAGTGCATGCACAACTGGTGATCAGGTTTTCTCAGCTCACAGACATTGACAGCAAATAAATATTGAATATCAATTTTTTTGGTTTGATCTTTGATTTCTATGCAAAGTTCATATTTTGAGGCTAGATCATGTGCTCCAGGTGCATTTGAAACTCAATATTTGATCTGCGCTCTCATGTTTCATCCATTATATTCTGATTTGTCCATTGGGTGATTCAGATCTGCTAAATAATGGTAAGGAATTATGGCTTTGTCATTTAATTCCGAGACATATTTCCCCAGAAATTAAGGCGAAGACGTGGAAGTGGAATAGGTCTTGTATTGCATGGTCGAATCAAGCATTGGATTGGACTCGACACGTGTGTCGTAATTCTAGTATTCAATTATTGTAACCTTGTCACTTGACCCCCAAGCTCCAAACCAACATTATACTCTCTTGCATAACCATGGTCATTGCGTCAAAAGGTTCCTAATATTAAAAAAAAAAGAGTCTTTGAGTAGTTTTTTTTGTTATCGTCAAATTGAAAAGTAATTAAATATTACTTTTTCATCATATGTGTTCAAGTAAAAAATATAAAAAATAGTGTTAGTCTTTATCGTCCATTGTGTTCTAGTTATTGTCCTATCAATATTGTCCTTGTAATGTCATTGTAAAAGTTGTAAATTTGTCACAATTGTGTCAATTATCCAAGTCATAAATGTCAGTTAAAATTGTGTCATTAGTACCTTGTCTAAACGTGTCATTATTGAGAGTCTCGTCAAAATTTCTTTGTGAGTTAAATTCAAAAGTTGTGAAAATAAAAATAATAATAAAAAAATTGCCTTACGGACGCATTATCGGTGTTACCCGACGTCCAGGAAAAATACAGTGTTTCACATTGTGAGAGGGAAAATATAATAAGTTCAATGTGGAAACAAATGTACTTCATGTTTACATCTTGTTGAGTTAGCAACATGTCACTGGAGGCAGGAGGCAATCGGAGGTTGGAGGTCATTCAGCGATCTCTCGTCAGTTGCCAATGACGGGGCCGCATAGATGGTTTGGTGACATTTTTGTGGTGTATTTTCTTTCAACTTGTGTCGTGTGTACTTGGTCATGTTTTTTTTCGAGTTCTAGTATCAGTGTTCCTATTTGCAGTGTTCGTGATTGAATAAGTGGAAATTTCACATTGAGGGGGAACATGATCCAATGTTCTATTTCCATTATGTCAGTTTTTTCCTATGTATGTATGACGAGATTTCAGAATTTCCTATGTTATTCCCTACAGTGAGATGTGATGAGGGCTGATAATAGTACTTGGCATATCATGATGTGGTTGTAGGTAAACCACTTGAAAACCTTCATTTGTGGTTTGTGGTAAACCAATAGCAAAACCACCATTCTTGGTTGTTGGTAATCCATTTACAAAACCATCACTTTGTGGTTTGTGGTAAACCAATTGCAAAACCACCATTCTCGGTTTTGGTCAACCGTTTGCAAAACCATCCTTGAGGTTTGTGATCATCCTGTGAAAATCACTAGATCATGAGCAGGTGCAAGTACAAAGGCAAGTTTTCCCCATGTTCGCACTAAGGGGGAATGTTGGGAAATATAATTTATTAGTGCTCCATTATTATAGATATTATAAAGAGAATAATTACGTGAGTAATTATTCACATATTTGGTTGTTTTATTTGATAGTTGTGATATTGTTATGAGTTACAACAATATCACGGATATAGGTAGATTGTTGGAGCAACTTCCTAGAATATAGGAATTGCATCTCATTATATATTGTATGATCCGGATTGGAGAATTAATGAAGTATTATTCCTTGTAAATATGTTGCTGCACTTACACTAGTTGGCATGTTGGGTCATTAGTGTTGAAATTTGAGCAAGAGATCCCTATATAAACATAACATACACACTATCTTAAGGGAAGACTATTCTACTAAGGGTTACCTATCTACATAAGAAAATGAATACATTTGGGTGCTATTTTTCATCACACATGACATAGGAAGGGTTTTGCATCATTCTATTCCATCCACCATTTGCATCTTACATCTAGCTATTGCCCACTACTTTGGCGTCATTGGCACTAGACCCTAGGCACATCATTGCACACACAAGCACATATAACTACATCAGGTCTAAGATGTAGTACAATGCTTAGTCATAAGTCCATCCATTTGGTAGTTGAGGACATTCGACCCATTCATTTGCATATTTCTTTTTTTAGGGTTTGATGCTTTTGTGTGGGATTTTGTAGGAGATTATTCATTGGAGATCTACATGACATCAATGAATCAAGTGTGACACCAACCTGATCAAAGGAGAAGCATTGCAAAGGTTTAGTGACCCTATCAAATTCAATTTTGAGTCATTTTGTAGACTAGGGCACCCATATTCTAGACACTCGGGTGCCCACAGGTGCCCCTGTACTCCTCTAGGCGTCCCAATCTAGCCAAATCTTCCACTTCTGCAATTTTTGAGGTTTTTCATTATATTTAGTTCTACTAGAACATCGCTCTGATTACTGTGAGGTAAGTTATATTTCAAGTTAGTACCCTTTCCCTCCTATTTCATTTCATTTAGAATATTGAATAAATTATCTAGCATTTATATTTCAGTATATTCAGTTATTACATTGTTGTACTTCTTAGATTACTTACTAAAACATTCAAATTTTAGTTAATCATTTTGGTGAACCCATACTTTAGAATTTTTTTCCCTAGGATCCACTTCAAACCCTAATGGCTAAGGATAGCTCTTCTCCTTCTCATCCCATCATGTCACACTTTAGTGTTAATCCAATCTATGATGAGGTTGTTATCGTTGAGCTCATAGCTCTCTATAGTAATGCTTTATTTCCAATCATATTCACCAACAACTCTTAGATGGTCAACAATATGTACCTACTCATTTTGAAGACTCTCCCATTGGCATTAGTATTGTTTGGATCGATAGCCTTCACTCATTGTACACCATGTTATATACTCTACTAGTGATCCTCTTGCTGACCTATCTAAGGAAATTCTAGATGATTCTCTTATTGATTACATGTTAGGTCTTGACAATAGCTCTCATATTGATTCTCCTCCTCATCAGACCACTACTATGGCTACATCTCATGACTCTCCTATTTTGATATTGCTTCTCCTAATCCATCACATACTAATTTCACATACTCCTTCATACTATGTCGATGATCCACTTAGTGACATACTTATATCTGAGTCACTTTCTGATTCTGAGGAACCAATTGATAGTCATGATTCTACTACTTTTCATATTGTTGAGTCTAAATCTCCTACTCCACTTTCTCCTGAGGTTATATCTAGCATAATGCATGAGGCACCTCCATCTATTAGTTCTTCTACTCCTACCATTTCATCTCCTCCTAACACTTCACCTACATTTGTTACTTCATCTTCTACTATCGAGGTATCTCCATCGGTTGCTTCACCTCCTAGGGATGTTTCGATGTTAGTCCTACTACTGCTTTATGGATATTCCATCTCCTCTCTCTGTACCTACCCTTAGTGTTCCTTTAGCATCAAAATCTCCTTTATCTTCTCTTGAGGTACCCATGATTACTCACAATGGCAAGTTACAACCACTTAATACATTGTTGCCATCTTTTGTTATTCCCTCACAAGACATTTTTTCTCTCATGCATTGTAGGTCAATTACAATCTCAAGTTCAGTCACTCACTTTAGAAAGTAGGGCTTATTATGCTTCAATTGATAACAACTCATTACATGGAAACCTTATTCCTAAGAGGATCCATAACTCCACATTTCCTAAGGAATTTATCATGCCTACATTCACATAAGTGACCTCACCTACATCTCCAACATTACCACATGGCTATGGCTTCCTATTCTAATGATAGATTATTGCTTAAGGCCTTTCGACATAGTCTTATTGATGATGCATTATAATGGTACACTCATCTTCCATTTGGTTCCATTAGTACTTACTATGATATGGAAGATGCCTTCCTCATCATTTTATCATCAACAATGGCCCTAGAGCTACTTATGATCATATACCTACTTTACATCAAGGGCATATCTGAACCTATCAAGGATTACATTTTATGATTCAATGCTTGTATGCATCAACTAGTATTCTAACCTATCGATCTAGAGAAGCAATTTATCTTTTTTCGTGGTCTCATTCCCTGCTCTCAAGAAATGATTGCAATATGATACATGTGATTCATTCATACTCTTGTGCTATAAATTCATTGACCTAGAACAAGATATTCTCTCAACACATGTTATTGATCCTCCACTTCCTCCTACTACTGTGGTATCATCTAGTTCTCCTCCTTTTCCATCAGTTGAGCATCCTACACAATCTCCATCTCTTCCTAGCAAGAAAGCTCAACCTACTATATCACAAAAACATCCTTCTCCTCCTCCTCTCGTGATAGACTACTTCTCCATCTACTCCATCTATTTGCATGAGCCATTACACTTCTCTCATCATGCACTCGACCACATGATGTGCTAATTTTTTACTTAATGAGCATCTAATTCACTTACCCTCTAATCAACATCATCCACAACATCATCTACAATGTCAGTGTGATCAACCCTATTGTAATTATCATCACATCAATGGCCATAGGGACAATGATTGCTTTTCCCTTCATGATAGATTACAACAATTAGAGGATAAGGGCATTATTTCCTTTAGCTCTCACTGTGAGTGGTCCATCTCTCCTCTGCCTTGTCAGCATGTTTCTACTCACATTGACTTGTCTCCTCCATCCAATGCTAAGGTTATTATACATCCACCACCATAGGTTGTCACTCATGCGTACGCTCTCTCCATACATCCATCCATAGTAACACCATTGCATCCAACATATCCACTCATCCATCTCATCCACCACATCATTATTGCTTCACATTAGTGCCACAACCCTCCGCATTCCATCCCACTGCGGCTCCATATGACATTTAGTTTGGTTCATACACTCATGTTGCTTCCATCCCACATGCTTCCACCACTTTGTGACCTTGGTATTTAGTAGGTGATTACTATCACCTTACCCCCTAATGATGCACTTGTGTTCTTACATTTCTTACATGACTATTGAGGATTTTATATAAGAACCTCTCATCACGTGCTTCATTGATTCATCTAGCACACTCAATCATTTCCCGATGATGCACTCTTGCTTTGTGTGGTTCATTCTTAACTACTGAGGGGTCTTAATTAAATGAACCTCATCATCCATAAAGCTGAGGGGCATCACTAATATTCTCCCCCATATTCATCACACTAACATATTATGATTACATTACATTATCACAACATGTTAGTTTGGAAATCATACATTATCTATTTTTACATACATTCTACTATACCCACTATACTAACTACGCATTACAAGTTCCATTCAACAAATATGCATCTCACTCAACTCATCAATCAAATTACATATGTTACCTATCATCATTCACATTACACATTTTTTCTATCAATACCAACATCATAGTGCAAGTCTACATCAACTAACATGAACAATATCCAACACATCACATACATTACAACAATAATCACATGATCATACACGATGAAATGCAATCATCATATACCAATAACATCATATATATATATAAAGTACAATCATCATTACAAACATCTCATCAATGGGGAAATTCCCCTACATAATACATAACAATGCAACTCAAATCTCATCATCACTATCACTCTCTAGTACTATGAGAGCTCTCGAACTAGAAGCCTCACCGTTAACTCGATGCCATTGATCGTGATTCCTATACCTCTCCACTTGCCTACATAATAGGGTATTCTCTGTAGAATTCTTAGCAAAGTGACTTTGTAGTGCCATAAATTGTGCGAACACATCCTGTGCTAATGGACCACCACCCACAACCTCTCTCACCCATCGTGTCTCCTGCATGCCTCATCCCTCTCAATGGTAGTAGCACACACAAAGACACGTTGATGTTGTTATAAAACTAGCTCAAAAAAATGGGCATGTTTTCACCCACGATGTCATCCACATGACTCTAGTATCCCTCCGCCCACCAAGTATATCAATGGGAACATTCAATGTTAATGTGTGATGGATGTGTCCATTATTAAATGACTAATACACATCACCTACAAAAAAAACCAAACAACATACATTAGAAAAATGATAATCATAACATAGGAAAGTGAAAAACCTACAACACAACTATAGATACTCACACTATATCTCACCACCCACTATAGGATCGGGGCATCTCCTTTTGCCCCTCTACCCCTCCTCCATGTGCTACTCCTCCTCCTCCACAAACATGGGAAATAGGAACACCCATATATGTGTTGCCCACCATGCTCGGTATGCCTCTGTGCATCCTACATCATCTTCATCATCTATTGTCTCTATCATGGAGATCTACCTCATCGGCCCTAGGGACACTAGTTGCTCCATTTTCGGCCCTAGTCTAGCTCCAACCCTCCTAGGTGCTCTAACTAATTTCAACCACATATGGATCTAGGGGGCACATCACGGGCCATACTAAATTCGGCAAGATACCCTCTCCACCTGGAATATCTTGGTCACACAGAACCGATCCTCTAACCACATGGTCCTTCATATACACCGTAGCTCCATCACATCCTATGGCCTTCCCCATAATCTTGGTATGGGCACCATATCACCATCTAGACCCATATGGATATATAAGTTCTCTATAGGTATTGTATACATGATTTTCCATCCACACACACCAATCCACCTCCTAGCATATATGTCAAGTCTAGCCCATTCTACTCTAAGACCTCTTAGTGGCCTCAACACTACTATGTGCTCATAGGCCCACACATGAAATAATTTTGTAGCTCCTATACCACCTCTTAATCATCTTGGGTGAATATGTACAAGTCTTTATATAGGTGGGCCAACACACAATGTGCCCACGCATATCTAGTAACCTCTTCCTCAATCTAAAGGAATATATGTCTCGCATCTTATATATGATGCCTACACCACCTCCCTAAATGGAAATAGATGATGTAATGATACAAAAACTATGAACATATTCAAACGTGGAACCCCATATCTCAAAATGGCATCCAAGCTAATATGGGACTCTTGCTAATAGTACCGGTCCCCACAAAATACCATCGAGCATATCTGATCTGCCTCTCATGTTCTCTAATGCCATGAAATGTACCCTCTCCCTAACAACTGAAAACCAAAATATATGATACACATCCTCCAATGCAATAGTCATCTCCCCATGGGAAACCAAAATGTACAAGTATTCGAGTTCCATCTCTCACATAGAGTTGTCAACATAGGCATATTATGGGGTACATCCCCCATTCATGCTATATTTCCATAGACTAAAATGGTCCATGATCTCCCAATCATCATCATACAAACATAATCAAAGAAAAGTACTCAAATGTCGATCCCCGTGGAACTCCCTGGAGTGGATATCCCTATACACATAACAAAATACCAATAAATGCAACATTAGAACACTATATAAATCCAAACACACTCACTTACAACATTACTATACATCCAAAATAACATTTCCATCATTCTAGACTAAATACACCCTTTTTGCCTTTGGGGTACCCGAGAAGAGTATAGGGTGCCTAGGAGCAGACACCGGCACCTCTAAGTGTCAGGCTCTCCCTATCCTCGAAGGCCATTAACGCCTTCATCGCTCTTGTCTAGGTCTAAAATGTCGAGAACATTAAAAATCATAATTTTGAAAAAATTGACAAAAACAACTATGACACACACATTTTTAAAAAAAACATCATTACTCTTACCAACTGGCATCATCGTATGTGACACCACTAGAGTCGCCACCATCTTAAATTGGCTAGGTCATGTTGCTCTCACTTACGATATCCTTACACACTCAGAGCTCACTCACATACTTGCAAAAAGAACAATGAAGTGACTAATCACTTTTTCACCTTCATACTTATAGTTACTTTACATCACAAACTTTACTATAGTCATTATTTCAAGCTTACCACCTCAACTAATACATACTACATGGTTTTCGTCATAAATTGAGCATATTTACTCTGATTTACATCTTATTGCCAAATGAAATCTCTCTATTCTTTCCAAATTCCACCTACCATCGTACCATACACACATGATGCACACATTATCTCTCCTCCACCAAATTGTCTTTGACTCAATCTAAACACATTTTGTAATCTTTATCACACTTTAGATATCTTTACAAATACTTTCAGCTCAACATTCATTCTTATCCTTATTTTCCCTTTCACCAAAAGGGAGGGAATACAATTGGTTTATCCTAAAATTCCCCTTATATCACCATGCGTTTAAACAAACACCACCAATTTGACATTCAAGAATTTACTAATACACTATGTGACTTTCACCATCAATTCCCTAATGACCTAACTTGGGGGAAACAAACATACAATTATATATGTGACATTTCATCACTTCCCCCTAATGACCTAACATGGGGAAAACAAGCGTTAAATATTTTCCAACAACGATCATTCACTAATTTATATCACTTTTTCTCTAATGACCTAATCTAGGCAACTAGCGTAAAATATATTTGTGAGTAACCAATTAAAAACCAATAAATCAATCAATGCATTCAAATCTCATAAAATCTAAACCACATCACTCAATCAACACAATATAATAAAATTGGCCTCCCAGATGACCTAACTTGGGATTTATATGCATTACTTTCTGCATGACCTAACTTGAAGCCATCATACATTTCACCATTGTTTATATAGATGACCTAAATTGGAAGCCATCAACCATTTGGTGACTCTCTTAGTGGGGGTAAGAGTGCCTTTCCTATATCACTCCTATTGGGTAGGCATGTTTATTTGATCAAAATTATTTTATCTAAAAACACAAAAATATTGATTTGAGTTTATACGTTCCTATGGCTTAGATCTTAAGGATATAGTTAAAGGTTGGAGAATAACACACCTTTCTCCCTACACTCTTCCTTGACCAGTTTAGGACACCCAAATGCTACACATTTTGGTCGATTTTTCATATTTACATGCAATTGGGTTGGGATTTGATCACTTCATGTTCTACCCATAATATATAAATACGTAATCATCAACCATTGAACATTACAATCATCATCTCATTTGGTGAACTTAGCATTCATTCTTGATCATCACTAGACACCAAAATTGGGTCACACTCCCCTGGGGTCATTTTCAATTAACCACTCAATCATACTCATCTAACCATGGCCCCTTCCACCCCATATCACCATTAATTTAATTAATTAAATTAAATTAATATATATTCTCACAATATTTAATATCTAATTACCTAATGGGGAAACCCCACCACCTTTCTCTATGTGATCATTTCAGACACCTCATCTAGCCATTCCCCTAATGATTCTTGGCATGTTTCCATAACTAAGACCTAAAATACTTGCCTTAATGAGATAAGATTTGGTCAATCCCTAAAATCAATGCATTCAAAATCTAAATAAAAAACACCTTACCACCCAATATAAAATGTACACCACAATCTCCAAATCTGCGGATCAATGACCTAACTTGGGAGTTACAAAGAGGTAATTTCCAGATGACCCTAATTTTAGGAAGTTATTATATATTTAATCGACGCCGGTCACCCTAAACTAACTTGGTTAACCATCAAAGCGCCTTCGGTTAATTTTATTCAGATGAACTAACCTTGTTTTTGGCCATCACATTGCGGTGAGAGCAAGAAGTGGGGATTAGAGGCTACTATGCACTCAAAACAAGGTCAATCCTTTTGATGAAATTCTTGGATCCATCACAAAAACCATCATCAAGATCAATCATAGAGGCATAGATTTTGAGGAGTAGTTAAATGTTGGAGAATAACATTCATACACGTATTCTCCTATCACCACCTCCCACCGGGATTCCCATCGATCCTTAACACGGTAGTTCCTCCTAGGATTTTTCAGCTTTCACATTCAATTTGGGTCAAGAAGTCAAAACACACTCCAAAAACCATCATCGATCAACAATTAACATGTAATTCCTCCTTGGCCTTTACCCTTATCTATTTCATCACTCGAAAACATAAAGAAAATGGTGAAATAATTATTTCTCACTACATTGAATGGATCAAATGCTAATCCATGGTTCATTCGACATGATTTTTTACCACATCTACGCATTCTACTACAACATGGGATTCTCTAGATTTCTCTCAGGTATGCATCTCTATCTACTTTATGTTATCAATATTTCTGCTCACCAACATAAAGTGGGGGAAAATGTAGTCACAAAATCACGCACTTACTACTATAATTATATCACCAAGTATGTTGTTTTATATATGGATCTTGCGTAAGAAAATATTCACTAATGACCCATCCCCTAGTCTATCGTCGGTCTAGTTAGTCTTTGTTATTGTATGCCTTACATACTTTTCATTTGTTTAATAGTTTTGGTCATCTTTGGATGAGTCTTAGTTGTCATTATTTACTCAATTGTCATCTCTAGTCTTTGACTAGGGTGCTTAGGAAGGGATTAGGGTGCCGTGGGCTCCCTGGTCCTCATTTATCTTCACCTTAGTCCTGTCACACTTATTTTTAATTTAGAAGTTTGAGGTGGTATTTATGGTTTGTTCTCCCATTCCCTAGGTACTAGTCAACATGTCGGGTCATTAGTGTTAAAATTTGAGCAAGAGATCCCTATATAAACACAACATACACATTATCTTAAGGGTGGACTATTATACTAAGGGTTATCTATCTACATAAGGAAAATGACTGCATTTGGGCACTATTTTGCATCACACACTACATAGGAAGGGTTGTATTCCATCCACCATTTACATCTTACATCTAGCTATTCCCACTACTTTAGTGTTATTGGCATTAGGACACCCTAGGCACATCATTGCACACATAAGCACATATAACTACATCAGGTTTGAGATGTAGTGCAATACTTAGTCATAATTCCATCCATTTGGTAGCTGAGGATAGTCTGACCCATTCATTTGTATCTTTATTTTTTAGGGTTTGATGCTTTTGTGTGGATTTTTGTAGGATATTATTCATTGGAGATCTAAAAGAAATTGTCAAATCAAATTTGACACCAACCCGAGAAATGGCAAAGCATTGTGAAGGTTTATTAACCCTATCAGATTAAGTTTCTAAGTCATTTTATACTAGGGTACCCATATTCTAGATCAAGGCACCCAAAGGTGCCCATGTACTCCTCCAGGCATCCCAATCAGCCAGATCTTCCACTTCGCAATTTTCTAATTTTTTTCATCATATATCGGGTTCCACCAAACATCACTTGATTCTTTGCGAGGTAATTTATATTTCAATTTAGAACCATTTTCCTCTATTTCATTTCATTTAGAATATAAAATTAATTATATAACATCTATATTTAAGTATATTCCAATTATTACATTGTTATAGTTTCTTATATTAACTTATAAAATTTAGATTTTAGTTAACATTTCGGAGGACATGTGAGGGCTAGGGACGATCGATAATTGTAAGAAACATGGTAAGGTTTTATTGGCCTATATTTCATAAAGGCAGACCTATTGGTAAAGGAAAAGAGAAAGAAAGGAAGTATTTCCCGAGAGTGTGAACCAATGAAGGGTAGAAACTTGGCAAAGATAAAAGTAAGAACACGTGGGTAGTTGCTAATTCTTGAACCAATCAAGGACTACCATGTGTCAAATTCTTATGCTTCCCGACAGACAAATCTTTAAATGAAAATATCTTTTGATCAAAGCTTCAAATTAGAAAAAAATTATATCGTTGGAAATTTCTCATTGAGCCCTTGAATTTGACATCATCAAAATTTAATTTTGGTGGCATTTAATGGATCAAAATAGAAAAAAGGACTTTGAGGGTTAAAAAGCAATTTGGGCATGCAAACAATCAAATTAGGTAGCTCAACTACTAAAATTGATGAAACATGGCTTCATTTCCTTCTGTAGGATGAAATAGACATAGTAATGGCCTTGCAGAGTGCCCATGTGCTTTGCAGAAAATTTAATGCAGATTATTGGTAGGTTGAAGTTAAAAATTCATCCCTTCTCTCTTTTCCCTCTTATCTTTCTTCTTTCTTTCGCATTGGAGCTATATATTGTAAAAATATTTCATTTGAAAGATGATGGACATACTGATCTGCTAACTAACCATGTAAAAATGGTCTCCCAAACAACTATGAACTTCAAGCCTTCATTTTGGCCTCTTGTAGATGATTTATCATTTTTGTTTTGACGATAAAGGAATGTGCATATTTTAAGCAATAAAAATATGTTTTGTGGCACATTTTTTTTTCCCTAGCTAGTTTTATTTCTGACCTTTCCTTCCTTTTATAGTTGTGATGGATTGTGCATATTTATTTCATTTGTAGGCTCCATTTTGATTGTGTTTCATGTTAAAGTGGAAATTTGAATGTATTCGAGTTGTGGCATGTCTATCGCCCTCTCTATACTAGTTTTTCTCCATTTTCCCTCATGAGTGTCTCTCACCTGTTTTGGTGCTATCACCTCCCTTAGCTTAGGATTTTAATTTCATGCATCATCCTTTCTCCCTAGTCCCTTGGCTTGTTAGTTTAGGATTAGATAGCTTCATTTCTAGCTTTAGGATTAGTTTTAGCAGTAGAATAGTTAGAGGAAGTTGGCCTTCTTTAGAGGTTTGTCTCAGTTAGCAGTCCCACAATTGAGAGATAGTCCCATGTTGCCTCAGAATTCTTGATCCGTCATGATCACATCCATGGTGCATTTTGAGCTCAAACAACTACCACCTCCCCTTTCATTGAAAAGGGGACATATAGTGGGGATTACCTATGATCTCCCTCAGAGCTACTATGCGATCACTACACAATCAGGCTAATACATAATTATCAAAAAAATTCTCATACAACATTCAACATTTTCTACTACTTAATATATATTCCCTTAATGGCCTAATCTAGGGGGAAAGTGAAAATATCACCATGAGTAATCGATCACATATATTAAATTTAAAAACAATTGTTCAATATTCGAATCAAGTCAATTGATCAATACAACATCACTTCATTATTCCTCCCAGATGACCTAACTTGGGAGTTGCATCACTACTTTCCCAGATGACCTAACATGGGAATCATTCTTATAATCACTTCCAAATGACCTAACATGGAATCCATCTAGCATTCTACATATTGCTACACCTATGGAGTGGGGAACGGTATGTAATTTCCTTTCCTATACTTCTCCTATGTAGGTTATTCGGGATGGATCGAAAGAGGATTAAAATAGATTGAAATGGAACAAAATTTGGTCTTTATCCATCTGCAGCGATTGGAAATTTTGAGGATGTATTCATATTTGGAGGGTAAAACTAGACCTCTCTCTCTAACACTCTTCCTCTAGGGTAGGATGCCCAAATCCTTCATTTTTTCAAACATATAAAATCGAAGTCAGAGGCCGATCACTCCCTACCCCTTCAAATCCCCATTAACAAAAATTCAATGATTCCAAGTCTCCAAATCAATTAATAAATTTATCCAAGTGCTCCTTGCGAAAGGTTATGTATCTCTATTTAAGGACACATGGATTGACACGATGATTCATGGTCTACCACGCTACATGTTATTATTCTATGCATACTGCAATGCGGGGCTTCTCTGGATTTCTCATAGGTATGTTTCTTACTTCCTTTACACTACTTGAATTTCATTCAAATAACATAAAGGGGGATGTAGACACAAAATCACACACATATTACTATTTTACTATACCACCAAGTATGTTGTTATATGTATGGATCTTAAGTAAGAAAAGTATTCACTGGTGACACACTTCCTAGTCCATCCACTTGCTTTGATTGTTTCTATTGTATTTCTCTCTCACTTCTATCACTTTTGTACCCAATTCTAGTCAGGTCATAGGGATCCTTGTCTATTGGTCTTTTCACATTTATCATCGGATTATCTCTGGACACCGATTGCCTAGTCTGAACACTAGCGCCCGGGCGCTCTTATCCACCCTAGGTGCTCCTATCCCCTTTGTTCTTGTTCACATTTTTACATTTGTGGTCACCCTTTTAAGTTTCCTTACTCCTATCCCGAGGTATTAGTCGACATGTCATGTCACTAGTGTCAAATTCAAGAAAGAGATCCCTATATATACACAACATACATACCATTATAAGGGCAAGAAATTATCAAGGGCTATCTTATCTACATACTATCAAAGGGATTGCATTTTTGGGCTTGTTACTCTGCATACATTACATAGGAAGGGGAAGTTATGAATTCCATCCCACACATTTGCATTCTATTTAGCTACTGAACCACTATCTTGGTGTCATCAACACGATGGAAACCTAAGGGCATGATTTCACACACAAGCACTGATCAGAGAACTACATGGAGTTTTAGTTTAGGGGTTTCTGGGATATCATTTATTTTGCAAGTTTCGGGTGAATTCTATAGACATCCCGATTACATCGAGGTGATCAACGGTGAAGGATAGTGAAACCCTAGCAACATAGGAAAAATTAGATTCCAACACTCTTGGCGATCACAGACGCCTTCATAAGGTATTTGATGCCTAGGCACCTAGCCCCTACCCAAGAGACCTTGTCCATGTCATTCTGCAAGTTCCAAATTTACATCATGTATTTTTGAGAATATGTTGAGCTGTTCATCGGTTGTTGATTCGGACATACTTTGGGATAAGAAAAATTAGATAAGTGTCGTAATCTCTCTCATTTTCTTACATGGTTGCATCTTTAGAAGTGTTTAGCATTTTTATTTTTGTATATCATTATAGTGACTCGAAATTAGTTTTAATAATAAAATTTTATTAAATCACATACATATGCAAACACACACACACACACACACACACACACACACACACACACACACACACACACACACACACACACACACACACACACACACACACACATGTATATACATGTATGTGTACATATGGATATGTATGTGTATGTATAAGTAGGTTTCACTTCACATTTGGAGCCATCTATATTGATGATAGGACTACATGGCCCTATAAGATAGACCATAAGATGCCATACATGCAACGCCAATGTGTGGGACTCGATTCTACTGAGACATGGCATTGACCCAACATAGGCCAATCACATCCCACACAATTTTATCTCTCTTATGTGGTATACACATAGTGCATATATATGACAAACACAACCATATGATGATACAAACGTCTAGGTATGTGAGACTAGTACATATACATATGTATATGTATATGCATATGCATTTATAATTAAGCGAGATAAAAATACATACATACATACATATATATATACATATTCATGTATGTATATGTATATGTATACGTATGGATATGTATGTGTATGTATAAGTAGGTGTCACAACACATTCATTGACTAGCCAGCCAAGACAATAGTATAGATAGTTTTATCTCTCTTATATGGTATACACATAGTGTGTATATGACAAACAACACTACCATATGATAATACAAATGTCTAGGTATGTGAGACCAATACATATACATATGTATATGTATATGTATATGCATATGCATGTATAAACATGCATATACAAATACATGCATACATATGTGTGTGTGTGTACATGTATGTATATGTATATACACACGTATGGATATGTATGTGTATGTATAAGTAGGTATCACAACACATTCATTGTGAGCTGCCGACAAGACAAGAGTGTAGACAATGTTATCTCTCTTATGTAGGTGGAATGATGAGATCTAACTATAGGTGAATATGTAAGTAAAATTACTTTTTCAAGGTAGTGGCCATCAATAGAATATAAAAATAGGAAAATATTTGTGTTAGGTTCACAAGGGCTCCTAACACTTCTAATCTTCTATGTAAAGAAATTGTTTGTTTTGTTTTATTTCAGTTTGCTTTTTTGGTTGGAATTTCAGGATGGGGTTTGGTGTGAAGAGAAGGGAAATGTTTGGTGGCGGTGAAAATAGCATAAATTTTTGCACCTTTGAAAATAGCGGGAATCACTTTTTATCGGAAAAAACTCTAGTTTGAGGGACGCGTCTATTAATAAAAATGACAAAAAAATTTGGCCTTGTGTAGAACGGACAAAAATGGTCCACTAGTTTTACGGTGACGAGAGGACTCATCAGATTTTATAAAATATGGGGTGAAAAATGGTAAATAGTTTCCCAAGTTAAATACTTTTTAAAATGAAGAATGGATTTAGTATAACAAAAGTGAAAATGGCGGAGAAAGCGATAGAAACATTCTTCGGGGTTTGAGAAAAAAAAAGGTTGTAGGTAGATAAGTAAAATAAGGAGCACAAAATAGACCCGTTTGAACACTAATATGAGATGTCATGGACAAATAGTAGGGATGAAAAAATGCGAAACTTGAATGTGGTCTGATGGCAAGCTTACGCGATTTGGGAGCTTCTACGTTTTGGGGATCTTTTTACTGAGCTTTTAGAAATGGTATTGTGGAGAAGATGGACGATGGGGGACTGAAATGATAGGAGGTGAAATCCTCCTCAAGGTTTTGCGAGCCATCCGGCCACGTCGATGTGTAAGATCTTGCAAATTGTCGGACATTTTTCTAGCGAAGATTTCTAGTAGGCAACTTTTTTGGTCTTGACAGGTTTGGTGTCATGGGGACAAGTGGACGCTTTGCACGTGGGATTTGAATGTATGGCAACTTATGGTCTATCTTATAGGGTTTGTTCGATCATGTTGCGAGGATAGCTTCGGCATAAAAAAATAACCTTTTGTACATTACATGCATAATGTCGATTTGTATTTGGCAAAATCCTAGAGAATGGGATGTGATCAAAGTGTTGTAGTAGAGGATTGCACTATCTTTTGTCATGGCTTTGGAGCACATTGTAGCATGGGAAGAAGTTTGTAACAGTAATAGTGATTATGTTGGACAACATTGTGGTTCATAGTTGCATTTGATCTCATAATAGGCTTTGGAAGTGTTCCCATAGTAGCAAATTTAATGTTACTGAAGGCTCTAGTTCTTAAAAATGGAAATCTTTTTCTACATAATTACGTAGGTCAAAGCGTGTAGGAAATTTTTGCCTATTCAAAAAACACTCTTCCACATACTCCGGACCTATGGCAAAATAAGAGCTTCTACGGAGAGGGTATGGACATCCACCAAAGCACTGATGGAAAAAAAAAAATTCCACATGCTTCGATTTGCGGGCGTCGTGGTTGATATGGATGAAAAATGTGGAATTATATATAAGGCATGTGAACTGTTTGAAAAAATGCCTCGAAAATAGGGGGTCTCATGTATGGTTTTGATCACAGGGTATGCACAAAATGGGCTTATTGAAAAGGCCTTTGAAATTATGAAGCAAATGAAATTGGAAGATTTAAATCCGGACTCCAAAACCTTTTCCGGCGTACTCTGACCTATACAAAAATCATGACTTCATAACGAGGGTAGGGATACAATAAATTATAATGGAAAGGGGATTTGAGTTATATGTTGTAGTGGAAAATGCTTGGATAGATATTTATGAAAAGCATGCATGCATATAGAATGTACGGGAATTGTTTAACAAAATGCCTCATAACAATGTGGTTTCTCAAATTGTTTTGATTATAGGATATGCACAAAATAAATAAATTAATTCCCTACAAGCAAGATAAAGAAAACAAAAGGTTACTGATGAGTTTGTTACTTGTTTGGGCTTTCCATCTCCTCATTATTATATAAGTCGGATATCCATCTTGGTACATTTTGGAAATGCTTTTACAACTCTAAAAATATCAATATATCATGATTCTTGTCTCTATTTTATGTTGTCTAAGATCCATATAATTATAAATTTTCGTTAATAAAAAAATGCAAAAACCAAAAGATTGAATAACATCCCCACATATTTTAATTTATCCATAAGGAGGGAGTAAAATAAAAAACAACAAAATCAAGTGATGAGTCTTCCTTTCATTGAACAAACAAAATAATTGTTAGGTTTGTCTAAATGCATCCGATTTCAAACATTTGGAAAGCATTTGTGCCTATCCCTCACATAAGTTCACAGGGAGGGGTGATGTGGAAGATGTTGATGTGGCAGTTGACCATGTTTCCATCTTCCTTCGTCTCCGTCTATCTTTACGTGTCCATCATATCAGTTAATTTATTACCTTTGAGCTAATAAATTTCTAATTCAAAATTTAAATTTTATCACTCATTCATTCCATTTCCCTAATATCCCGCTCATAGCTTCATTTTCCCTATTTCACTGCGGGATAGCTGGATATAGTTCGTGCCATGAGGATAGGGTCTTCCCAAAGCTATATGGGTGCGAGGATCAGCTGGTCCCTTGGAGATATGTACTTCTCGGCCTCATCCATAGGCCCATTTGCAACCTTCTACGAGGAAAAATCTTGCTGATCAATTTATTATTACGGTGAGATGTGTTCGACATCCTAGAATCACACACTCCCTTCCATCCATCTTCTCAAGGCCCAACTTGCGCGGTGAGCTTCATTGCAAATCCATAGAAAACTTGATTGTAATTGTATAGAACATTCTACGATCTGTCGTCTTCGTCAAGGCACTTTGCAAGGATTTAATTAGAGATTTAATTAGAGACAAATGCCAGCGATCGGGACTATCAAAAGAGGAGGGAATCTTCTACATGGACATGTGGACAATGTGTGTTTGGAATGAAACATCCGAGATTGCACAAGATTCTGACCACCGCTAAAAGTAGAGATGGAAAGTAGATAGCGGTGAAAATGTTGTTTGAAAGATCTGCACAAGGAAAAAGAGAGTTTTGAATGAGTGACGTTAGTGACCAATGTTCAGCACCAAAAACCTTGTGGAGTTATTGGGATGTTGTGTTGGAGGGATGAAAAGGTTTCTTTGTTTATGAGTATTTTCCGAACGGAAGCCTTAACAACATAAGAGCATAAACACCAAATTTGGGAGTGCATTCTTTTGTGTAGCATAAAGTAGCTATTCTAGAATGAACACAAACCTATTTGATAGTGTAGCATAAAGTTAGTAAATATTTGATAGTGATTAAATTTTTTTATTATTGCAGAAGAGTAAAAGTAGCTCTCAATGAGCTAAATATGGTGAATTTAAGAGTTACAGGACTTGCTACGATGAACACTAGAGAAATGTTCATATTGAAGTTCTCACAAGATCTTTCAATGTCATTTATATATGTTCAGATGTCTGCAGAGTATCATATCATTTTTTATGAAATCTCAGTAGGAAGTGGTGATGTAATTTTAGGATAAGCCTATCCCTCACAAGATTTGTCACTGCCTTGTAATCTCTATATGAAATTGTGTTTTTTTATAAAGTTTATAGTGTTATATTTAATTTTTGATATTTTTACTACATGTCAACAACAGAATAATTTTTACCCTGATAATTCTTACACAATGCACTTTAATTACAAACTATCCTCTATATATTTTATTAAAATATAGTGTCAATTAAAGGTGTGAGTATATGCATTGTGTCAAAGTAGCATGATTTCTATACCTAATACGTTGTTACCTATGAAACTTACATTTTGGATATTCATTTTGCAATGCATAGTGTGAGGAATACAATCAAAGTGATTTCATTTAATTATTTTGGAATAATTTCTAGTGCATTGCCCGATACTTTTACTACAACAATTCAACAATAGATTACGTTGTTACCCCTAATAATGATGACTCAATGCGTTATTATTATAAACAATATTCATTATATTGTTTCAAACTGCAATGTCAAAATTTTATGAGCATACATGATATATATCAAAGTAGTTTATTGTTCCACGTACTACGTTGTTACATCAAAAACATGCATTTTCAATGCTTGTTTTGTAATACATAGTTTTATGACTTTATTCAACTGATTTTATTCAATTATTTTTGAATAATTTTCAATTGATTCCCCCTCCTTTGATTACAACAATTCAACAACGTATTTTGTTGTCACCCCTAATAACGATGATCCAACACATTAGTCTTATAGAAGATACTCAATGTAATATAAAAAAATACAATGTCAAATCTTAGTGTGCCTACAATGATCTATATCAAAGTACGTTGTTGATCCATGTAATATGTTGTTGCTTTGACAACCTACAATTTTTAATGTTTGTTTTACACTGCATAATCTATTCAAAGTTGTTTCATTCAATTATTTTAGAATAATTTCCAATTCATTCCCTCCTACTTTAACTACAACAGTTCAACAACATATTATGTTGTCACCCATAACAAATGATGAACGAACATGTTATTCTTACAAGATATAGTCATTATACTATATAAAACTATGATGCAAAATTTTATGTGCCTACAAGATCTATATGAAAATAGGTTGTTATTCCACGTAAAATGTTGTTGTGTCGACGACGTGCATTTTTAAAGATTGTTTTACAATGCATACGTTGTTATGAATCTATTTAAAGTTCGACACATTACTCTTATAAAATTTGAAATTATTATATAAAACTATAATTTCAAATCTTAGTGTTCCTACAAGATCTATATCAAATTAGGTTGTTGTTCCATAAAGTAATCGTTGTTGCATAGAAGATACTTGGTGACATGTATTTTAATGTTTTTTCTTTGTATAACAATAGGAATATATTCAAATTTATTTCATTCAATTATTTTTGACTAATTTCCAATTCATTCCCTCCCACTTTGAGTATAGTAATTCAACAATGTATTACATTGTTACCCCTAATCAAAGTTATTTGACCCACACATTAATCTTACATAAGATACTCAATGTATTATATAACACTACGATGTCAAATCTTAGTGTGCCCACATGATTTATATCAAAATAGGTTGTTGCTCAATGTAATATATTGTTACCTCGATGACATGCATTTTAATGTTTGACTTGCATTGCATAGTGTTCTGAATCAATTCAAAGTTGTTTCATTCAATTATTTTTGAATAATTTCCAATTCATTCCCTCCTACTTTGATTACAACAGTTCAACAACGTATTACGTTGTTAGTTCTAATAAATAATTTTTTTATTAGGTAAAAAAGTGATTTTGAAGGGATCAAGAACCTTGTACAACGAAAGATAAACATTAGAGAACAAACAAGAAACCATAGGCCGATTGCATGATGTAAAAATAATGATAGGGCCATATAAACAAATTTTATTATAATCATGTTTTTCCATTGTATTTGTCCACAATCTAGGTAGTCATCATTATAATATGTAAATATATTGGTTTTATAATTTATTATTGATATAGGAGCATCCGAAGTTCAAATAAATCCTACACAATGTTTTTCTAAGTATGGGAGACTACATGGGTGATGAGAAATAAGGGTGATGCATAGAAGCACACTGTAATAGTCTAGTAATTAGGAGTGAGTGAAAAAGGATTTACACAATGGTTAGTGAACATGTAGTGCGTGGAGACTTTGATAAACGTAAAGGCATGGATGGTATGCATAGAAGTTCAATGATAAGATCCTTAAATGAAAAATATGAATACTATGTAAAATATAACACAACACAAATGATATTGGTGCACCAAGAATCCTAAATATTCAATATATGTAGAATAATACCCTTAAGGTAGGAAACACCATACAATGCTCCTTCAGGAAGGAGTAACTCCACAATCTCACAAGATGGTAATCCACTTCGAAGGGGACACCTCCAATATACCTCTAACAAGTAGAAGACATAACACATACAACACATGACATCATAATTATACTCATATGCTTTATATAAACATACATTACTCGTAATGGATGGGTAACATGACCTAATCCTAATGTATGCTGACTCATTACCCAATATAACTAGTTCCTATGTGAGCCCATATATTATAAACATATAACTTACTAAGGGGATGTGTGCCACATGTCGACATCTCCATCAACCCATATACATTATAATATCATATCCCAAGGTACATAACATTCCTACCTCCTTGACATGTTTCATCCCAAAACATAATAAGAAGCCATATAGTGAGTGTGCTTCAAATCATTACATATTTGTCACTATGCTCGATCATCCAACCACCCATATGAGATCTTAGTGGGTGATACTTCTCCAAATCTGATTGCATATTCCATTGCACTCCTCTAATTCCATCCATGTCCATATTTGTTCCTCCTCGGAACCCATACATATCCATATTAGTTATTCCTGTGATTCCATGTCATATAGTTATTGATCCATTGATTCCATGTATAGGCATAGTGATTACTCCTCCAATTCCCTCTATAACCATATATATTGTTTCCCTCATGTGTCCTAACATTACTCCATGATTTTTTCCTCTCATGATGATGCAAGTTAACTATATGGTGTCACCTTAATATTCTAGAAGAGAAAAAAATACTAAGAGTGTAAGGATTATAATAGATTTCATTTAATACCATTACAAGAAGAAGGAACAAATCACAAAGTGACATGACATTTTATAGAGAAAATTGAGATAGAGTACACATAGAAGCAGAGACAAGTATTTTGAAGGAACACAAAGAAATCAAGCTTGAGATATGAGGGATGGGTGAAAGGAGAAGATGAAATCAACCAAGAATGAGTTATTTTATGACATATGATGGGAGGGGTTGTTACACCCATTTAAAGGGCCTCTTATCTCATATCTTTGGGAATGATTAGGATATCACAAAAATTCACCCAATTGGTAAATCATTCTGTGAAGCACATCATCTAGCACTGAGTAACGTAAATCCTATATAAATTCCCTAAGACATTTTGTAAATCCATATTCTACACTAATGATAATTTCCAAGTTTTAGAGGTCCACTTTAGGGTCTCTCCAATACATTATTTATTGCACATTCACAAAAATCACTAGGATGGATAACTATTGGAGATTTGATCCCTCTTCAAAAAGTATTTGTACATAGTACAGTGCTAATCACACCAAAGGGATGAGATTAGGTCATTCCTACCTAGCTAGAAAAATTGTGATGTCCATTCAACCCTTTTAAATAATTGTGTAGTGTTAATCACACCACGGGGATGGGATGAGATGAGATCATTCCATCCCAATTTTGTAATAATTGTAATACAAGGATGAGATGCACAAGGATGATGATTTCGGATGGAAAATGAAGATACGAGAAGGTGGAGACATGGCTTTTGGAGGATATCGGAACATGTATAAGATATGATGAAGGAATATAATGACAAGATTGCAATAATAGCTCCAAGCATGTCAAGAGAGAAAAATATATCCAAATATCCCAAAGTGAAGCACAAGATTTCCAATATTATGATGACAACTGTAAAAGAGATCAACAAATGAATGCAAGAACACAAGAAAACCTGAAGTCTCCAAAATTACATCCTGAGAAAAAGAGGGGTAGGGGGTTTTATAGGGTTGACGACGACCAGGATGGGTCATTACCAACTACGAGGATCCATCCATTTCTATGTACGTATGAATATTTATTAATGCTTCTTCTTGATAGATATGAATCATATCTTTCCTCAACTAATGCACAAACATAGGTTTCTTGATAAGATAGAAGACCTAAGTCTTCTCAAATATCTTCCTAAAAAATAATATACTTGATTTACCTTCTCAACGCAGGATTCTCCCCTTTCAAGATGTTGATGAGGTGTTTGTTACATTTACATGAGGATAAAAGGGATTTTACATCATGCTATTGACATTCCACAAGAAACTTATCCTTTACAACCATTTCATATTTTTAAATCAACTATTTGGCAGGAGTATGGATTATGATTTCTAAAGAAAAATGAAGTTCATTAAATACTTATTATTGACTTCCAAAGACTTAATAATAACCTACTAAACCACACTTAGACTATGTACATGAGATTTACATAACCATTATGATGCTCCTGCATCAAGTGCACATACAAAATATTGTGTGACAATGATGAAACATTGATAAAATATGAAGAGAAGGGATTGAAGGTTTCCCCAAAGGAAATGGAATAAGAGTGGTGGGAAAGGGAGGATGAAGTATTACACATTGAGAAAAATGTAAGAAAAGGAAATAATATCCATATAGATCTTGAAGGAAGACATGGAAAGTAGTGTGTTAGTGATATTTGACATGGAAATAAGGAGGAACATAACAGGGAGTAGAGGTTTCCACAAAGGAAATAACATAAGAAAAGATAATGAATAAGGTTTCAAAATTATGCAATAAAGTTAGCGCAAAAGAAAGAGATAGAGAAGAAAGAGATCTAGGTATATCTCAATAAATAAGGTGAAAATAATAGCACCAAGGAATGTGTGTGCATCAAAAAGGAGTGAAAGAAAGAGGAAGAGGAAAGAAATCCCATAACCAGAAAGGAGGGAATAACACAAAGTGATGAGTGCATGAGAGATAAGAAGTTACACAACTAGAAGAGAACACATGAAATCACATTTTTATACAATATAGTAAGTATATTTTGTAAGAATAATGTGTGGGATCATAATTTATCAGGAGTAACAACGTAATACATTGTTGAATTTATGTAATCAAAGTACGAGGGAATGCATTGGAAATTATTATAAAATAATTGAATAAAATAACTTTGAATAGATTCATAACATTATGCAGTGAAAAACAAACATTAAAAATGCATGTCATTGAGTTAACAACGTATTACATGGAACAACAACCTATATTTATATCGATCATATATTCATAAAAAATTTGACATCACAGTTTTATACAGTATAATGAACATATTTTGTAAGAATAACATATTCGACTATCATTTATTAGGATTAAAAACATAATACGTTGTTGAATTGTTGTAATCAAAGTAGCAAGGAATGAAAAGGAAAATACTCCAAAATAATTGAATGAAATTCATGGGTATGGATTCATAATACTATCCAGTGCAAAAAAAACATTAAAAATAAATGTGTATGAGGTAACAACATATAATGTGGAACAAGATACTTTTATAGATCATGTATGCACACCAAGATTTGACATTGTAGTTTTATATAGTACAATAAGTATATTTTGTAAGAGTAATGTGTTGGATCATTGTTATTGGTAACAACATAATACATTACTGAATTGTTATACTCAAAGTATCACACAATGCATTGGGAATTATTCCAAAATAATGGAATGAAATAATTTCAATAAACTCGTCACACTATGTATTGCAAAACAAACATTGAAAATGCATATTTTCGAGGTAACAACATAGTAAGTGGAACAAAAAGCTACTTTTATATAGATCATGTATGTACATGAAACTTTGACATAACAATTTTAAACAATATAATGAGTGTTGTTTATAAGAATAGCGTATTGTTAGTGGTAACAATGTAATATGTTGCTGAAATGTGGCAGTCAAAGTATCGTAAAATGTATTATAAATTATTCAAAAATAATTGAATGAAATCATTTTGATTATATTCCTCACACTATACCTTGCAGAATGAATATCCAAAATGCATGTTTTAGAGGTAATATCACTAGGTGTAATAACATAGTACTTTGACACAGTTTATATACTAACACCAAACTTTGACATTATAATATAATAGAGTATATAGAGGATAGTTTGTAATTATAACGCATTGTATATATTTATAACATATGCGGTCTGACCAAAAATTAAAAATGCATGTTTTTGAGGAAACAATGTATTACGTTTAACAACAACCTAGTTTGATATAGATCATGTAGGCACACTAAGATTTCACATTGCAGTTTATATAGTAAACTGAGTATATATTTTGTAAGAGTAATGTGTTGGATCATCATTATTAGAGTAACATAATATGTTGTTGAATTATTGTACTCAAAGTAGGAGGGAATGAATTGGAAATTATTCAAAAATAACTAAATGAAACAACTTTGAATAGATTCATAATGCTATATAGTGCAAAAAAAATTTAAAAATGCATGTCATCAATGCAACAACGTATTAGGTGGAACAAAAACATAATTTGATATAGATCATGAAGTCACACTAAGATTTGACATTGTATTTTTATATAGTACACTGAGTATCTTTTGTAAGAGTAATGTCTTGGATCATCTTTATTAGGGGTAACAACGTAATACATTATTGATTTATTGTACTCAAAGTAGGAGGTAATGAATTAGTATTAAAAAATAATTGAATGAAATTAGAAATTATTAAGAAATAATTGAATGAATGAAACAAATTTGAATAGATTCATTCAATTATTTCTTAATAATTTCTAATTTCATTCAATTATTTTTAATAATTTCTAATTCATTCCCTCCTAGGGGAAGAGTACAATAAATCAACAAATATTACATTGTTACCCAAATAATGACAATCCAACACATTAAGAAGAAGATACTCAATGTACTATATAAAACTACAATGTTAGATCTTAGTGTGGTTTCATGATCTATATCAAATAAGTATATTTATTCCACCTAATATCATTTTGCATCGTAATGACATGCATTTTGAATGTTTGTTTTGCACTATATAGTGTTATGAATCTATTCAAAGTTGTTTCATTCAATTATTTTTGAATAATTTCCAATTCATACCTCATAATTTATGTAGTAATTGAACAACATATTACATTCTTACCCTAATAATGAGATAACAACGTATTACTCTTACAAAATACCTACATTTATATCGATCATATATGCAATAAAAATCTTGAGTGTGCTGTTTTATATCTATATAATGAATTATATTTTTCAACGTAATACGTTGTTTCCTCAAAAACATGCATTTTTAATGTTTTTTTGCACTACATAGTGTTATAAATCTATTCAAAGTTGTTTCATTCAATTATGTTTTAATAATTTCCAATTCATTCCCCCTACTTTGAATACAATAATTCAACAACGTATTACGTTGTTACCCCTACTGATAATGATGATCCAACACATTACTCTTACAAAAGATGCTTTGTGTACTATATAAAATGATAATGTCAAATCTTAGTGTGCCTACATGATCTATATCAAAATATGTTGTTGTTCAACATAATACGTTGTTTCCTCGACGACATGCATTTTTTAATAATTGTTTTACACTTCATTGTGTTATGAATCTATTCAAAGTTGTTTCATTCAATTATTTTTGATTAATTTCTAACTCATTCCATTCTACTTTTAAGGGACACGGAGCTTATTATGTGCCACATATTAGTAAGGAGTTGCAAGAATGGGTAGAAAAGTTATTACTATTAGGAATAATTATAGCAAGTCTTTCATTATTAGATCTTTAATATACTTAATTAATACATGTAACAAGATACTTTAATATAGATCATGTATGCATACCAAGATTTGACATTGTAGTTTTATATAGTACATTGACTATATTTTGTAAGAGTGATGTGTCAGATCATCGTTATTAGGGGTAATAACATAATATGTTGTTGAATTGTTGTACTCAAAGTATCACACAATGAATTGGGAATTATTCTAGAATAATTGAATGAAATCAATTTGAATAAATTCACCACACTATGTGTATTACTTGAAACAAACATTGAAAATGCATGTTTTTGAGGTAACAACGTAGTGCGTGGACATGAAACTTTGACATCACAGTTTTTAAAAATATAATGAGTATTGTTCATAAGGATAATGCACTATATCATCATTATTAGGGGTAACAACATAACATGTTGTTCAATTTATGTAATCAAAGTATTAGGAAATGAATTGGAAATTATTACATAATAATTGAATAATATCCATTTGATTATATTCCTCACACTATGTATTATAGAATGAATATCGAAAATGCAAGTCTCAAAGGTAAAAACATACTAGGTGTAATAACATGCTAATTTGACACAACCACTACAACATATAGGCCCTTTTAACCACAATTATTCGACAAAGTTTGCACATTTTGGAATAATTATAGAATAATTGTGGCATCTCTATAAAAATTTCATTTATTGATTGTTAGGAATTGTGGATGCTCCACAATTTACACATAGTGATAATATTTTGTAGAGAACTCACATATCCAACTCTTCCTCGTAGAAAATCTACAATTTTTTGAAAATAAAATTAAAAATTATCATAAAATGCGTTTACCAAAACAAGTTATGATATTATTTTTAAAATATTAATATAAATTTATATTATTATTGAAATTATATTATCTATATTTTAATATATTTACATGTTTGAAGAAAAATTATAGAAAGTTTAAATTAGAATACTATGGAAATCTAATTATATAAAAATATATGATTATTGTAGCATATTTTAAGATGAAATAAACAAAAATATCAAATGAATTAAACAACAAACAAGATTTTTACCACAATTATTCTACAAAATTTCTACAATTTGAGAAAAATGTAGAATATTTGTCGCACCTCTATGATAATTTGATTTTTCCATTTTTAAGTATTGTGGATGTTCCACAATTTTAAAAAGTGATAATAATGTGTGGACAATACACATCTCTAACCCTTTCTATTGAAAATCCACATTCTTACCCCAAACTTATTTAAATATATATAAATTGTCACTCATACTTACACAAATCATATTTTAAGAAAATGATATAATAATATTAAAATACCACATTAAATAGTATCCAAATAATTTAAAATTTAAACTTTTAGAATATTTTAAGAAGAATGATTTAAAATTAGAAATAGAATATTGCAAATTTCTAATAATTTAGATTATATTACGTAGAGTTATATTTATTCAAAATAATTTCAATCGTTTACAAGTTACATACAAATCCCTATATTTTAGGTAAATAAGTTTATGTTTAAATTGAAAATTAGACATGAATACTTGAGAACTCTAATTAATTACCACTCTATGACACGTATAACCTTCAGCATGTGACATATCTATTCTCATCTTGCATGAAAAATATGTATAACCTTCGACTCGCGACGTTATCTAGTTAAGAAATTGTCAACATATCATACTCAATCACCATTTGCATGCATAAATTTTTACTCAAAATTTGACACTTCACCATGTAAATAGATCTCTTGGGATTCCCAAAGGATTTGTCTTGCGTTAAATCATATATAAGTGGATATTCAATACAAATGTTATCATCTCATTTTTAATTAGTGTTGTTGACTTCCTTTCAAACACTGAGAATATCTTGTAATCATTATTTTTAGGAGGTCATTTGCATGTTGAGAACCTGTTAGAAGATAAATACATGTAAAGCTTGGCCTGGAGATGGGAGCCTAATATGAAAGCCGAGAAGAAAAATACACAGGTAGGAACTTTTAATTTAAATCATTTTTGGGTTAAGATTGAGATATATGACTGTGATAAGATAGGGGTCTCCACTACCATTGTCTAATATTATTTCTCTTGGTTTTTATTTATAACTAGTTTAATAATTGAAGTCGACGTCAGTTTGATATATGCACTTACATTGGCAGGATGGGGAACCATTCTGAGGTCTATAAATGGAGGGATCTTCTAATGAATTATCACCCTACTCAAAACATCCTTCATGAACCCAATTGTTAGAACAACAACTTTCTTATCTTAGAGGGAATTTCAAAGTGAAGCAAAAATCCCTTCTTTCTGTTTATTGACAATTCCCTATGCGTGGAACACCTCAAAGAACATCTGCCAAAAAATTTGAGAGGCACAATAAACGTCTTGTAACAAAAAGAAACTTGGCCATGACGTCGACGCTAAAGGGATCAATCTGAAACAAGTGCACTCAAATATTTGTTGCTTTGCAAGAACCCGAGGTAGTTACAGAAGAACACTTGAGTGAAGCGAGAATTATGGATGTCATATCATTTGTAGAAGAAAAGGTGTACATGCCCCTAACTAGACCAATATTATACCAGACGTCTTAGTGAACATATGGTAGATTTTATATATAATGAGTTTGAAGCAAGCTATATACTTTACTTTTACAATTACTTTTGGTGTTGGGTACACATTTATAGAGGCTCAAATATATCAAAGGATCTTCATATGTGTTGGAAGAGGAGAACTTGAATTCAATGGTAAAATCATTACGAATTCTGAAATGATCGAGAGTTTATGTGGAAGGAAGAAAAAAATTGGTGATTTGATTAATGTTGTAATTGCGCTGTCACAAAGGATCATTTGGTGGTGAATGAAGAGAGAAGGGATCTTCACATCGAATAAAGTTAGTGATAGGCATTGGTGTGGTGCTTTGTCATGGTCATGAACAAGGTATTGTGTCATAGATATTTTTATATTACAAGTGTGAGCGGAAGGGAGTAACATTGGAGTTGGTGTTGAATCATGCAGAGATGTAAAAGGCCACATGTATGTTGCACGAAAAATCTAATAATGGTAGTGAGTCTACAATAATTTGTGTATGTGAGATGTGCCTCTTCTAGATTTTTGTGCCGTAAACGCATGTAGATTATAAGTCAGAATACATGACCAAAAGAGATCCATGCATTTGAATGAATCAAATGACACATTTGGCAGTGTAGGTATGAGATGGATGTTGGTTCCAATGAGGTAGAAAACTGAAAGTTCCAATCACGCCACAAGGAATTTTCAACTTCTAGATGGAGAACACATTATCTTGTGTTTATAAATTAATATTTTTATTTTAGTGTTCATTATATATTTTATTATATTATAAAGTTAAATAAATTTAAATTAGAATCAATTTTGTTTAACTTTAAATTCACTTACAAAGTAAATATGGAATTACCAGAATAATTTAGATGAAAATAATTAATGTTAAACAATTTCTTTTAAATATAATAAATTTCATGTTGTGTATATAGAAAATTTACATGTAAAATTAGTTAATTTAATGTGATATTTAAAAAGGTTAATTGTAATTTTTTACAATTTTTCCAAAGATATTTTACAAATAGTTATTGTGGCAATCAAATTGTAGCTTCCACCTACATGTTTTGTAACGACCCAAAAAAATTCACGCACAAACAACACAAGTAAAAGACCGGATTTTTTTTTTTGACTTGCTTGACACACAACATGACGCAACATGTCGTCACCAAGGATGCAACTCACCTTTGTGAAAAATTTGATACAAGGATGGCCGTAAAGGCAAAGCACGGAAACGATCACACCTATCAAGGACAATTTACTCTTCTTTTGACAAGACAACATGGAAGTCCAACCACATGACACACTTACAGCTAGGGCAAGCCACAGTAAGAAATGATTGGAGGTTATTTATTTTGATAAGACACCCTTTAGCTCATGACTTAAGTTTTTAGAAGGATTCAATATATGATTCGCACAAATTCATCTTACCAACTGAGTTAATTTCTTATACACTGTAGAGAAGTTCACTTAAAATCTTCACTTTACGACAATAGAATTGTTTAGTTCCATTAATTTAATAAAGGGAATAATTAAATTCCACAAGGCTATCTGTCCATACTTACGCTACTAGAACTTGTTCATTACCTTGCTACAACAAGAATTCGTGTTCAACAAAATCAAGAGGAACTTACAAAGTATCCTGGGAAAGAGATAAGGAGATTAGGTCGAGTTAAATTCCTCTTTAAGACGTCATTAGTTATTACCAAGGTTTAATTGGAGCTTGGGGTTTTATACGTAATTATTAACGCTTTTACTTAGGCTTCACCGAAAGAGCTTATCAAAAGGAAACTACTTACTTTCAAATAGGCTGAGAGATAAATTGTGTGGTTTCTAAATTTCCTTCTCTTACTTGTTAAATCTTATTAGAAACTAACTATTGTTTTCCTTTAGCTTGTTTTAGGCGTTCACCAAAAAGAGTAGTGTTCACTAGTTTAGCTAGGGATATCAATTTATAAAAATTTACTTTACTGAGGATAGTTTCACCTTTGAGTACTTCAAGAATCTCTTGTTCTCCAGTAAGTCATCTCTATATTAATTTATCTGAATACAAATATATTTTAGTTAACTTCTATAAGGGTTAACCATTCCATTTAATTTTACTTATATCACATCATTACAAGGTGTCAGAGAGTTTTGACTTAACACTTTATTCTCAAAAACAAGGTTTTACAATACTTATGCCAATGTAATGATTGAATATCATATCTCACCAAGGTAAGTAACTAGTCTAACAACAAAAAAAGGGAAAGAACACTTCACCACGTAGTTTTCCAAACATACAATGGCAAGAGATCTTCTAAACTCCTTGCAAGCAAAGTTACAAAATTTACAACGCATTGAACTTTCTACAAGAACTTCATAATTTTGAACTGATGAAACTTTTACACTCTTTTCTTTAATCTACTCGCATAATCCATCTGCACAAATATTATCTAGAGTCAGTTCGCTAGAACTGAGCATGATAAGATATAAACCTCACCTAATAACTTATGCCATCTAGTATTTAAATAAATGAAAGTTTGCAATACTCCTTATCAAATAATTTCTAACATACATTTAAAACTTAACTGCACATCTCATGATAATACATTTCATACTCATTAATGTTCACTTCCTTAAGATCTGCTTACATAAGAACACCATTCCAAGAGACTAGATATACAACCTTAATCATGCAATTAATCATACTTAAATTACAGTAAATAATAATGACGCTCACCTAATACCCTCGACCTACTTCACATATATAAGTGTCTAACAAGATTATCTTTCAATTAAATAAAAGCACCAACGACATTAAGTTTAAATATTAAATACAAGTATCAATCTTACATTGTTCATCGATATTACCCAAGTATCAAACCTTCATAGATAATCAGTGGTATGTAAGTATAGTTTAGATATTTATCCCGCAATTTTAAGATTATACTTATATTACCAAGGATTCCACCAATCCACAGGTTCATGTATTATTTAGGTGCCCTTTTGGTTGCTTATTCCATGTCTTTATATACTTCTTCTAGTAAAAGAGTCCAACTCATAAGAATGAGTTATGACCAACAAATCTTGTCATCTGTTGGTAATATGCCAAAGATACATTTGAATAGCTAAGATATGCAAGCTTGCAGCCCAAGCCACTATGAATGCAAGTATCAACATTATCTCAACTCCTAATAAGATGCGAGTATCAATTTTTAGCTAAACATAATAATCATCGTAAATAACAGAATTATTCCACTCGTTAACCAAGCATTGAAATAACATATTTATCCTTACCGGATACCTGATAACATAATATACCCTGTTATCTAATTCAACCTCCACTTGCATACCCCAATCTATGGGTATTAATAATTGTTCTATAAAATGAAGTTAAAATAATTTCAGGTGGACTTATATCCTTACTGTCATACATGGTAAGCACAGTTCCATTATGGTAGCTGTCACCTTTACTTAAGGCTATGCATGACTCCAATTTGGGGTAGTTATCTTAACTTCTCTATTCATCTGTTTTCCTACCAAAAGTCTTTCGACAAGCTTCCAGGTCAAAGTATAAGATAAATTTAAAATTTTATTTTTCAAGCGTTGCCTGAATTCGTATGCATGAGGGCATCACAAATCAATCAAACTTGAAGAATCTCGATGCATCCAATATTACTTTAACCGATCCAAAGGTCCAAGTAGTGCCTCAAAAATTAAGCCAAAGAATTATCCTCACAGGATTATGACTTGCGTGCATAACATGTACGTAAAGGTCATAGAAAACCCATTAACACATGCTTCAGGAGGGTTCCAATCTAATAATAAGCTCATAGTAATAATAATAGTAGAGAGGTCGGTGAGGGGTTTTCCATAATCCCCAAGGTAAATGATAATCGAATGACTCGAGATGGAGCTATCTAGAAGGACCAATTAAACTAGTATGACTCTTCCCAAATAGAAGCCCCAATCCTAATGGGGGTTTAAATTATTATAAAACCACAGTAAAATCCAAATACAGTCATAACGGAAGATTCCCTTTTTCAAGCCATGTTCTACAAAATATAAACGATACAAGAAAAAAAATTATAAACCTCATTCACGCTCCATACTATTTTCTACAGAAACCCTCATTCGAAGGAAAATCAAGGCAAAAAGACAAACCAACATTATAAGATCAGTAGGCAAGAATCGATGTAGAGATTTCTTCTACTCAAATAGTAAATAAGATAAACTGTAAAGGGGGAGAGAGATCAGTTCATGCAATTATAATTATAAGTCATCCGGAACCCAATCTCTACAGAATTCAAACAGAAATTGCAGAGATTGATTTACCCAAATACTAAAGGAAATAAATTATTAAGAGAGAGGGTTAGGGCTTATCATGCCTATTTTAAACGCTATCTCGATATGCATATGATTGTTTCAATCTGTTTGCTTGTGTTGTAGCTCTTGGCAAGCACACTCACTCCCCTGCTCCAAACCCCACCTTAACAAAACCTACGAGTTACTGATCTTTCCATGCTTCTTAGCAATCTCCTCAATAACAAGATTTTCCATCACAGAATTGGAACCATAGAAAGTACCAAATCCTCCTAAAGGAGACCACGCACTAACATGAATGTTGACATTGCTGCAATAATCTCTTAGCTTCTTTTGTTGCCACAGAGGATGCATCTCCTCCTGATTGACAGCAGGAGATATGTTGGCATAGCTCAACAAGTCGCCGAGCTTCTTGCAGGATAAATTGCTCACACCAATAGATTTAGTAAGCCCCAACTCCACGCATTGCTCCATTCCCCTCCATATAGACTCTATATCTAATGGCAAAGAAAAGAAAGTCCTCCTCTTTGGGATTTGGATGTGAAGCCCCCTTTCTCAAATTTATAGGCCAGTGGATAAGATACAGATCTAGATATTCTAGCTGCAAATTCTTTAAGGTTGTCTTCAAAGTGGAAACAGGGTCATCGTGATCACCAGCAAATAATTTACTGGTCACAAAAATTTCATCCCTGTTTATAATCCCGTTAGAAAAGCATGATTCAGAGCTTCTCCTAGAGCTGGCTCGGTGCCATAAATCTTTGGCGGTGTCAAGATGCTGTACCCGACTGTAAAAGTGTGTCAACGTGACTTGCTTCATCTGATCTATGTTGTCAGCCTTAGCCACAGTACCAAAGCCTATCAGTGGTATTGCTATTCCTGAATACAGAGCTGTGAAACTCTCTCTCGTATCCCCATGCTTCTGCTCTAACCGCAAAAGTGAAAACAACTACCTGAGTTGTATTTCTGGTACAAATTGATTTTGGGCTGTGTAAAACAGTCAATCCCGAATAGATGGTTGCAGTCGATGCTGAACAGACAACAACAAAGTTGGACAACCTCCTTGTTGGAGCGCTCAAACAGGCTTCTACCTGAACGAAACCTTTCACGTTGAATAAAAAGAGCAGAGCATGCTCCTGTGGAATTCAATTTAATGGATGGGTGTGATGGAAATGAGCACTTTCTGAGATATTGTTAGGTACATAGTGAGTTTCATGCCGCACAAGGACACTATATGAAGCTCGTGGTGCAGCAGCAAAGACCGTCGCCATTGCTATTGCAATGTATCTATCACTCTTGTATCGCCTTGCCCTCATTCATTCAAAATCCACACGCCCACCCTCGCAACATCAGGGCGATAGACCTTCATTTCACCATCAATGAATCCACTATCCAGAACACGCTGTAGCAATTCATCTGTTGCAGCATTTGATGGGGTGCAAACAAGCATTCATGGTTTAGGAAAAACAGTAGTAGACCAAAACAAGGGGCGGGGACAGAAGACTGTGAATCCTTTTGCAATAAACAAACAACGATGCGACCTGGAGCTGTTCGGCACGCAAAGGGGAGGGAATTTTAATGTTTTTTTGGCAGGTGTTGGTTGAGCCACCCACCCCCAACCATGATTTCCAACCTAACTTCTTTTATGTGCCTCCACGTAACATTAAAGCAGTTGTTGGGTCAGAGTGAACCGCATAATGAGAACAGTTCAAAGTTCAAATCTACTAAATCAAATAAGTGCGAGTTGATTGATAGTGATTGAGCTTTTGTCATCTTGGGAATAACCATAGAAAAGTAATATCAAGAGTCAACACATCATTAACCAACGTCCATTTGCATGTAGCACCTAACTAGCTCTTAACTATAATATTACACGCACATAACATAACAATTTCGTAGGTACAAACCCCTAATATTGGATAAGTCAATGGGTACAAACACTTAATTTTGGTGGTGGAGTAGCTAATAATCTTTTTTAATGTGTCCCACGTAGTGACTTGGGCCACGTGAAAACCTTTTGTATGACCGCTTACCTTTTAAACGTGTCCTGGCCACGTGGATGTGGCATGTTGTTGGAACTCATTTTCCCTTAGAGATCGTCTTTGGTTATGAGACCCATCTATGAATTTATATTAAAGTTTACCTACTTGTAGATATTTTAACATACTTAATATCACAGCATTGTATATATGCATAATAACTAAACGCTTATAGATAGTTTATAATTATATAAAAGTGATGATTGAGTATTCCCTGTGACCAAGTGAAGCCACCAATGATCGGAGAAGGCACTGATGATGTTCCATGCTTAGCACTCGATCGCCGAAGGATGAGCAATTGTAACGTAGAATAGGGCATTACATTCTCCCCCCTTAAGAAAGCATCGTCCTCGATGTGACATAACACGAGAGAAAAGAAATGGTATGCAACAAGGGAAGATAAAGAAGCAAACACACCTTATGGTTTAAAATTTTAGTCGATTAAAGCATGGCCACGGGGTAGCCTTAGGAACATTTGGTAGAAATTTTAACTTTCAATGTTCTGTGAAGATTGGCAGTTCTTTCTTGTTCATCATTTCATTTGTCTCTTTCCATTAGCACTATTCTTAGTTTAATTTCTTTTAAAATTTCATCATTGAAGAGTTTTGGTTTATTCCTTATTGTGGGTGCCCAACATGAACTGCTAACACAACACCCTATCAGGTTCACAAGACCCTACAGATTCACAAGCACACAAGTATATACTTCAAGATTGTATTACACCACATAAAGGTTACTCAAATACGGAATGGAATAGGCACAGTCCACATAACATAGTACTCGGCACACATCAATGACTGACATATAAAATGCTCAAACAAAAGAGTACTACAATCCACCAGACATTTCCTCAATTTGCATCAATGAAAAACTCACATAACACCAAACCATGCGATGGTACATAGTGTCCACAAGGGAATCAATGACATATCCCCAACATCACAACACATATCCATCGACATGAGTAACACATACATCAAAAGACCACTACCAAACATCACAATAACTCAACATATATCCCAAACACATCAACCATACAAGTCTTACAATCCCTCAAGTCTCTTATGCCTCCCTCAAATATCATATGCCTCCCTCAAGTCTCTTATGCCTCCCTCAAACTCTTATGCCTCCCTCAAGTCTCTTATGCCTCCTCTCAAGTCTCTTATGCCTCCCTCAAACTCTTAAGCCTCCCTCAAGTCTCTTATGCCTCCCTCAAACTCTTATGCCTCCCTCAAACTCTTATGCCTCCCTCAAGGAGGCCGGTTGACCCTATGGTCCAAGACACATAGAGTTCGAACACTCCTAACCTAAGTGACATAATAACGTGTGGTTCAACAACCCGCTAGTTATATGTACTCCTTGGGGCGTACCCCTACACAACGAAGCGGGTCCATAGGTCCAACCATTCCATGGTGCATCCCATGACCCTATTCCACACATCACGACAATAGAACCAGCACAACAATCCAATCAAAGTGCCAAGTGGCAAAGTACAAGCCTTGGGCAAGGCGGTAAAAATTCCAAATTTAAAAGAAAACCCAAATTCAAGCAAAATAAATGGCCAAATAGCCATAGTTAGTACCAAAATCCCCATGTTAGTGCCACAAACCAAGGAAATGCCCAAAATTGTAAAGCATGGCAATCAAGAAAAGTTGCTGGTCCTTACAAATAAAGTAAAAAAAGATCAATTACGAATAAAATCAACTCATAATAATGTCACATTACGATAACTGTGTGGCCTTATCTGGCCACCAAGGGGTACTCAACGAGTTGCTAGCACTCGGAACATCGAGCCTCAGCTCGTAAAATACATATCAATAATACAAGTGTCATCATCTCAATCAGAATCATCTCGCCATAACTTCAACAAGGTCCAACATAGTCAAAGTCACATAGGTTAAATCCATACGACAACCATATCGGGAGAGAGAAAAGAGTATAGGTTGCCATCTACTGAGCTTGAGGTGTCCGCGAAACACAATATGCATGGCACCCGTTGAACAAGTGTCACACATACCAAACAAACGAAAGTGGGTTTTTAGCCTATGTAAGGCTCCACTTCCTATCTCATACTCGGCTCAGTGACTGGTCAATGGTACACATTTTCTCACTCCATACATACACAGTCTACCGATTTCCCTCAGGTTCGGTTAGTGTAAGGCTCACAACATAACATATAACTACATTACTAACACCCTGGTGGTACACACATAGCTACCATAACGTCTCACGTATGGTAGGTATACGGGGTAGATCACAATCATACATTCACAGGGCGCAATACATCACTTTACCACATTCTGCACCCAAAGTGCAATCACAATACGATAGGGTTCATACACTCACCGTATGACCCTAAATCACGACATGAATCATTACATATCACACAACTCAGATATACGATGAACATAATAACATCACAACATAATATCCATTGCTACATAACAAGGTGGTACACACATTTCTCCAAAACATGGTAAAAACATCATGATACAACTCATCTCTTTTAACATCAATCTAGTCATACAACACATTGATACACCTACATAGCACAATATGTCACAAAGCTCCAACACTATGTTATCCACTTTATAATTCTTTTCACACATCACAAGCAGTAATTCACACGTGAACTCTTCATAGAATCCACAAGAAGGAGAGAGAATACTCCCATCCCCAAACATATCAACATGATCACAAACACGCACAATGTGACATACACATCATGTGCGTTCACAAAAACACAATTACGACATGGATCACATCACGTTTAAAGCACATTACTCTTCCAATATCTACCACCATCATGCAACATCATCATCATCATGCAGTATCATCATGTAACACCACCACCACCATGTAACATCATCATATAACACCAATCCGGCCCATAGGTTCGAGAGCATGAACCTACGCTCTGATACCAAATGTAACGACCCAAAAAATTCACGCACAAACAACACAGTAAAAGACAGGATTTTTTTTTTTTGACTTGCTTGACACATAACATGACGCAACATGTCGTCACCAAGGATGCAACTAACACTGTGAAAAATTTGATACAAGGATGGCCGTAAAGGCAGCACGGAAACGATCACACCTATCAAGGACAATTTACTCTTCTTTTGACAAGACAACATGGAAGTCCAACCACATGACACACTTACAGCTAGGGCAAGCCACAGTAAGAAATGATTGGAGGTTATTTATTTTGATAAGACACCCTTTAGCTCATGACTTAAGTTTTCAGAAGGATTCAATATATGATTCGCACAAATTCATCTTACCAACTGAGCTAATTTCTTATACACTGTAGAGAAGTTCACTTAAAATCTTCACTTTACGACAATAGAATTGTTTAGTTCCATTAATTTAATAAAGGGAATAATTAAATTCCACAAGGCTATCTGTCCATACTTACGCTACTAGAACTTGTTCATTACCTTGCTACAACAAGAATTCATGTTCAACAAAATCAAGAGGAACTTACAAAGTATCCTGGGAAAGAGATAAGGAGATTAGGTCGAGTTAAATTCCTCTTTAAGATGTCATTAGTTATTACCAAGGTTTAATTGGAGCTTGGGGTTTTATACGTAATTATTAACGCTTTTACTTAGGCTTAACTGAAAGAGTTTATCAAAAGGAAACTACTTACTTTCAAATAGGCTGAGAGATAAATTGTGTGGTTTCTAAATTTCCTTCTCTTACTTGTTAAATCTTATTAGAAACTAACTATTGTTTTCCTTTAGCTTGTTTTAGGCGTTCACCAAAAAGAGTAGTGTTCACTAGTTTAGCTAGGGATATCAATTTATAAAAATTTACTTTACAAGGATAGTTTCACCTTTGAGTACTTCAGAATCTCTTGTTCTCAAGTAAGTCATCTCTATATTAATTTATCTGAATACACATATATTTTAGTTAACTTCTATAAGGGTTAACCATTCCATTTAATTTTACTTATATCACATCATTACAAGGTGTCAGAGAGTTTTGACTTAACACTTTATTCTCAAAAACAAGGTTTTACAATACTTATGCCAATGTAATGATTGAATATCATATCTCACCAAGGTAAGTAACTAGTCTAACAACAAAAAAGGGAAAGAACACTTCACCACGTAGTTTTCCAAACATACAACGGCAAGAGATCTTCTAAACTCCTTGCAAGCAAAGTTACAAAATTTACAACGCATTGAACTTTCTACAAGAACTTCATAATTTTGAACTGATGAAACTTTTACACTCTTTTCTTTAATCTACTCGCATAATCCATCTGCATAAATATTATCTAGAGTCAGTTCGCTAGAACTGAGCATGATAAGATATAAACCTCACCTAATAACTTATGCCATCTAGTATTTAAATAAATGAAAGTTTGCAATACTCCTTATCAAATAATTTCTAACATACATTTTAAAACTTAACTGCACATCTCATGATAATACATTTCATACTCATTAATGATCACTTCCTTAAGATCTGCTTACATAAGAACACCATTCTAAGAGACTAGATAAACAACCTTAATCATGCAATTAATCATACTTAAATTACAGTAAATAATAATGACGCTCACCTAATACCCTCGACCTACTTCACATATATAAGTGTCTAACAAGATTATCTTTCAATTAAATAAAAGCACCAATGACATTAAGTTTAAATATTAAATACAAGTATCAATCTTACATTGTTCATCGATATTACCCAAGTATCAAACCTTCATAGATAATCAGTGGTATGTAAGTATAGTTTAGATATTTATCCCACAATTTTAAGATTATACTTATATTACCAAGGATTCCACCAATCCACAGGTTCATGTATTATTTAGGTGCCCTTTTGGTTGCTTATTCCATGTCTTTATATACTTCTTCTAGTAAAAGAGTCCAACTCATAAGAATGAGTTATGACCGACAATACTGTCATCTGTTGGTAATATGCCAAAGATACATTTGACTAGCTAAGATATGCAAGCGCAGCCCAAGCCACTATGAATGCAAGTATCAACATTATCTCAACTCCTAATAAGATGCGAGTATCAATTTTTAGCTAAACATAATAATCATCGTAAATAACAGAATTATTCCACTCGTTAACCAAGCATTGAAATAACATATTTATCCTTACCGGTTACCTGATAACATAATATACCCTGTTATCTAATTCAACCTCCACTTGCATACCCCAATCTATGGGTATTAATAATTGTTCTATAAAATGAAGTTAAAATATTTCAGGTGGACTTATATCCTTACTGTCATACATGGTAAGCACAGTTCCATTATGGTAGCTGTCACCTTTACTTAAGGCTATGCATGACTCCAATTTAGGGTAGTTATCTTAACTTCTCTATTCATCTGTTTTCCTACCAAAAGTCTTTCGACAAGCTTCCAGGTCAAAGTATAAGATAAATTTAAAATTTTATTTTTCAAGCGTTGCCTGAATTCGTATGCATGAGGGCATCACAAATCAATCAAACTTGAAGAATCTCGATGCATCCAATATTACTTTAACCGATCCAAAGGTCCAAGTAGTGCCTCAAAAATTAAGCCAAAGAATTATCCTCATAGGATTATGACTTGCGTGCATAACATGTACGTAAAGGTCATAGAAAACCCATTAACACATGCTTCAGGAGGGTTCCAATCTAATAATAAGCTCATAGTAATAATAATAGCAGAGGGTCTGGTGAGGGGTTTTCCATAATCCCCAAGGTAAATGATAATCGAATGACTCAGATGGAGCTATCTAGAAAGACCAATTAAACTAGTATGACTCTTCCCAAATAGAAGCCCCCAATCCTAATGGGGGTTTAAATTATTATAAAACCACAGTAAAATCCAAATACAGTCATAACGGAAGATTCCCTTTTTCAAGCCATGTTCTACAAAATATAAACGATACAAGAAAAAAAATTATAAACCTCATTCATGCTCCATACTATTTTCTACAGAAACCCTCATTCGAAGGAAAATCAAGGCAAAAAGACAAACCAACATTATAAGATCAGTAGGCAAGAATCGATGTAGAGATTTCTTCTACTCAAATAGTAAATAAGATAAACTGTAAAGGGGAGAGAGATCAGTTCATGCAATTATAATTATAAGTCATCCGGAACCCAATCTCTACAGAATTCAAACAGAAATTGCAGAGATTGATTTACCCAAATACTAAAGGAAATAAATTATTAAGAGAGAGGGTTAGGGCTTATCATGCCTGTTTTAAACGCTATCTCGATATGCATCTGATTGTTTCAATGCAGCTGCTTGTGTTGTAGCTCTTGGGCAGCACACTCACTCCCTGCTCCAAACCCCACCTTAACAAAACCTGAGTTACAGTCTTTCCATGCTTCTTAGCAATCTCCTCAATAACAGGATTTTCCATCACAGAATTGGAACCATAGAAAGTACCAAATCCTCCTAAAGGAGACCACGCACTAACATGAATGTTGACATTGCTGCAATAATCTCTTAGCTTCTTTTGTTGCCACAGAGGATGCATCTCCTCCTAATTGACAGTAGGAGATATGTTGGCATAGCTCAACAAGTCGCCGAGCTTCTTGTAGGATAAATTGCTCACACCAATAGATTTAGTAAGCCCCAACTCCACGCATTGCTCCATTCCCCTCCATATAGACTCTATATCTAATGGCAAAGAAAAGAAAGTCCTCCTCTTTGGGTTTGGATGTGAAGCCCCCTTTCTCAAATTTATAGGCCAGTGGATAAGATACAGATCCAGATATTCTAGCTGCAAATTCTTTAAGGTTGTCTTCAAAGTGGAAACAGGGTCATCGTGATCACCAGCAAATAATTTACTGGTCACAAAAATTTCATCCCTGTTTATAATCCCCATTAGAAAAGCATGATTCAGAGCTTCTCCTAGAGCTGGCTCGGTGCCATAAATACTGGCAGTGTCAAGATGCCTGTACCCGACCTGTAAAGCTGTGTCAACAGCTTGCTTCATCTGATCTATGTTGTCAGCCTTAGCCACAGTACCAAAGCCTATCAGTGGTATTGCTATTCCTGAATACAGCTGTGAAACTCTCTCTCGTATCCCCATGCTTCTGCTCTGACCGCAAAAGTGAAAACAACTACCTGAGTTGTATTTCAGGTACAAATTGATTTTGGGCTGTGTAAAACAGTCAATCCCGAATAGATGGTTGCAGTCGATGCTGAACAGACAACAACAAAGTTGGACAACCTCCTTGTTGGAGCGCTCAAACAGGATTCTACCTGAACGAAACCTTTCACATTGAATAAAAAGAGCAGAGCATGCTCCTGTGGAATTCAATTTAATGGATGGGTGTGATGGAAATGAACAACTACAGATATTGTTAGGTACAGAGTGAGTTTCAGGCCGTACAAGGACACTATATGAAGCTCGTGGTGCAGCAGCAAAGACCGTCGCCATTGCTATTGCAATTGTATCTATCACTCTTGTATCGCCTTGCCCTCATTCGTTCAAAATCCACACGCCCACCCTCGCAACATCAGGGCGATAGACCTTCATTTCACCATCAATGAATCACTATCCGAACACGCTGTAGCAATTCATCTGTTGCAGCATTTGATGGGGCGCAAACAAGCATTCGTGGTTTAGGCAGAAAACAACAGGTAGACCAAAACAAGGGGCGGGGACAGAAGACTGCGAATCCTTTTGCAATAAACAAACAACGATGCGACCTGGAGCTGTTCGGCACGCAAAGGGGAGGGAATTTTAATGTTTTTTTGGCAGGTGTTGGTTGAGCCACCCACCCCCAACCATGATTTCCAACCTAACTTCTTTTATGTGCCTCCACGTAACATTAAAGCAGTTGTTGGGTCAGAGTGAACCGCATAATGAGAACAGTTCAAAGTTCAAATCTACTAAATCAAATAAGTGCGAGTTGATTGATAGTGATTGAGCTTTTGTCATCTTGGGAATAACCATAGAAAAGTAATATCAAGAGTCAACACATCATTAACCAACGTCCATTTGCATGTAGCACCTAACTAGCTCTTAACTATAATATTACACACACATAACATAACAATTTCGTGTACAAACCCCTAATATTGGATAAGTCAATGGGTACAAACACTTAATTTTGGTGGCGGAGTAGCTAATTTTTTTTTAATGTGTCTCCACGTAGTGACTTGGGCCACGTGAAAACCTTTTGTATGACCGCTTACCTTTTAAACGTGTCCTTGGCCACGTGGATGTGGCATGTTGTTGGAACTCGTTTTCCCTTGGAGCTCGTCTTTGGTTATGAGACCCATCTATGAATTTATATTAAAATTTACCTACTGTAGATATTTTAACATACTTAATATCACAGCATTGTATATATGCATAATAACTCGCTTACTATAGATAGTTTATAATTATATAAAAGTGATGATTGAGTATTCCCTGTGACCAAGGTGAAGCCCACCAATGATCGACGAAGGCACAATGATGTTCCATGCTTAGCACTCGATCGCCGAAGGATGAACAGGTGTAACGTAGAATAGGGCATTATGTGGCTAAAATCCTAAAATGTTGTAGTGAACCCAATATGTACTCACACTAAATTTTGACACTACATTTTAATAGATTATATAGAGTCCATAGTTTGTTGTATAATCATTCTTGCATAAAAGGAAACTTGCATATGTTTGAATCCTAAACATTGCATATGTTAGACATGGATACTCTATGTTTAGGGTTCCTTTGATGATGCCATCCATCAATGACCACCAACACAAAACGTTTAACATTTTGGATCATTGTTATTATGGGTAACAATTCAATACATTCATACGAAACTTTGAAATCAAATGAAATCACCAAAAAATTGAATGAAATCAATTTGAATAAATTCATCACACTACGTATTACAAAAAAAACATTGAAAATGCATGTTTTCTAGGTAACAACATAGTATGTGGAGAAAAAACTACTTTGATATAGATCATGTATGCATACGAAACTTTGACATCACACTTTTCAACAATATAATGAGTATTGTTAGCAAGAATAATGTGTTGGATAATCATTATTAGGGGTACCAACGTAGCATGTTGTTGAATTGTCATAATCAAAGTATTAGGAAATGAATTGGAAATTATTCCAAAATAATTGACTGAAATCGATTTGATTATATTTCTCACACTATGCAGTGTAGAATGAATATCCAAAATGCATGTTTAAGAGGTAACAACATACTAGGTGTAATAACATGTTACTTCGACATAGTCCATGTACTCACACAAAAATTTGACACTAAAATTTAATAAAGTATATAGAGGATAGTTTGTAATTATAGTGCATTGTATTTAAGAATTCTCATGGTTAACAACATTATACCTTGTTGACATGTAGTAAAAAAATTGAACACTATACATTTAAAAAACAAAATTTTATGTAGAGATTAATGTCTTGAGTAAACTTAAAAATATTCTACTACAACTATCACTCTTTCTACAAATAATATTTACATAACATAATTTATTTTATGTTATTGTATTTTCTAAACAGAGTTTCAACCTGTACCATGATTATTTTCATATACACATTTGGATTTTACAAGTGATGGTAAAAAATTTCAAATAGGTTCAGACTATGTATTGCAAAACAATCATTGAAAATGCATATTTTTGAGGTAACAACGTAGTAAGTGGAATAAAAATATACTTTTATATAGATCATGTATGTACATGAAACTTTGACAGAACAATTTTGGACATCATCATTGTTAGTGACCTAACAACGTAATATGTAATATCATATTGGATCTTCTGCAATAATAAAAAAAGTTAATCACTATCAAATATGTACTAACTTTGTGCTATACTATCAAATAGGTTTGTGTTCATTCTGGAATAGCTACTTTATGCTACACAAAAGAATGCACTCCCAAAATTTGGTGTTTATGCTCTTATGTTGTTAAGGCTTCCGTTCGGCAAATACTCATAAACAAGCAACCTTTCCATCCCTCCAACACAACATCCCAATAACTTCACAAGGTTTTCGGTGCTGAACATTGGCCACCAGCGTCACTTCATTCAAAAACTCTCTTTTCCCTTGTGCAGATCTTTCAAACAGCATTTTCACTGCTATCTACTTTCCGTCTCTACTTTTTGGCAGTGGCTGCAACTTGTGCAATCTTGGATGTTTCATTCCAGACACACATTGTCCACATGTCCATGTAGAAGATGCCCTCCTCTTTTGATAGTCCTGATCAATGGCATTTGTCTCTAATTATATCCTTGCAGCGCCTTGACGAAGACGGCAGATCGTAGACTGTTCTATACAATTACAATCAAGTTTTCTATGGATTTGCAGCGAAGCTCACCCCTGCGCAAGCTGAGGCCTTGGAGAAGACGGATGGAAGGGAGTGTGTGAGTCTGGGACGCTGAACGCGTCTCACTGTAATAAGAAATTGATCGGCACAAGATTTTTCTGTAAAGGCTGCAAATGGGCCTGTGGACGAGGCCGAGAAGTACATATCTCCAAGGGATCAGGCCGATCATGGCACCCACACGGCTTTGGAAGACCCTATCCTCATGGCACGAACTATATCCAGCTGCCCTGCAGTGAAATAGGGGAAAATGAAGCTATGAGCGGGATATTAGGGAAATGGAATGAATGAGCGGTAAAATTTAAATTTTGAATTAGAAATTTATTAGCTCAAAGGTAATAAACTAGCAATCGCACGCGAGCAGTGCGATGTAAACGCCGAAAGGGGAGCGGTGAAGGAGTGGATAGTTGTTGCTCGAAGGAGGGGGAGAAAATACATATTTATGGGAGAGGATATATTTTTGTTAGACACAAATAGGGTGACAAAGTGCAATGGATTTAACAATCCTCGTCTTTAAGCATTTAGTTGAGTAAAGCATCATTGAATAAAGAAAACAATATGAATTGATCATACAAAGTAGTTGTATTGATTGAATGAAGTATGTGACAACTAGTATTCCTGAATATAATGATTTTTTCACTAATGAATATTCTTTTGTAAATATATTTACTTTTGTAAAAATGTATATTCGTTAAGAGTACAATATAGTAGAAAATATCAATGTTGAAGAGTAAAAAAATACAAATCATTTTTTTTAAATTTTAATTTAACAATATTTCATTATTGAAAAATATCCCAAACAATTTTGTCATAGTTATCACCCTTTCCCCTAAACATGGCCCCCATATGTAATTGCCTGAAATTTTTGCAAAGGATTGTTGACCACATATTTGAGGGCCATATTATCGATATAGAAAACAATCCACCATCTAAAAACAATCTAAAAAACAATAATAAATTATGTTTCAATTTCAACTCTTCACATACATTACACAATGTATATGTAGGCATATTTTGTCATAATGTATTGTGGTAGGTAAATGGAGTATGAACACTATTGTTACATTTCCTCCATTACTGTCATGTTGTCACAAGTACTTCCAACACTTACGAGAAGCAATTATTGAAACCCACATGATAGAATGGACTCAAGTTAAACTTTCGTCTAATAAGAAGCACATTTATTTTGAAGAAAAACAAAAGTTGGAAGGTTGGAAGGATGCACTTTCTTTAGAGCAGACCTAGCAATAACAAGGATTGGAAATGTCATTAAAATACAACATGTTACATTTATTGAATAACTAATAAAAGTGTATTTCACTTATTTTTTTGATAAACTTGTGACTTGGTTACTTTGCAAAATAAGAAAAAGATTAAACAGTCAAATTTCCAAGAAAACAAAGCCGATAACGCACAACAAGATAAATAGGTTAATCAAATGCAATGCCGCCAATCACAACAGGGGAAGGATATTTCTTTTTATTAAAAGCCATTGTGGAAGGGAAGGTTGAAGTGGATCAAAAGGTTGATAGCAGGTTAAGAGATAATAACACGGAGTTTGTATAAATAAGTTAAACAAGCAAACAAGAAGCAATAAATTAATGAATGTTGAATCAATTATGTTATCATTGACTCTAGCAGACATTAAAATAACACATTAAAACAATTAACCAAAATTTGCCAACACTTGATTTTACATGGCATCAAAATTCCAAATATCTAGAAGTTGTGAATGTACACAAAGTATGACCTAGTAAAAAAGAGTTTTGAATAACAGCTCAGTCATGGCTTTCAATTTCGAACAATCATGAATTTAATAAAGCTATGCATTATTTGAACCTATTTTATACATGCGATTTTACCACGCAAGAGGAGTTTGTATGTTTTTAGTTTTCATTTATATCAGTACATGCTAATAACATTTCCACAAAATAAAGGAAATGCTTGTATTAAAAATGTTCCCGTCAAATGATCACGTCAAAACTACATTTCACTGCCATGCAACAACAACTTCATTTTTTGGGGGCAAAGCCATCGGAATTCGGTTTGCAGCAAAGACAACTTTGAACCAAAGACATCTAAAAAAGAGCGGACAGGAAGTATGAGAAATGCAGATTGAATTGTCATAAGTGCCATTAACAACACATTTAATTGAAAATCCAAGAATGCATAGTGCACACACTAAATCTACATAGAGGTGGTACTATACAAAAATATACATAAAACAAAAAGGCAAGGTATCATTTAAAACTTCAAGTACAATATACATAAAACAAAGAACAGAGTCAGTTATATCACGGGGCAGCTGTGGATAACTACCTTGCCATTATGTCCCTTACTCTTGTACCTCCATTCAATTGGCATCATGTAAACAGCAGCTGCATTCATGTTGAATGGCGTTGAACACACGTTTTAACGTCCAAAAATACTAAAAAGTGCTAAAGAGCCCATGCTTTAAAAGATTCATGTGTTAACAGTCAATCAGCAACAACTCGTATGCTGTAAAAGCTCTTCACATCAAACATAGAGTTTCATTGTTTAAGCTCGTCACTAAAAACCTATTTTCCTGCAGGGCAAACAAATTTAAGTAACTGAAAATGCAAGTTCAGCTGTGATTAGAAATACTCGTTGAACTGTCAATACCAATGATGTTTTGGATAAAATGAAGGAATTGCATTTAGGGAATGGCTTGGACTGAGATACTTTTTGTTAACAAGTTTCTTTATTTGTTTGCAGATTCAATTCTATTGGTAAATGGCAAATCGTCCCCGACCCCGAGCAAGAAAAACATTGATTCTGATAATAATAGTAATTATGGCAAATCCTTGTAGGTTTTAATTTGTAGGGCTTTAGGTATAAATTTTCAATGGCGCACTGTACATGATTTTTTTTGAATTTTTCCTAAATTCTAGAAGAAAAGAAATGGAAGATTTTAATATAACCTAGTGGTGAAATAAAAATTCATAACAATAACCTAAAGCATTAAACACAAAAATTTATGGAATAAAACATGTTTCCTCCCTTGGACACAAAAATTTATGGAATAAAACATGTTCCCTCAAATTTTCTCTCTATTTTGCACAATTGATGTCGCCATATGTTGTCTATATGGATTTGAAGCTATAGGGGGTTTAGAGGAATTTTCAAAGTGCTTTGTAATAGCCTTCAACTTTCTACAGGATACAACTGCCGCTACAATAAATGTTTACTTATATTTATCAATTTCTACCTTACTGTTGTTCTATGTGAGAAGAAACAATTGTATGGAAGAAATACACTAAAAAGAGGCTTTCCCATGTCGGACTATTGTACAGATACAGTTTTCTTGATTCTTTTCCTCTATATTTGCACCAAAGGTTATTCAAGGGCTCAAATGAAGCCAAATAATAATCTGTATTTGAGGTTTTAACATAATTACAAATGATACTGAAACTCAATCCATTCATTTTACATCCACTATATAGGTATGATGCAACATAAGGCAATCCATCATCATCAAGCTTATCTACCCTGGGGTTTGCTGTGTTTGGCTTTCCAAAATCTAAGTCTAGCTTGGATGAACTTTTAGAGTTACTGTCATCACAATCTGTCTCTGATGTGAATGTATGGAAATGCATGGTTCGAAACAGCCCACGATCTATTGATGCATGGTTTAAAACCACAGAGTCTTCCTGATTGTATCCATAATGAACATTCACAGCAACAATAGCATTTTGACCATTATGGAGCTCCACTTTCTTGAGGCACTCAGAGGACATAGTCGAAAAGAACACTGCCAGGGCCTGTGTCTGGGAGTAAATTCTGATCCTGAAGACAATCAAAGTTTTGAACATCGAAATCTATATTAGAAAAATTATGTTCATTTCAAAAATTGAGACAATATAATCAAACAATTGAACTCTATATACCAGAATATAGACCATATTCGATAGGAGTGTGAAATTATCAAGAAACAAGCAACAAAAAATAAAATTGTATTTCAAAATTCAATACAGAAATCATCTGACTGTAGTAGAGTGCAAAATTTTAGACCAAACGTGTAGTAGAATAGTGGAAAATTAAGGTAAAAGATTTCATGTAAATCACCTAAAAATGAAGAAACGTGCAAGGAAATAGGCCGAAATTTTAACTATTGTTTGAAATGAAGTTAATATTTCATGTGGCTATACTGCCGAGTGCAAACTGTAGAAAAATCCGAGAAAATTTGACAAAAAAAGTAAACTATATTTGAAATCCAAACTGTAGTAAACTGCAAATTTTTGAGAAAAAGGTTAGGAATTCAAGCTGTAGCCTGGAATTGTGCTAAGATTTAATCTTTGACTAAGCATGAGTGCAAAATGTGAAGCTATGTACAAAGAAAAGTTAAAATTCAATTTACAATTTGGAACACTATGCACCTATATAAGAATGCCCCAAAAAGAGGCAGGAAATTAGTTCAAATTTTTAGTCGCAATTTATATTATAAATCTACAATTGAAGAATAAAAATGATAAAGAAATTTACTTGCAGATTCCACTTCTTTTCAACCTCAGAGTTTGTCGTGCCATTAGATATAGGCAAACTGACATTTTTATTTGTGGCTGCTTTATCCTGAATCCTGACACAATAGAAAACCAAACATCTCCAATTATCAAACTTTACATCCTTTGTAAATGACCCTCATCAAATGGATCCAGCTCACAATGAGTAAATTGTCCATAGTCTAAGTTCTTTTCAGCCATCCTTAAAATTTCAATCCCACAAGCTATTTGAGAGTGGTTCTTATTTCATTTCAAAAACAAAATACCACAGAAGATGTTAACCACAAAAATTGCTTTCCGGGATCATTTTTTCAAGGAATAACAAAGAGCCAATTAAAGGAATATGTCATACACGCAGATCAAGGCCTTGTAATTTTTTCTTAAAGAAGGTCGAAAAGGCTCATGGTGAAATTTGACATGAAAGAAGCTTTATTACTGATGCCCTTGCATCACAGTTGAAGTTAACAACTACTATATAACATGAATTAAACATCTAACAGACCCACAAAGCCAAATTGTTCCACATGGCATGTTTTATTGTTATTACAGTCTTTTGATGCCGGTGTGAAGGGGAATTTTGTTGGTGGATTCTTATCAGTAGACAATGGTGATCTTTGGATTTTTATTCCTTTGTACATACTGAGAAATGAGGCACTTGTTACTTCCATTTCTCTTCTACAGAATCTAACAATTGGATCTGTACTGCACAACCTAAGCCCCACTCTATTTATAAGGACCCTCTAAATTGCGCAATTATAGTGTCCAATGCAACCAGCTGCCTTGGAAGTTCATTAGAAAGCCTAAAAGCCAACTATAATCTTGGTTAGTTTGCGTTCAATTTTATTGTTTGTCAATGCATTTGGAAGAGTTGAGTATGATTTACTAGTCCTCGTTTATAAATTTGCTATTGATTTGATCACTTTCATTTGATTATTATGATTTTAAATTTTTTATACTTCTCATTAACTTTGATTTGAGACTTCCGTCAACTCTAGTTCTCTTGCAAATTGATGGCTTTGTTGGAGACTAAATGGTGTTTAGTTCATGTAAATTCAGGAAGATATACAGACACAGTTTCAAGTTCTAAAAACCTTTTGCCTATCCTCTAAACAATTATTATGATGACAAAATGAAAACAATTACGTCAAATCTAAGAAAGGAAATTTTCTTAAGATGCCCTAGAAGGAGGAGCCAATATAAGAATTAAAGCTACAAACATCTCTGACAGAGCCTAATGCATGTCTTTACTAAGCATTATAATCACACTTCCGACAAAACATTTGTTGCGATAATCCATACATGGTTGTATGGTTTTATACATTATAAGATGCCATGATAATAAGTTGAAAGTTTTACTTAGAAAAGCTTGAGGTAGGAAATAAAAGAAGCAAATGAGATACAAAAAAATTCTGTTCGGGATATTTGTAGCTCTGTTAATCTATTGCTATTACAAGATGTGCAGAAATGTATTGAAAGTTGGAATCCATTCTGGATTGTAGAGCACTTTCTATTTAGTAATGTTTGTAAGCCAACTAACCGCTTTTTGGTATCTCATACAAATCAAACGGTCTGTAGGACAGTGACTTCCACTATGGAGGGTAAATCTATTTAGGAACATGCTCCAATACTTGCTTCTTAAAGTTAGTATTTTCTTTGACAGGGACTAACTGAAAACCCCAGCAACTGTTTGGACTTTTACCCTCTTTTACGAGCTTCGTGATGCGCTAAAAAACTTAGGAGACATAGACAATGCTTATTAATTTTCAATGCCTATAAAAGTAGATTCTAGTATAAATTTCGCCTCAACTTTTAACAGATTTGTATGTTGGGTAAAGAACGATTGGCCGGCGTAATAGCTTTATTAAATAATGGAGGAAGTATCAGATTGATAATTGTTCTTACTACAAATTGTTGTGGAAAAGCATATACAGGTGTGTAGCAAATTGCGAAACTACTAACCTTTAAGATGAGGCGATCCTTATGATCTGATTGCCAATGTGAATGTAACAGCAACCGCAAACGTTTTGATGATTGTACCTGAATATGACACAGTAAATAAGAAAATAACATTAACCTATTGGTGCATTAGCAATTACGCGTAATATGTACACCATGAATAGAAAAGTATATATATTTTAAAACAATTGAGTTAGATGTCAGTTTTTCTTACGCCGTGTGTTATAGGCATCTGAGATAATTTTTAGTTCGAAATTTCTTTCCTGACATTCGGTTTATAGTATTATGGATCTCCCTTATTCTGGATCTTTTACAGAGGAAAGGCAGGGTATTATGGCAGGTTTCCAATTCCCACGTCAAATGCAAATTCCATCTAGTACATATATTGCAATCATGGCAATGGCTGATACCACATCTTTTCCAAGCATTCTTTCAAACAGTTCATCTGCATTAGGTATGCTTCGACATTTTGTATAGATGTCTACTACAGCACTTGCAAGTACATCTAACAAACCATTAGGCAGTCCCTGATAGCACATTTTTTTCCAGGCATTCTTTCAAAGAGTTCATATAGATGTTCTGAAGATTACATATTTTCAATTATTGCAGGCCTGTATTTTCACGTGCATGGTTTCACAAGGAAAAACAGTCGACTCTTTCATTGATCACAGGTGATTAAATGGCATTTGCTACACACTATTTTTTCATAAAAACCGTGTTTAAATGTATGTCAAGTGCAAAGTTTTGATAGATGCCGGTAAAGAGTTTCAGCAAGTGAAAGAACGAGACAGTTTCTCATGGAATACAATTATTGCAGCATACAAAAGACATGGTTATCCTTACAGGGCAGTAACCCTATTTCACTCTATGCAAGAAACAGGGCTTCAACACGACGAGTTTACATTTGCCAACATACTCTCAGCCTGTGTCAAAATCGGAACTTTGGAACAAGGTATGGGCATCCATCAAAGCATAGACATGTATGAAAAATGTGGAATCGTAGACAAGGCACGTGAACTGTTCGACAGAATGCCTCAAAAAAATGTGGGATCGTGGAAAGTAATTATTGCAGGATATGCCCAAAATGGATTTGTTGAAAATGCGTTATAATTACTTAGATACATGCACACGCTATGGACGTGCAGCAAAGCATAATGGATACACGAATTTTCACTGATGTATGTGCAACTGCCTGGTAGACATGTATGCAAAATGTGGAAGCATAGACAAGGCACGTGAACTGTTTGATAAAATGCTTGATTAGTGCAATGAATAGCGGTTGCAATACAATCACACTCGAAAGTTTCAGAATAGACAACTATAGAGTTGACCCATTTTCTGCTTCTGACCTTTCCCTTGCTTAGTTCTAAAAGTGCAACACGTTCTGATTTATATGCTTCTTTTTGTTGATGATGTGATCTTTTTATTCTCTTTTCACAAGGTTTTATAGTGACAGTTGCATTATTTGGTTCAGTTTTATCGTCTTTACCTGCTGGTCAAGCGTAGCAAGTACAGAGTGTGACAATATGTGCATACGTCCAGTCCTACCTGTGTAAGAGATACGCTTTCATAGTAATAAGTGACCATAAGTTCTTTGAGCTCCATTTCCCGCATATCCCAATCAATATGTGAATTTTGATAACAATCATACCTTAAAAATTACATCAGACAGTATATTCTTCCGAAGCCATTTCAGCTGCAGTACTTGAGTGAGGTAGATGCTGCTGAATATGAGCAGAGGGAAGCCCTTAATCACCGCCAAAGGAGCCTCAAATTGCGTCTATGTGCCTTATTTCTCAGAGTATTTTATCAGTGTGTTTCTTTACATTATTTTCATTATTTTTTTAAGACTAAGAGAATCGATTGTAGGCGCCTATATCTTGGTTTCTCTTTTTTGAAAATACAGGACCTTCATGTTGATGGTATAGATATGGTGGAAAGCATTGACGAAAATGTTGACAATGCTGGAATTTTGGATGAAATAACTACTAGGAGCCGTTGTGAATTGAAACACTGACTTGGAAAATTTTAACTCATTTCATGCAGTTTTTGCGCTAAGGATCTGGTAAGAGATATGACTATCTATAATAATACCCAAAGAGATACACAAAGTGCTTGCTCATTTCAGCAGTCAATGAGTTTGAAGCTTACCCTAGGGCATGACAAAACAGCTGAGCATGGTATCCAATCAACGATTTACTGAACTGCAGTGTCCTTGTAAGATGTTAACAACGCCCTTGCAATATTTATACCTAGAATACCAAGGCACTTTATCTGACCGTCAACTAATCATGCATCTTCCATTAAGCATAAAAAATTGCATTTAGCTATTGTAAGAAAATTGGTGCTCCTTACATTTTTTTCAACAAAACCGTATTTCTTCGAAACAAAAAACGGGAGGCGAGGTTGGGCATAGATCATTGCTAATTGAATAGATGATAACTACACACTAATCTAGGGCAATTAAAATAAATATGTAATATGTACCTGAGGACTGGTCGAGAGTAAGCTGCAATTGCTGCCCGTTGTCCACAATTTTAGCGTGATCGCTACCCCACGAGATGTCAAAGTCGCTGTAAAACTCGCAGAGACTGCATGCTGCAAAATTGCGAGGTGGGTAAAGACTAAGCATAAGAGGAGGAGGAGGAGCGCCATGAACGTTATAATACCAACGATTTCTCAAGCTGTCAAAGTGGAAATCAGACACTATTGTAATTGTTGTTAACAATGTAGAGAGGCAATGGGAAATACAAGGAAGAGCGAAGATATATATACACATATGCGTGGATTCCCAAGGTATATATATACATATACTGGGAAATTCAGACAAGTCCCACGCGTTACGCGTTTTTCCAATTCCGGTGTTGTACCACAGTTTACAGCTATTTGGTTGTGCTTGTGGTTGTGGCATGAAGCCGTCAAAGTCTACAGAAGCAAAAGGATACAAGTTTCCGCGTGACAGAGGTGCCATAGCTGTCTCCTGTCTCTCTCTATGTCCGATGATGTGACGTAAGCGTATGCGTATAAAATTAGAATCGCATGCAACGATCGGACATTTCAAACGAACGGCCAACATGGTTTTGATCGTCGACCAAATCATCACAGCCGCCCCTGTCGCTGTTGATGTCAGAGAGGGGAGCTTTTTCCCATAGAGAACACGCCTTTCGGCGTAATTAACTGATATGACGGACACAGCAAGACAGACGGAGACGGAGGAAAACGGAAACTGTTGGTCAACTGCCACATCAACATCTTCCACATCACCCCTCCCTGCGAACTTACGTGAGGGATAGGCACAGCCCTATTGGGTATCCAATTTTATGTGCCTCGAAACTTCCTATTTTTATGACCTGGTCAAGGATGGGTTTGCCTATTTCTCCATAGAGAACGCTTCCTGTTTCCTGCAGGTTGCACCATTTTTTCATGATTAATCCGTGCTCGCTCTAATGGCTTCCAACAATTTACTGTCACATATCCAAATGCATCCGAAAGCAATCGTTGGACTGTTGGTCTGGTTGTATTTGGCTGATTTTACAGCTGCAAAATGCGTTCCTGAAAGGTGTGGATCTGTGAGTGTGAGTTACCCTTTTTGGATTGAGGATCTTGCTTGTGGGTACCCTGGTTTTCAGCTTAAGTGCAAGTCAAGTACGAATTCTAGCGGGGATCAACCTTCTCCATTTCTTCCCACCGCAGGAAGGGATTTTGAAATTTTGCACATTAATTATAGTGGTCATTTAATCATCAATTCGACTTCTCTCAAAGCCATGTCTTGCAATGGAACAGACGATGCATCCATACTTTTCAGTTTACCTCCAGACGGACCTTTCACCATTTCTTCGCTCAACAGGTTCGCAGTCATTGGGTGCAGGTCAGTTGGCTCTTTTGGCGACTCGAACTCGCGCGGTGGCAGATGCGAATCTGCCTGTTTGAATCAATACGATCCAACATACTGCAATTGTTATGGCTGTTGTGAAGCTGGTATTCCGGGCAATTGGAAGTCTATAAATTTTACAGGTGGAGGATATTATTTCCAGAATCTCGCAGGAGCCTGTGGGTTCTCGACCATACTAGATCCAAGTACGTGGGAGGTAACAGAAAAGGAAAATGCTTCTTTGCGAGGGGTCGTTATGGGCTCAGGCTTGAGTGGAGTATTGGCCATGCAAATTGCTCCGCGGCTAAGGAAACGCCCAATTATTCGTGCGCCGCGGAGGCCGGATGCACAGATGGGATATCAACAGACGGGCACCTGTGCAAATGCTCTGCTGGATACCAGGAAATGGTTACTCTAACGGCACAGCTTGCACAGGTAATACATCGATCAAAAACTATTCTATTCTATTCTAGTGTTATCCTGTGAAAGTATTTTGGAATATAATGAGTTCTCTGTGATCATGGACATCCCAATGGCCTCCATAATGGATCTATTCTATACTACAATAGAAATGTGAAAAGTATACAAACTGTGAAGACTACTCAAGTCCCCGTAGAAGACTCGGTATAATGTGAAGACTTTTCGAATCGTATTCTTCTCAAAAACAAAATTAGTGCAATAAAAAAATAAAAATTAGTGACTCTAATTTATTTAATTATTATATATAATTTGTATATAAATGTCTATTAAAAATAAAATAACATCTAAACAGCCATCAAATCAACCTTCCTACTATCTATCTAAATATATTTGAACACTCACAACATTCTTCTTTTAATAGTAGCTAGACATCATAAGATAAGGGATTTAAGCTTTTACTTCTCATTCATAAAATCTCACAACTTTCTATTTTTACTAACATCATTAGATAAGGGATTTAGACTTTTACTCGTACTTGATCTATCATATAACATTTATGAACTCTCACAACTTTTTTAAGGCTTGAACCAAGATAACAAAGTCATATAAAAGTATCATTTTTCCTAATATCTTTACTTCCTAACTCTATAGTTAAACTAATAGCTAATTGCTTCTTCTTCTTTTTGTCATATGGACTAAAAAAATTTCAAACCTCTTGTGATGACTTCTTCACACAAGAATCTCAATTATATATAGAATCAAGTTCAAGATAATGTAACATCCAATTTCTCACCATTGCATGTGATAGCTACGTCCTTATGCCAAGAGCTAGTAGAGATATTGGAGAAGCCTCTCAATATAACATAATACAAATTATTACATAAAACGATATTACATCCCTTTATAAAAATATTATAAATATTGGCTTCAAAACACATCTTAATTTTAAATTCTTAAAAGATTACATTACATAGATTTACAAGATTTGATCCTAGGTGGGCTCATTGAAAGCCTAACAACATCACCAATAGACCAAGGGCCCTTGAATTAAAATTTAACAACCATATAAATAAATTTAAATTTTATTTTCAATATATTATAAATTAAGGTATAAAAAAATCAGAACATATTAATTAAAGTTTATATATTTGAATGTTTGTCAATGACAATATAATTTAGTGTATAATAAAATGAAGTATAAAAGATGTCCACAAAAGGTATGATAGCAGAATAAGAACACCCAAACAATTACTAATGTATATCTTTGTTTTTTTCCGCTCTCATTTGAAACATATGTTTGTAGTGACAAGTGTTTTGGTAGAAATGCATGTGAAATGAGAAAACTTATAGATGATATGCCAAAAGTTTACAAAATACCTTAAGATTCAAGAACTTAAGTGCAATATTTATTATTCAATGTCAATATTTTATATATTTTACTTTTGTAAATATATGCAATACATTATTTATTATAAACAACCTTTGAATGTACTCTTCGTACATAAGTTCAATTTGTGAAATGTAATCCATCTATAATAGTAATTTCATCATTCATAATCTTATCTTACGAGTCAAAATATCATAAAAACTTAAGTATTAAATTGGTCAATATTAAAATTCATTCATTCATGATATATCAATATGCATATTTGATTTTGTTATTATTAGGTTTTTCCAATTCTAAGTTACAGATTTGCGCCGGTAGGCCTTCCACTATGGATGCTTTTGCTAATGTATATCTTTGTTTTTTCCCTACCCTCACTTGACAGATCTGATAATTTTACAGACGTGAACGAATGCAACTATGGCAATGAATGCGTTGAATCGCCGAGGGGCATATGCAATAATTTGGAGGGGTATTACAATTGTTCGTGTGCGAAGGGTTATATCGGCGATGGTTTTCAAAACGGCACAGGGTGCCAACGACTTACAAGCTCAAATAATGCCATCACACTAGCAATCATAGGTACCTAGTTGTGCTTATAATTTTAGAAGAAATTTTATAGTCTTTTCCAATAAAATTTGAAAATCAATTTGTTATGATGATGAGACGCAGGGTCAACTAGTTCATTTGTTGGAGTTTCTTTGGCGGCGTTTGGATTGTTTTGGTGGCTGAGAAAACGCCATTTGAAGCTTGTCAAGGTCAAGTATTTCCGTCATAATGGCGGATTACAGTTGCAGGAATACATAGCCTCAAGGGGTGGAAGAGAAAGCCTGAGAATATTTTCAGCTAATGAGCTCGAAAAAGCTTCAGAGAATTACTCAGAGCACACGAAACTGGGAAGTGGTGGCTACGGAACGGTATACAAAGGCATTCTGTTTGATGATACTCTTGTGGCAATTAAAAATCCAAGGACATTTCGGATGTACATGAAGAGGACGACCAGTTCATCAATGAAGTTATCATTCTTTCTCAGATCAATCACAGAAATGTTGTAAAATTGATGGGGTGCTGTCTTGAAACTCAATCTCCATTGCTAGACTATGAATTTGTTCCGAATGGGACACTATTCGAACACCTACAGTCGAAGGAGGAGTACTTGCGGTGGGAAACACGGTTACAAATCGCCATAGAGTCGGCAGAGGCGTTGGCATATCTACATTCAGCAGCTTCTCAGCCTATATTCCACCGTGATGTAAAATCTTCCAACATTCTTTTGGACAAAAGGTTTGTGCCAAAAGTTGCAGACTTCGGCATTTCTCGTCTACTCTCAGCGGACGATACACATCTCACCACGAATGTGATGGGCACCAGGGGTTACATGGACCCTGAGTACTTCCAAACATTCCAGCTTACAGAAAAGAGCGACGTTTATAGCTTTGGAGTAGTGCTGCTCGAACTTCTTACAGCTTTGCTGCCATTGTCTCTAGAAAGGCCTAGAGAGGACTGCACTTTATCCGCCCTTTTTCTGAGTAGACTCAACTATGGCCGTTTGAATGAAATCTTAGACTGCAAGATGATTAAAGACGAAAACCAGGCAGGGATGGAGAATATGGCAATGCTAGCAAGGGAATGTCTCCAAGTGGAAGGAAGAAGGAGGTTTTCAATGAAACAAGTTGTGGAGAACTTGTTCGAATAAGAGGTGCCACAAACATCACATCCTGGTGAGAGATTTATAGGCAATTATGATAAGGAGCCTGTGTTTGATCAGACAAGGAACTCAAGAGAAGAATCACCTCATACCAAATACAGAAGCCACTCTTATCCAGGGCATATGAGGATTGAATGTTAAGGTGATGCACATGTGTTAGTAAGTTGAATTGTTTATTGTTATTATGGTGTTATATGACAATTTCTCTCATATAACATCAAAATTGCACTACCCATCATGCATGTTGAGTTTATCGACACTCCAAATATTTTGACTCTCTCATCATTATGAATTTCTACAATTTTCTTATTACCATATCTTTTAATTTTAAGTATTTAAATTATTTAATTGTAATACCTAAAATGTTTGATTGTTTGATTACAAGGTTATATTAATCCCAATAATGTTTTTAACTTATTTTAAATGGTGGAAAATAATGATTGTGAACTTATATATGGCGTATCATATCTCATAGAAAATGCAAAAAAATCTCTTTTATTGACAAATAAAGTTGCAAGTGCGACCAATAACGAGAATGTCTATAATAATATCATTTTCTCTTATATTACATTTTATAGCATGCATGTTGATTACTCGGAGGACTATGCATGTTACATGTAAACCGCTATGTAAATTGCTGAAAATTGTGCCTAACTGAGAAAGTGACTATAAACTGTCCATTGGTCATAGGCACTCATAAAGGGTTAGGGGCACCAAGGTGCTCATGTATGGATCTAGGTGTTGGCATCTATCTTTGTCTGCACTAAGGACTTGTTACCCTATTTTGCACCCCTTGCAAATTGGCTACCTTCATAAATATGGACTTGGCAATTTCTTGAGACGTTGATGAAGAAATGGTGAAAAAGGTATTTTCATGCTTTGGGGCACTTAGAATTATTTTGATGCATTCCATTTTCTCCCTTGAGCCTTACAAATCCAAACACTTAATAAAATTTAAAAATTGAAGAATTTGGGTCAATTCTAGTGTTTTACAGTGTTTTATGGTATGGGCGGAACAAACAGAATATGTTCTGTTATCCAAAATTCACCCCAGGGTAATTTTGATAACATGCATCAGATTATTCAGTCCCAAGTAGGTAGATTGATTCAAGGCAAAAATCATGTTTAAGGGTCCCTCGGTTTTTTTCTAACTCTCCTGTCCAAGAAGAAAAGAGCAAGTTCTAAAAAGGGTGAAAAAGTTGCAAAAAACAAGCTTGGGGCAGAAAAAATCATGAAAATCGGCTAAGTCCTAGTCCAGGCGGTCCTTGGGACAGTTGGGACGTCGGGGCGCGAATCGGCCGAAAAGCCTCCAGGCGGTCCACGCAGCAATTGGGACATCTGGGCCGTAGGTACGACGGGGACGAAAAGGCGAACCAACCGAAAGTTGAAAAAATTGCCTAAGTCTTTGTTTGCGAGTGGGGACATCTGGGACAAAAGTATGCTGAAAGGACGCTGGTCGGCCGGTTTGGCGCAAGTCAGTCCATTTCGGGCGAGCCGGAAGAATTTGTCCCAGACGGTCCAGGACATTTGGGCCAAAAGTACGCGAAGGACGTGAACCGCCCGGATCGGCCGAAACAGGGAACTTTCGTTTGGGACACCCGGGACAAAAGTACGCGCGGGACGCGAAAAGCCGAAAGAGCCGAGAGCGAATCAAATCTTGCCACGTGTCTTCACCTCAAAGAGGGACAGGGAAGCCCGAATCAGGCGGATCGGAGAAATTTGTCCCAGACGGTTTGGGACATCTAGGCCAAAAATACGCGAGGGACGTGAAGACCCGGAAAAGCCGCCAACGAATCAGAATGTGACGCGTGTCACAAGGGGAGGCGCAATAAAAATTTGACTAAGTGTTTTTGGACCCAAAAGTTCAAAGGGCGAGGTTTGAAGCGTTGGCCCGAGCCAATAAAAAGAGGACACGTGTCCTAAGGAGAAGGGGAGTGCGGAGCTCGGGGAGGACTTGGAGAATTTGGCAAAAGTTTTGGCCAAAAAACTAAAAGGTAAAAGATGCCCCCGCACCCGTGCTTAACCGACAAAGCGTGCCACGTGTCCTGTCGCCACGTGTCCTGGTGGGGCACGGGGAAAAAATGGAAAATTTTCCAAAAGTTAAAAAGGTCAAAATTTCAAAGGAAAGCCCGTGGAAAGGTGGAGGAGAGAGAATTGCTCATCCAATCAGCGCCCGACACGTGTCATCCAAGTGGCAGAGCGCGGGAAAATTTCAAAATCTGTTTTGGCCTGTTTTTTGCCCTAAATCTTCAGACCCCCATATCTTTTGATCCAAAGCTCGGATTTGCACGTTCTTTATATCATTGGAAAGCTTATGAAATTCTCTATAGGATTCCATGGTCAATCTCTAATTTTGGTTCAGTTTGGAGAGAGAAAATTCAAGAAAGATGTCTCTAGCGCGTGGTCATGGCTTGGAAGTGACGCGTTTCAACAACAAATTTAATGCGAGAATGGGTCGCATTCTTCTCCATTTGGCCAAAAATGACAGGTATGGGTTTGTAAGGTCCTCCATGCTGATTTAATGCATTTGCAGTCAATGAGGAATGGGCTCCCACGTTTTTGTACGTTTTCTCTCTCATGGGCTCGACCCATGCAATGTAAAAGCTAGATTTGGCTCATTTTTAGGTGTGGTTCATCTTTTCGGCTCTGCCCTCCCTTCTTTTTCTTCTCTAGGGTTGAAAATGGAGTTCGAACCTCCTCCCTTGCTCTGTAATGGCGTTTTTGCCTTTTACTATTGAAATGATGTTCTGTGCAAACTTCTGGAGCAAAAAAACATGTTTTGTGATGCATCTGTCCATCCTTGCTCATTTTTTTGCTTGTTCTCTTCTTGCCTCTCTTCATTGCAGGTATTTGTGCATGTTTGAATGTTCATTACAGGTTTGGAGCTGTGTTCATGGAGTTTTGGGACATTTTCTGTGTGAAATCTATCCTTGGGTTTGTGATGCATCTGTCCATCCTTCCCATTGCTCACCTCTCCTTGTTCCATGGCAGTTTTGATAGATGTTCAACATTCTCCTTCTCTGGTGTATCACCGTTTTAGTGTAGGCTTTTTGTTCTTTTTCCCTTCTCTCTCTCTCTCTCTCTGTCTCCTTGGCATGGTTAGATTAGGATTAGATTAGCTTTCACTGCATTGGAATAGCTTGTGGCAGGTAGTTTAGGAGGAGGAACCAGCCTTCTCTGGAGATTCCTTTCTCATTTTGCAAGTCCCACACTTGGAGAAAGGATTCAATGTTGTGCAATCACACTGGATGCTAGAGTGATCAACCTAGAAATCTGATCGGCATCCAGGAGTCTTTGTGTGCATTTTGATTTTGCACTAATCAACAGTTTTGGCATGCCCGGTGGGACCTTAGAGGTCTTCCACTTCATCTTTTGTAGGTTGGTGTGTTCCTGTGAAGATTTCAGCCTTTGGAGGCACTTGCAAACACATCTGGCGACTCCATCTGATCAGCAACCCATTTCTAAAGTTGCAGACTGTTTTCATCCATTCCCATCCATCCTTCTTTCCATCCCTTTCATTCTTTTCCATTCCATGAAGTTGTGCAATCATGACTTCATTTCCATCATGGAACTCACATTTACAACAACATGATGTTTCCCACCTCAACATGTTTTTAAATCCTCCAAATCAGCATTTTGAACAAATTCAAAATCAGCATGCATACCCATATGAGTAGCATGATGCCAAAATCATTTTGGCTATGGAGCTTTCAAGAGCAAGAGTATGCATATATGAAGACAATCGGATGCAAGATGCTGGTCATTGGAGAAAATCCAAAAGATGGAGGTAGAGATGGTGCGATCGAGCAACAGCTCAAATGAGAGCTTTCAGAATTGGTTGCAGGACTCCTTGTCCATGGGGAGGCCCTTTTCCAAGACACTTCAGCCCTCAGGAGAAGCTTGACTTCATGATTGCAATGCTGCCATTGCTTGCAAAGTGGATTGAAGAAATAGAGGTGTATGAGAGGAGTATTCAGCAACCTTGTCAATGGGTAAGCACGCCATCTCATGCCTTTCTTTTTCCTCTTTCCCAATCTGTTTTATCTCAGCAGTGTCAAGTTTTAAACTCTCCCATCTGCTGTCCCAAATGTTGATCCCATGTCTCCACCTCTCAGTCTTCCACCACACCTCAATTCTTCTTTCCTTTTTCCTTCCAACAGTCATCCCTCTCACAAGAGCTAAAAGAAATACCCCCTCCTCCAAAGAAACAAGAGTTTCACCTCCACCACCACAAAAAATTGCCAAATCAATTAAGTTACAACCCATCCCTCCTCTTGCATTCCCAATTCCATGTGGGGAAGAAGAAATTACAAAAATGGCCATGAAGGACATGAGAAGAAGAGAGCCCAAAGAAAAGAAATGACAGAGACAACTTGAAGGTTTGGGCTCTTGCCAAATTTGGGATGACAAAGATCCCCTTGATGGTTAAACCTACGAAAAGAGGTTGGAGTTGGAGAACAAATGGTGGTGGGACTGATTTTGTTGCAGCCGAAGAAGAAAGTTCTTGCAGTCCCAACTTGTCCTCTAGAGCAGTCAAGATTGAAGAGTTTGACTTGCAAACTTCATCTTTGGAGGAAGAGTTCAATCAAGAGAAAGAATGTCTTCAAACATTGGAGGAAGGAGAAGCTGCTCAGATCCAAAAGAAGAGGAGCACATTCTAGTTGTGGAGGAGAAAAGTGCAGATCCAAGGGCTTTGAGCACAAAGCAGGCTACAGGAGAACCTTCAGTTCTTCTTTCTACTTCACCTCTCTCAAGTTCTAGTACTGAAGAGGAGTTTGATCTCTCAAACTCAATGTTGGAGGGTGAAAGAAACCATGGTGATCAAGTTACAGATCAAGAAGACACCATGGAGGAAGTGGAGCATTTGCAGTAGGACAGCCATGAGGTAGTTTATCTGTCAGATTTGGAGGACTGTTTTGATGGAGAAGAGCCGGTTGAGTTTCCACCATTCTCTCTTTCATCATCCACATTCCAAACACTTGAGTCTGCTATTGTCATGAAGGAGAACATTCATTTGCAGGAGCCTGCATCTTATAGTAGCTCTTTGGAATCAAGATTGGAAGATTTAAATCTTTCATGTTCTTCATTGGAGGAAGAGAAAGGACAAAGAGGAATTTCACCATTTCTTCCACACCATCCATTCAGGAGGGTCTACAAGAAGACTCCATTTTTGGAGTTGAAAATCAGAGCTATGGGCATATCAAACGGATCAGACCTTGCCCTAATTAGGTATTTGGCTTCATTGGAGCAAAGGAGAAGTCACAACCAGTCATGCTTGCTTCTAAGCATGAGGATGAGCTCAAAGTACCAAGGATCATTTGTCATACCTCTTGATCTAAATGCGAGAAGCAACTAAAAGAGGTATTGAATTTTCCTTCAGTTGATACCTTGATGATTTGGGTGGAAGACCAGCTTCTTGTTGATTTTCCACTCATCCTAACAGCCATGATCAGCTCCAAATCAATTACATGGCTGCCACTTTTGAGAAAGGGAAGCTATTTCTCACAACCAATTGCAGGGTTTGTTTAGCTTGCCTTTGCTTCCAGTTAGAATAGAGTAGGTAGGTTTGCTTTCAGTGAAGAAGTGCTTGTGCACACTCTGCATGTTCCATTTGGAGCATGTATGATTTTCAATTCTGTACATAGTTTTTGTGGTGCTGGTTTTGCTCTTGCACAGTTCATTCAGTGGCATTTTGGTGAGAACAACTCCATGTCGGTGGGATTCAAGTGGCTCGAGAGGAGGTTTTAAAGTTCGAGATCGGTTTGCGAGATTATAACTCATGACTCCATGCCCAATGGATTGCTTGAGCTGCGATCATTCATCTAGCGAGGAGATGACCCCCATTTGAGTCGCCTAAAATTGTTATCAAAATTCACCCCGGGGTAATTTTGATAACATGCATTAGATTATTCAAGTCTCAGGAGCAAGTAGATTGATTGAGGCAAAAAATCATGTTTCTAGGGTCCCTCGGCTTTTTCTAACTCTCATCCAAGAAGAAAAGAGCAAGTTCTAAAAAAGGGTGAAAAAGTTGCAAAAAACAAGCTTGGGGCAGAAAAAATCATGAAAATCGGCTAAGTCCTAGTCCAGGCGGTCCTTGGGATAGTTGGGATGTCGGGCGTGAGCGGTGAAAAGCCTCCAGGCGGTCCACGCGTAGCAATTGGGACATCTGGGCCGTAGGTACGCGGGACGCGAAAAAGCGAAAGTAGAAAGTTGAAAAATTGCCTAAGTCTTTGTTTCACAGTGGGGACATCCGGGACAAAAGTATGTGAAGGACGTGGATCGGCCGGTTTGGCACAAGTCAGTCCATTTCAGGCGGCAGGAGAATTTGTCCCGGATAGTCCAAGACGGTTGGGCCAAAAGAACCGTGGGAGGACGGAGCGAAGCGGCTTTGGATCGGGTAGAAATAGGGAACTTTGTTTGGGACACACGAGACAAAAGTGCGCATGGGACGTGAAAATCGAAAAGAGCGAGAGAGCAAATCAAATCTTGCCACGTGTCTTCGCCTCAAAGAGGGATAGGGAAGCCCGAATCGGGTGGATCGGAGAAATTTGTCCCAGACGGTTTGGGACATCCAGGCCAAAAATACGTGAGGGATACGAAGCTTGGAAAATCCACCAACGAATCGAGAATGTGACGCGTGTCACGAGGGAGGCTGAGGAAAAATTTCGACTAAGTGTTTTTGGACCCAAAAGTTCAAAGGCGAGGTTTGAAGTGTTGGCTGAGCGAATAGAAAGGAGGACACGTGTCTTAAGGAGAAGGGGAGTGTGGAGCTCGGGAGGACTTGGAGAATTTGGCAAAAGTTTTGGCTAAAAAATTAAAAGGAAAAGATGCCCCACTTGCACCCCACAACTAACCAAAGCGTGCCACGTGTCCCAGTGGCGGGCGCGGGAAAAAAATGGAAAATTTTCCAAAGAGTTAAAAAGTCAAAATTTCAAAGGAAATCCTGCAGAAAGGTGGAGGAGAGAGAGAATTGCTCATCAATCAGTGCCCGACACGTGTCATCCAGTGGCAGAGCGCGGAAAAAATTCAAAAATCATTTTGGCTTGTTTTGTGCCCTAAATCTTCAGACCCCCATATCTTTTGATCCAGAGCTCGGATTTGCACGTTCTTTATATCATTGGAAAGCTTATGAAATTCTCTATAGGATTCCATGGTCAATCTCTAATTTTGGTTCAGTTTGGAGAGAGAAAATTGAAAGATGTCTCGGCGCGTGGTCGTGGCGAAGTGACGTTTAATGACCAAATTTATCTGAGAATGGGTCGCATTCTCCTCCCATTTGGTCAAAATGACAGGGTATGGGTTTGTAAGGTCCTCCATGCTGATTTAATGCATTTGCAGTCAATGAGGAATGGGCTCCCACGTTTTTATCGTTTTCTCTCTCATGGGCTCGACCCATGCATGTAAAAAGCCAGATTTGGCTCATGATTACAAGTGGTTCATCTTTTCTCTATGCCCTCCCTTCTTTTCTTCTCCAGGGTTGAAAATGGAGTTCGAACCTCCTCCTTTCTCTGTAATGGCGTTTTTTCCTTTTACTATTGAAATGATGTTTTTGCAAACTTAAGCAACAAAAATGTGTTTTGTGATGCATCTGTCCATCCTTGCTCGTTCTTTTGCTTGTTCTCTTCTTGCCTCTCTTCATTGCAGGTATTTGTGCATGTTCGAATGTTCATTATAGGTTTGGAGCTGTGTTCATGGAGTTTTGGGACATTTTCTATGTGAAATCTATCCTTGGGTTTGTGATGCATCTGTCCATCCTTCCCATTGCTCACCTCTCCTTGTTCCATGGCAGTTTTGATAGATGTTCAACATTCTCCTTCTCTGGTGTATCACCGTTTTAGTGTAGGCTTTTGCTGTTTTTCCCTTTTTCTCTCTCTCTCTCTGTCTCCTTGGCATGGTTAGATTAGGATTAGATTAGCTTGCACTTGCACTAGAATAGCTTATGGTGAGTAGTTTAGGATGAGGAACCACCTTCTCTGGAGATTCCTTTCTCATTCTTGCAAGTCCCATACTTGGAGGAAGAATTCAATGTTGTGCAATCACACTGGATGCTAGAGTGATCAACCGAGAAACGATCGGGCGTCCGAGGGTCTTTGTGATTTTGCACTATGAGTTTCTTGAGACTTCAAGTTCCCGATTGATTTATGTCAGAAATGCAAGGATTTGAGTGTTTCATGGGTTTTACGGTCGGAGGTGGAATTCGGGAATAAGCTCCTGCAAGCCACTTGTTTCTCACATTTACGATTGTTTACCAAATTAAAGGAGAGTCAAAGGGTTCGAGTGGTGTGTGGGCCAAAGTAGAGTGTTAAAAACCGAGACCGGGACAGAATGAGTTCCCGAGGAAGAAAACTTCAACATATGGGAAGCCGAGCCACAATAAAGGAGTTAGAGTAGGGAACGTGTGGTGGAGAAATGGGGTGCGAGAAGAACAAGGCTGGGTGGAATAGTTCCTGAGGATTACATTATCCATTTTATCCCATGGATGAAAATGGAAAAGCCCCTGGAAAGCTTTAGACTCGGGAAGTTGATAGGCCTTCATGTGTGAATCTAAAGTTCAAAGTAGAATTCTATGTTTTGGGAGCATTTGCAATGTTTTTTTTCAATTATATTTAATAAATAAAATTTTCCCATTATAATAAATATTAAACCCACATTAAAACTAAAACTAATGAGTATAATTAGTCCAAGCATGGTTAAATTCTCTCTAAGTGTTAATTTAATAAACAATTAAATTCCTACTATAGTTAAATATTCCATATTTAAATTTAGAGGGTTAAAGGGGCCAAAATAAATTAAATACCCAAGGTATTTAATTCCACAAGGTTTAAACAATTAACAAGGTCCCATTTTACATGGGGTTAGAATAAACATTCCCTTACCCCATAAAGTGACCCCTTAAAAGTCAACTCATGTTTTGAAATTAAAACATTTAAATTAAAAGGTAATTTCCACTCACCCACTCTCCACCTAATTTTTGTAGGGATGAATCTCATCCCTTGGATGGATTCAATTAGGACCCTTGATGTGGAAAAAGGGCAACTAACCTAAAGCATCCTTATGAAGCTTCTTTCTCATTTCATTTGGTTCATTATTTTTCTTTTGTTTTGTAGGTTATTGGAGGAGGAAGGGAAGCCATTGGAGGCACTCTTAAGCTTTTGGAAGTGGCCTATGCTTCCATTATTTTTTTTTTTCATTTTTTACACCCTCTTAGGGTTTTAAAATGTATTTTTATTTTATTTAGCTTATTTTTCTTTGATTTTCCCAAATGGGCTTGTGGGTTTTGCCCATTTTATTTAAATAGCTATTTGATTGCTAGTTTGAAATTTATATAATGCTATGTATATACATATATATATGTATATATAATATTGTATACATTTATTATACATATATATTTATTTTATTTAAAATTATCATATTTTTAAATATTATATTTAAAATTATATAATAGGGATGGGTATAAATACACACATACACACACACAACACACACACACACACACACATACATATAAATACATATATAAACACACAATTACCGTACATTATTACAATAAATATATATATATATATACATTGTATATATATGTACGTAATTTAATATATATATGTATATATGATATCATGGGTTTGGGTAATGTATGTGGGGTATTTGGGGGGATATTTTAATAAATGGGGGTGGGGTTGGAGTGTACAACCCCCCCCCCAAATATGGATTTCCCATTTAAAATGGAGTGAAATCTATGGGTAAGGCGACTAACACCCAATGGTTTAATATAATGGTGGGGGTTGGGGTTGCCGACCCCTACCCCACCCCAAATCCATTTAAACCACAAATTTACTGACCTTAAGGCATAGCTCCCCTTATATATAAATATTAATATTTTTTTTATTATATTTATATATATATATATATATATATATATATATATATTTATAAATATTATAATATTATATAATATTTATATATATATATATATATATAATATTTATTATATATAGTAATATTAGTATAGTAATATATTAATATTATATATATATATTAATATAATATTAATGAAAATATTAAATATATATTATATTATTATATACATTATTATAATAATATTAATATTATATCTATATTATATTAAAATTTTAAGTTAAAATATTAATTTTTTTTCTATTAAAAAATTTATAAAAATTTAGGTATTTTAAAAGGTTAAGGTTTAAATAGATTTCATTTCCTTTTTTTTTATAAATTTTTAAAAATAAATGATTTTTAATTAGAGAGGATTAATTATTTTACTTCATTAGAATTTAAAATATTTTATTGAACTTAAGTAAAACAATTTATATGTTTAACTCTTTTCCTTACAACAATGTAACAAGAACAAGTAAAATAGTCTATCTTTTCCAATACATGTTTTTCAAATGACAAAAATGAAATGTAACATTTCACTTAATACAAATTTTTCCAATTTTCCAAAAGAGAGTTTACAATAATATTTCCAATAATATATTTTAAAACAAGAACAACATCCCTTTTTGTGGGAAATAAATCAACTTCAATGGAAATGATAAATATATTCCTTTTTAACTTCTTTTTTTCAAAAACTAAAACTTTCAAACACAATTCTTTCTTCTTTCCTTTTAATATACAAATACAACTTTGAAATTCAAAATCAAAACAACTTTTTTTCACAAATATTAATACAATGTCTTCCACTTAAAGTGGGAAATTTTTACAAAAAAGGAAAAGCTAAAATGAACTTCAAATTGTCTTCAAGCATAGCTCCAAAATCAAATTTCTCTCAATCAAGCTCCATCTTCTCATCACCAACAAGAGAGATCCACCATGCTTCATTTGATCACAACAAAAAAGGGGGAGAGGCAACACTCTCCACCCAACAAAGAATTCCAATGAGGAGGAGAAGCCATCCTCCTCATTGGCCCCCGAGCCCCAACCACATTACAATGAAAAATGGATTCAACTCATGGAAAAAACAAGCTTCCACATCACAATACAAGATTTTACAACCATACCAAAATCCAAACAATACAACTACAATCACAAGAAGGAAAGAAACAAAATACACAAGGCTTCAACATGCAAAAGCCAAAGGAGTAAGATCTATGGGGAAGCCACTTATGCCTCCCAATGGGAAATGGGCCCACCTAAAACCCTCCAATAAAACATCTCAAAACCCCTACACACTCTTATGCCTCCCTCAAGTACCTCTTATACCTCCCACATTCTCTTATGCCTCCCTACAAATCTCTTATGGCTCCCTCATAAAATAGACCAAGTAAGAAATGCAAGCAATTTCTTGTCCAAGGTGGGACACCCATCCCAAACTCCCTCCAAAACATGGAAATAACTCTTATGCCTCCCTACATGAAAGATCCCCATAGTCCTCCTCCTACACCACACTTAAGAAATCTACCCAAGCAACCAACAAACATACCAAAACACTCAAAAAAACATGCACATATACACAAAATATAAAAAGGAAAACATTTTACAAGAGTATAGCTCCTACCTTTCCATGGTAGAGCTTGATCCAAGAGTTCCACAACAAGCTTCTTCAAGTCCAAACAATCACCAAAAGCTCCAAAAATCCACAAGCATTCCAAAATCCTCTAACTCTCCAAAAATACAAGAGCACAAAGAAATGAAGTAACCCCCAAACAAGCAAAAGAACTTGAATAAATAGAAAAGGGAGAGAGGAGGGTGAGGTGGCTCCATGTAGGATGCCACATCACTCATCCTCAACTCCACCTCACAAGTCAAACTTCAAACTCCAAAGCACAATTAATAAGTGGGTGAAGAAATGACATTTTACTTACACACACAATCCAAGCCCACACCCCTTAAGGACTAAAATAATTACATGTAAGAAGGTGCAATAAAAACTTACAATTTGTCTTCCCAAAACACATAATGGGGTCTAATTTTGACCCCCAACCCATAGGTAGGGTTGGTATAGTAATTTAAGAGGTGTGGGACAAGTTTAACTTGTCCCACAAGCCTCCAAAATTGGCCCTTAAGGACAAATCCGAATTTCATAAAGGGAGGTGGAGTGTTCAACACTCAAGGTTACTTACAACACTCAACTTACAACACATAAACCAAGAGCCATCAAATCTAATAAATGAATTATTTTGACCCATTCATAATTAATTTAGTAAACATAATTAATTTACTAATCTAGACATAAATCAAGTAATTAATAAAAGGAAATACATCACTAAATAATCACATACTAAAATTAAATAAAGGAAACTAAATGAAAAAAAACACATAACCCTTGGTCACAATTGGAGGTGATTTCCCCCATGGGAACCCCCTAACAACAATTCAAACACACACACATAACAAAATACATGTTGCCATGGTGACCCTTGTTGAATTCATCTAGAATTCCAATGTGGTTGGTCTCCAATCCCCCGATGTTTGTTGTGACATGTTTACCTACAAAACACATAACACCTCCTTGGCCTCATGGCCGCATCAAAACATCCAAAATAAATATACAATATAACTCCACAATCATCTATATATGAATCAAAACATCATCTAGGCAAGTAATGATATCATTTACAATTTCATCAATAACAATGATCATAAGATTTTAGTTCAATCAATATCTACTCATATGATCATAAGATTAGTTCAATTATCTAGGTCTACTCAATATGACGAAATATACATATATAAAATATATATATATATAACCATGTCAACAACATATCAACATCAATATAAAATGTCTCTAATAATCCACATGCATCATATATGAATCGAAATCAACAATAGTCCAGTATCTCTAACATCTAACATCATGCTAAATCAAAAGCTACAATAATATCCATAAGTATAGTCGACAATATCAAAATCAATAACAAAAAGGTGTCAAAGGGAAGTGGGCACTACATCCCCTCCCTTAGACTCGACTTCCTCCTAGAAGTCACTGGAACAGGTGTGGAAACTAAACTCGTAGCAAATGTAGCATCCTCCCATGTAGCCGCAGTCTCATCATATCTGTCCCACTGGACTCGAACCTGGTCAATCTCTCTACCTCGAAGGCCTAGGGTCCTGCGCTCTAAAATGTGGATGGGCTCCACCATCACCTGCCCCTGATCCTGCACCTACAAGGAGGTCCAATCTAGCACATGAGAAGGATCTGTAATATATCTCCTAAGTATATGAAACATGAAACACATCATGGATGTGAGACAAGCTAGGTGGCACACTAGACGATAGTAAGCCAAAAGGACCGATATGCTCCAAGATCTCAAAGGGACCCAAATCTAGGAGCTAGCTTAGAACCTTTTCCGTAATGGATAGGGCTCTTATGTGGTCTGACATGAAGGAACACCTTCATGCCCACCTCAAAACTATGATCTATCCTATGTTGATCGCATACTTCTTCTACCTATCCTTGTGCCTCCTGCAATCTCTTTCCTGATCATAACAACCTTGTTGCTCCATGTCCTGTAATAAAGTTGGCCCAAGAGAAACCTGTCCTCTAACTTGTCCCAACTAAGAGGTGTCCTGCACTCTCTACCATATAATGCCTGAAAAGGAGCCATGCCTATCGAACTCTAAAAACTATTATTGTAGGAAAACTCCACCAAGTACAAATACTCCTCCCATCTCGATTGATGATCCATAACATACATCCTAAGCATGTCCTCCAAGATCTGATTCACCCGCTCAATCTATCCATCTATCTCAGGGTGATATGTTGTACTGAAATTGATCTTCATCCCGAGAGCATGTTGCATGGTAGTCCAGAAGTGGGAAGTGTACAAAGGATCGTAGGTCACAAATGATCTTCCATGGAATCCCATGTAATCTGAAAATCTCATCTAGATATACCATGTGCCACTGCACTAGCTATGTAGGTGGTCTTCACGGAGAAAAATGAGCCACTTTCATCAATTTATCCACCGTGACCATGATGGCGTCATGGTGGTATCTCGACGTCAGTAACCCAACAATGAAGTCCATGGAAATGGTGTCCCACTTCCACTCTGGTATAGCATGAGGAAAGAGAAGGCTAACTAGCTGGATGTTGATGCTTGGCCTTCACCTTCTGACACTCTAAACAGCATGTGACACAAATTGAGCCATGTCTCTCCAAAGTCCCCTCCAATGGTACAACTGTCTCAAAGTGGCGTGCATCTTCTTCACCCCGGGATGGGCTGAATAGGGCATGATGAGCCTCTATCAAAATGTCCTGTCTCAAGCCTCCATCTCTAGGAACATAAATCCAACCTCTGTGCTTGAGAAGGCCATCTACCTCTAATGAAAAACCATCAAACTTTCCCTCAAGGGGTCTCTGAGACTCAATCTCTGCTCTAGCTGCAATGTAGAAGCTGTCGTGAGGAAGCTTGTAAAATCTGCTCCATAAATCTATGCCCACTGAAGTGGCCATAACCACATGTCTCCATCTACTAAGAGCATCTACAACCACATTCTCCTTCCCCTTCACATGCTCTATCTCCATGTCATACTCACAAAAGCAACTCCATCCAATGCCGTTGATGAGTGTTGAGATTGGGTACGTGAAGAGGTGGTGAAGACTCAAGTGATCAGTCCTGAGTGTAAATCTCGGCCAAGAAGGAAGTGTCTCCATCAAACCAAGGCATGAACAACTACTGCAAGCTCAAGATCATGAGTCGGATAATTGAGCTCATAATATTTGAGTTTGTGAGACTCAAAAGCAACTACTCTGCCCTCCTGCATCAACACACCTCCAAGTCCTACCAAAGAAGCATCTATGCATATGAAGAACTCACCCTGAGGATCTGGCACTACAAGAATAGGTGTTATCGTGAGGCATTCCTTAGTGTCTGAAGGCCTGCTCACATCTATTTGACCATATACAAACTTCTTCCCTTTCCGCTGAAGGGAAGTGATGGGGTGCAACCCGAGAGAAGTCCTAAACAAATCTCTGTAATATCCTTGCTAAACCCATGAAGTTGCACACCTCTGTCACACTAGTGGGTGCTTGGCCAATCCATAATAGCTCAAATCTTGGAAGGATCGACTGTGATACCTTCCCTAGAAATGATGTGGCCCAAATACTACACCTTTATCTGAAAGAACACACACTTCTCTAGGTTCCCATAAAGATGTTGCTCACGAAAGACACTGAAGAACCTGGTGAAGGTGCTCCTTGTGCTCCTCACACATACGTGAGTAAATCAGAATGTCATCAAGGAAAATGAGCATGAAGTGATCCAAGAATGTCTGAACACCCCATTCATCAAGCTCATGAACACTGTGGGGGCATTCATCAAACCAAAAGGCACTATTGTGAACTCGTAGTGGCCATATCTCGTATGGAAGGTGGTCTTATGAATATCTACCTCTGTGATCCTCAGCTGATGATAACCTGACTTAAGATCTATCTTGGAGAAAATTGTGGCCCCCTTCATCTGATCAAATAAATCATCAATGCGTGGAAGGGGGTAATGATTCTTGATCGTTACTTTGTTCAGCTGGTGGTAATCAATACACAACCATAGAGATCCATCCTTCTTCTTTACAAAAATCACCGGTGCACCCCAAGGGGATACACTAGGATGGATTAGGCCTTTCTCCAGAAGGCCCTCTCAAGCTACAACTTGAGCTCGCAGAGCTCAGGGAGTAGTCATCGATAAGGTGCTCGTGAGATAGGCTCTCGAAACCAGATCTATGTGAAAATCTATCTCACGTGGGGTGGTAACCCGATAGCTCCCTAGAAAGACATCAGAAAAATCTCTCAAGATGTGATGGTCATCAAGGATGGCCCACTAGACTCATCCTTCGATCTGTCACTAACCATAACAACATACATCTGACAACCTCATCACACACACCGCTTAAGTTGCATAGTGAGAGATGGTGTGAATGGAAATGGGCCTCCTAACCCCGCTATCATCATTGACTCAACTCCTAGATCATTTGTACAAGATATAGTCTTATGGTAACAATCCACTCTAGCTCTGTGTGTAGCAAAAAACCAGTCCATGCCCAAGATGACTCCATAAGAACCCAAAGGAAGGATGATGAAGATCCGAGGTAGTGGTGAAGGGTCCCAAATCCACTACACACTCCTTAACTAAGGAGTCTACATAGAAATTTTGGCTCAGAAGCCATTTCAACGTCCCAACTAAGACCCTACCTAACTTTGCCACCACCTGCACTCTCTCTAAAGGATGGTGCAATAAAAGAATCTGATGAACTAGAATCAAAAAAAATGGAGGTAGGAATACCACCAATGCTACATGTCATCTCTATCATGGTACTCTGGTGCTCAGCCTGGTGGTTCTCAACCGCTGCATAGATCCGATGGCTGTGCCCCATGTCACCAATAGTAGGCTCTAAAATCTACATCTTACCCTTGTTACTAGGGTTCTGTGGGCACTCTCTCCAATGATGTCGGCAACACCACAACCATAACAACTTCCCGGTCCTCTCCAATGAGATGTAGCTCCAGCCATGGTACTCTAGAGGTCTATGTTGTGGATCTGATGATCGGCTATGGACTGTTGAGGTCTCTCTACTAGAGCTCCTCCTACATTGAGCTCTGGTGCACCTTGTGTCCTAATGGGACCCCTAGGAGGAGGCCCCATACTCCATCCCTCTCTATGCATCAAATCTCTGGAGGAGGTATAAATGGTGGGTGGGTCTCTCTGCTACTGCTGAGGTGGCTATTGTGGTGGCTTGAATGAGATTGTTGAACCCTGTCCACCACGAGGAGGAGGAGATGACCCCCCTCGATCTCATGTTATCCTACATCTGCTTTGGATGTGGCTCCGAACTCTTGTCCCTAGCCTTGCTGTACATCTTTCCTCGTGTCTCCTCTGTAATATAGGCCTTCTCCATGGCCTCTGCTAAGGTCTGTGGGAAGTGATACGCACCGCACCACCCAAATCTAAATTTAGGCCCCTGATGAACTTGTGAATCATACCTGCTCATCCTACATATAGTCGACATACTAGAGTAGGTCAGAAATTGACTCTCATACTCAAGCTATAGTCATAGATGCCTGATGGAGGTCATGAAACTCATCTATCCTCTGTTGAATGAACCTCGAGATAAGTACATGCTCTAAACCACTCCTCAAAGAGCTCCTAGGTAACCATCTCTGAATCAACATGGAGCTTCTGCTCCTCGGTCCTCCACTAGACACCTGCTCCATCCCTCAGAAGATGGATCACAACATGAGATTTCATGTTGCTAGTACAAGGGAAGAGCTTGAAGCACCCGCTCAAGCTCACCAACCAGGCCTCTTCCTGAAATCCACCTGTATCTCTAGAATAGTGAGATGGTCATAGCTTTAGGATCTCCCTGATATGGTCTACAACTATCGACTGGTGACCCCTAGGCCTCTCTGCATGCTCCTCTCTAGGTCTAGGGCTCGAGACCTATCCCTGTGTCCTGAAATCCATCTCCTGTCCCCTCTGTGGTGACTCTACTCTGGATGACTCCATGTGGGAGTTCTCTACCCTATGCTCCTCATTGTTTTGTGAGGAGATGCACGAGCCTCAATGGATGGCTCCCTATCATGTCTGGCTGATCGTCCTCCTAAGGACCCTCCGCGTATAAAGCGGCATTGACGTCCTAAAGCGTCTGTAAAATCTAGGAGGTAGAATGGCCGCTACGGCATGCTCTGGAGGTGGCAAGTCTAGGTCTATGTGAAAGGACCCCTCATCTTGATCCATGCCTCTGCATAGACCAAGGTGAGAGTTAGTTCATCATTCTAGGTTTTATTCCATTTTCATGTTTACTAAAATATACAATTTTCAAACAAAGTTTTTTTCTAGGTTTAAAATTGTGCTAGGTTTAATATTGTACTAGGTTTAATGTTCATGTCTCATTTTTCTAGTGTGCCCAAGGGTCCAAGCTTTGAACCCATGACTCTGATACCAAGTGTAACGCACCCGCTAAAAATGCCCACACGAGACCCAAGAACAACCTAGGTTTAGTTAGAAAAATTATGGAATTTTTTTTTTTTTGAAAATGTGCCCATAAAAGGTTTCAAAACTACAGTTGTCACATTAATGTTTCAAAGTCAATTATATTTAATAAATAAAATTTTCCATTATAACAAATATTAAACCCACATTAAAACTAATGAGTATAATTAGTCAAGCATGGTTAAATTCTCTCTAAGTGTTAATTTAATAAACAATTAAATTCCTACTATAGTTAAATATTCCATATTTAAATTTAGAGGGTTAAAGGGCCAAAATAATTAAATACCCAAGGTATTTAATTCCACAAGGTTTAAACAATTAACAAGGTCCCCATTTACATGGGGTTAGAATAAACATTCCCTTACCCCATAAAGTGACCCCTTAAAAAGTCAACTCATGTTTTTGAAAATAAAACATTTAAATTAAAAAGGTAATTTCCACTCACCCACTCTCCACCTACTTTTTGTAGGGATGAATCTCATCCCTTGGATGGATTCAATTTGGACCCTTGATGAGGAAAAAGGGCAACTAACCCTAAAGCATCCTTATGAAAGCTTCTTTCTCATTTCATTTGGTTCATTATTTTTTTTTTTGTTTTACAGGTTGTTGGAGGAGGAAGGGAAGCCATTGGAGGCCACTCTCAAGCTTTTGGAAAGGCTGAACAAGTTTTATTATTTTTCTTATTTTTATACCCTCTCCTAGGGTTTTGTAATTCAATATATTTTATTTAGCTCCATTTTCTTGTTGAGTTTTCCCAAATGGGCTTGTGGGTTTTTCCCATTTTATTTAAATAGCTAGATTTGATTTATATTTCCTTTATAGGTATATATAATATATATGTATATATACGTTTATTACTTACACATATATATATTTATTTATATTATTTATTTATTTATTTTATTTACCCAAAATTTTTTATGGGTTAAAAAACAAATATATATATATATATATATATATATATATATATATATATATATATATATATATAATATTATATATATATACATACATACATAATTATGTATAATATATGTATGTAGGTTTTGCATATAATGTATACGGGCCGTATATATATATATATATATATCCAAACATATACATTGGGGTGGGAGGGGTCGATACACCCAACCCCCACCCCATTTTATATTAAATGGGGTGGGGGTGGAGTCGCCAACCCTCCCCCCCCAAATCTACACACTAAATACATACCACAAACAAATAAGGCATAGAGTACACCATATATATAGTTTGGTACAGTTTTTTTAAAAGTTTGACTTAAAAAAAATTTATATATTTATATATATATATATATATATATATATATATATATATATATATATATATATATATATATATATATATATAATATATATATATATATATATATATATATATATATATATATATATATATATATAAAATATATATGAAATAATATATATATAATATATATATAATATATATTAATTTAATATTACATATTTTATATTATTTTAATACATTATAATTTAAATATATAATATTAAATATTTATTTATTAATATATTTAATATAATATACTAATACTATCATTTAATAATGAAATTATATATAGTGGTGTAAACAAGTTGATTAAAAATATATATAAAATTAAAGTGTGTACACTAAAATTTTTTTTAACAATTTAAAAAATTTGTATGGAAGGTAGAGAGAGATTAAATTTTCGTTTTCCTTAACATATAATATAAATTTTAATATGTTTTAATAGATCAATACATATACTAGAATTATAAATAAGATTATTTCATTGATCAAAAGGAAGACAATTTTAATATGATCTCTTTTCCATTCAATAATACAAGAACAAGAATAAATAGTCTCTCTTTTCCAATACATGTTTTTCAAGTGCACAAATGAAATGTAACATTTTTAATACAAACTTTTCAACATTCCAAAAGATTTTAATAATAATTTCCAATAATATAAGAAAAAACAAATAAACACCATTTTGTGGGAAATAAATCAACTTCAATGGAAGATATATTTTCTTTTTAACTTTTATTTTCTACTTCAACAAACTAACTTTTCAAACACAATTCTTCCCTTCCCTTTTAATATACAATACAACTTTGAAATTCAATAATCAATACAACTTTTCATCACAAGGATTAATACAATGTCTTCCACTTAAAGTGGGAAAGTAAATACAAGAATGAAGGCTAAAATGAAATACAAGTTGTCTTCAAACATAGCTCCAAAATCAAGTCTTTAATCAAGCTCCATCTTCTCAACAACAACAAGAGAGATCCACCATGCTTCATTTAATCACAACAAAAAGGGGGAGAGGAAACACTCTCCACCCAACCAAGAATTCCAATGAGGAGGAGAAGCCATCCTCCTCATTGGCCCCCGAGCCCCAACCACATTACAATGAAAAATGGATTCAACTCATGGCAACAAAACAAGCTTCCACATCACAATACAAGATTTTACAACCATACCAAAATCCAAACAATACAACTACAATCACAAGAAGGAAAGCAAAAAAATACACAAGGCTTCAACATGCAAAAGCCAAAGGAGTAAGATCTATGGGGAAGCCACTTATGCCTCCCAATGGGAAATGGGTGTACCCACCTAAAAACCCTCAATAAAACATCTCAAAACCCCTACACACTCTTATGCCTCCCTCAAGTACCTCTTATACCTCCCACATTCTCTTATGCCTCCCTACAAATCTCTTATGGCTCCCTCATAAAATAGACCAAGTAAGAAATGCAAGCAATTTCTTGTCCAAGGTGGGACACCCATCCCAACTCCCTCCAAAACATGGAAAGAACTCTTATGCCTCCCTACATGAAAGATCCCCATAGTCTCCTCCTACACCACACTTAATAAATCTACCCAAGAAACCAAAAACATACCAAAACACTAAAAAAACATGCACATATACACAATATAAAAAGGAAAATATTTTACAAGAGTATAGCTCCTACCTTTCCATGGTAGAGATTGATCCAAGAGTTCCACAACAAGCTTCTTCAAGTCCAAACAATCACCAAAAGCTCCAAAAATCCACAAGCATTCCAAAATCCTCTAACTCTCCAAAAATACAAGAGCACAAAGAAATGAAGTAACCCCAAACAAGCAAAAGAACTTGAATAAATAGAAAAGGAGAGAGGTAAAAATTACACTTTAATTTTTTTTTATGGGAGTCGAGCTTCACCTACCCTTGAAAAATGGCCTCCCCCTATATAAACCTAGATTATTCGCATGGGTAGAACACTTCTACTTCACATTTTTCAACAATATGATATATCTACATGATCATAAGGAAACGCAAGGCGGGGGCCAAGGGGTGAGATTATGAGCCACTTATACCTCACAAGGATGGGTTCCCACCTAGAAAAGGAGATACTACGATATGCCTCCCATAGTAGATGCATGACAAAGAGTTTGTTGCCTCAAGCGACATGGAGATTTTTTGATGCTCCGAAGAAAGAGGGCAGAGGCTCCTCAGAAAATAGATAGGATACTAAGAAATGTAAGCGCATCAAAATAATCCAAGGTGGGGACGCCATCCCAACTCTCTCCAAAACATGAAATGAACTCTTATGTCGCCACATGTAAGGGTTATCCATAGTCCTCCTGACCTGTAACCTTAATGGATAATGACCAAGAGGAGGTACAACCCAATATTGACGCTTACAAAAAGAGTTTGTTAATGCGACACGAAGATTATTTTTTGAGTGAAAAGGTAGGTGGGAGGCGTCCCACAAAAACGTCTGGCGCCCAATAAGACCTCTCTTGACACGCACTCCAAAAATTGTTGATGCACGTCCAAAAATGCAAGACGCACAAAGAAATGAAGTAACCTTTTTTTACGCAAATGAACAAAATAAATAGAAAATGGAGAGCAATCGGGAAAATTTTTCAGTAGGATCCCCAAAAATTCACTCTTCCTCCACGTCAAAGTGGTTCGGGGATATTCCAAGAGTATTAATAAGTGGATTTCAAGAAATGGTTTACTTAAAATGAAGCCACACCCTTAAGGACTAAAAGTAATTACATGTAAGAAGGTACAATAAAAATACAATTTATCTTCCCAAAACACATAATGGGGCCTAATTTTGACCCCCCAACCCATAGGTAGGGTTGGTATAGTAATTTAAGAGGTGTGGGAAAAGTTTAACTTGTCCCACAAGCCTCCAAAATTTTCCCTTAAGGACAAATCCGAATTTTCATGAAGGGGTAGAGTGTACAACACTCAAGGTTACTTAAACTTCACTTACAACACATAAACCAAGAGCTATCAATTCTAATAAATGAATTCTTTTTACCATTTTATAATTTAGTTTAGTAAAATAATTAATTTACTAATCTAGACATAAATCAAGTAATTAATAAAAGGAGAATACATCACTAAAAAATCACATACTAAAATTAAATAAAGGAAACTAAATGAAAGTAATAACACATAACCCCTTAGTCACAATTGGGGTGATTCCCCCATGGGAACCCCTAACAACAATTCAAACACACACACATAACAAATACATGTTGCCATGGTGACCCTTGTTGAATTCATCTAGGATTCCAATGTGGTTAGTCTCCAATCCACCCTATGTTTGTTGTGACATTTTACCTGCAAAACACATAACACCTTCTTTGGCCTCATGGCGCATCAAAAATCTAAAATAAATATATAATATAACTCCACAATCATCTATATATGAATCAAAACATCAAATAAGTCAAGTAATGATATCATTTACAAGTTCATCAATAACCACATGATCATAAAATTAGTTCAATTGTCTAGGTATACTCAATATGACAAAATAAAGCATGTCTAAAATATTAATATATATATATAACCATGTCAATAACATATCAACATCAATATAAAATGTATCTAATAATCCACATGCATCAAATATGAATCGAAATAAAAAAAGTCCATTATCTCTAACATCTAACATCATGCTAAATCAAAAGCTACAATAATATCCATAAGTATAGTCGACAAAATATCATAATCAATAACAAAAAGGTGGCTCGGGAGTTTGAGGAATCGAATCGCTGGGGTGATTTGGTGGAGTCAGTGGAGATAAAGGGTTACAAAGTGAGGGATCATGAGGATGATACAAACGTCCAACTCGAGAGCAAGTCTGGTGACTTGGCTCGAGTTGGCTCGAAAACTAAGCCTCTAGTCAAAACCAAACCAACCTTATTTTTAAAATATAATGGTGTGGGCCCCACAAAATTTTTAAAATGCCTTCCCAAAAAAATTTAAAACATAAATTTTATGAATTTTTGGGGAATAAGTAAAATAATTATTTCAACTACCAAATTTAATGCCCAATCCCGTAAGGCGAGAGGATAGGAAACAAGTGACTTGCACTCAAAATACCATAACTTATTCAATCTTTCACCAAATTGGACAAAATCATACTCGTTGGAATTGTTATTCCATTCTCTACACTCAATAATTAAGAAATCAAAGATTTTGTGGAGATTTGTAGGTGAAAATTGTAGAAAATGATCCCAATTGCAAATAACCACTTCTAGGTACTTCAAGATGAGTAGAGTATTTCACACCCCTTTCGTGGTGCTATCACTATTGTTCATGTAGGATTTATTTATTTTCATGCACTCTCCCTCTCCTTAGTCCCTTGGAAATTGTATATTAGGAGTAGTTTTAATATTATATTAGGAAGAGGAACCAAACTTCTTTGGAGGTCCATCTCAAGTAGTAGGTCCCACAACTTGAGAGATGGTCCCATAGTTGCCAATCACACTTGTAGCTCATACACACACATAAAAAATTAGAGGGTACTATAATTTGGTGATAAAATTTCTGCACGCTTGGTGGGACCACAAAGAAGTCATATTTTCATAGATGTGTATTTAGTATTCATTCTATTTCAGCAAGTTGGTGTATTCTTGTTGAAATCACAACCTTTGGAGGCATATGTAAAACACATCTAGTGAATCCATTGGTGCAAAACAACCCATTTTCTGAGTTGTTTAAATTTCTTTCATCCATGTTACCTTGCATATCTTCCATTTTCTTCCATTCATGAAGTTCGCATAATCATGACTTCATTCCCATCATGGAATTCTCATTTGTAGTAACAAACCCTATTCGACCCACCTCTAAACTTGCAAGATTTATCTCCAAGTTATTACAAGTCACTTCTAGATCAGTTTTATGATGGCAATAAGTAGTTTTCATATTCACATGAGCAAGATAAAAGTTATTTTGGCCATTCACCAAACTATGCAGTGGTTTAAAGGTAGGAGTATGCAGATTAGGGAGGTCATCCGACATCCGGAGATTCTAAGTTGTAGTGGAGAATTCAAAGAATGGAGGTAAATATGGTGTAGACCAAAGCTACATCTAAACTAAAGGCATTCAGGATTGGTTTAAGGGCCCCTTGTCCATGGGTTGACCCCATGCCAAGACATTACATCCCTTAGCAAAAGCTTGATTTCATGGTTGAAATGCTACCACAACTTGCAAAGTGGATTGATGAGGTAGAGGCTCATAAACATAGTGTTAGGATACCTTGTAAATGGGTAGAACCTTCATTACCATCTCGCAGCCCTCTCACCATTCCCCAATCAATACAATTTCAGCCTGAGTATCATGATCCTATCTTCTTATATGTTTCTCCTATTATGAATTCTATTTCTTCACCTTCTTCCCTTCCACCCCACCTTCTATCTCTTGCCCTTTTTCTTATAATACTCCTTCTCCCTCTTAAATAAAATAAATGGAAACTCTTCCACAACCTCAAATAATAACAAAAAAATTGAGTCCTAACCCACCCCTCTTGCATTCTAAAATCTATTTTGCTAAAAACAAAATTAGAGGCAAGGAGAAGATTGAGGAGCTTAGTGAAGAGGAACTTGCACGAAAATTGAAAAAGTGGTCTATAAATTTCAACATCAAGAAAATTCCATTGATGACTAAGCCTTTAGTTGGGATTGAGGTTCAAGAACAAAAAGTGATGATTGAATTTGCACAAGAGCAAGCACAAGAGGAAGATGGCAAATAGTCCATTTGTTCGGATTGTAGTATACATGTTGGCATCATGTTCACGGGAGATGTTAATTCCTCACACTGAAAATTATGTGAAAGAGCCTGAATTAGCTCCAAATCCATAAAAAGAGGAGCATGTGCAAATAAGATAAGAGAGGTTCTCAAGTGTGCAAGGAATTTCAAATGAATGTAGTGATCCTCATTGTCCTTGATCAAGAGCTTACTACACTTCTAAAATATTATGTCAGTCCACTAAGGACATCATCGAGATCTTGTAACCAGCCAAAATGAGTTTCATGTAATGGAGGAGAACAATACATATTTAGAGTTATTGAGTATAGGACAGGTTATACAAGAAAATTTGGACCCTTCTTCCATATCATCCTTCCAAAAAATAATTTTTTTGGATACGATTGAAGTTCTCATGATTTGTGTTTAAGGGTGAAGATGACCATGGTGAATATGTTGAAGAATTAGAAGCCGTTTTGGAAGAATAATAACCCTTTGCACAATAAAAAGGTGAAAATTTTGAGTACTTATCAGATTTGGAAGAGTGTATTGATGAAGAAGAGCCCATGGAAATCACAACCTTTTTTGCTCCATCATTCATCCTCCAACAACAAGAGCATGCTACTATGGAAGAGAATGTTCTAGAAGTGCTTACTTCTCATGACAATTCAGTCCTCTTGAGTCAAAATTGGAGGAACTTGATCTTCCAAACTTTAAAATGAATGAGGAGAAAAAAGAGAACAAGGATGACACCACTTCACAATCGATCATCAAATCGAGAGAATCAAGTGTTTATAGAAGCAAAAAGAGAGCCAAAAGTAACTTACAAATAGTCACCTTTTCCAAGAATGTCTACAAGAAAGCTTCCTTATCGAAGTTAGAATTTAGAGCAATGGGAAAATTCAGTGGATTGGATCTTACCCAATAAAGTATTTGGCTTCTTTAGAGCAAGATTCAGAGTTGCCACCAATCATTTTTACGTTTGAACATGAGGATGAACTTGAGTGCCAAGGATCGGTTGAAATACCTCTTAAAACCAAATGAAGAACAACTAAAAGGGGTTATTTCTTATTTCCAGTTGATACCTTAATGAATTGGGTGAATAACTAGGTCCATTTCAAATTTTCACTCTCTTTCTTGATCGTGCTTAGTTTCAAATCGGTTGCATGGTCCAAGTTTGTGAGAAAGGAAGATACTTGTCCTCTCAATGTCGGGGTTTGTTTGAACTTTCCATTTCTTAAGTTAAAGTAAAGTAAGTAGTGTGTTCATGTATAAATTAGGAAATCTATAAAATTTGAAACTAAACACCTAAGAGTTTCAAATATTTAAACTAATCTAACAAGAACCATCAAGATAATAACTTAGGAGACTAACTTCTTTAACTCGAATATAACTTTGAAAAAAATCAAACTAACATGTTTAAATCAATCTCTACTCTTTGAATGCTAATTTTGAAATGAACCTAAGAAGATCCTTAGCAATCAAATATGATTGTTAGTATGATCTCAAGGTTTGAGAATGGAGTCTCACCAACAATGGCTACAAGACCATATTGGTTCTCTCCATATTACTCAAGCATGAGTTAATGGATACACTATAAAGATGCCATCTCAATATCAATAGAGAAATTCTCAAGATCCTAAATGCCTATATTTTATGCTAAGGGAGAAAAAGTGTTCTAAGAAATGGTAAGGAGGAGGGTTCTATTTATAGGTTTCATATTCCAAGAATGGTATGAATTTGGTGCATGTGAGACAAAAGGTAATTCCAAAAGAAGTTTTTACAAGTCACAAAACTTTTGATTATAATTAAAATTTAATAAATCTTTTAGGATTAATTAAGAATCCAAAGTAAGCTTAAGAAGATTACTAAGAGCATTTTGCGAGGGGTTTTGATAGATTTTGGAAGTCCTGGAAGAGGGATTTAGCGAATAATAAGGTTTATTGGTTAAATGCAAGATTAAGGGCTTAATTAACATATAATTAGCTAATTAATAGGATTATCACTAATGAAAATGTCGTTGATTGGAATTTTGAGTGAATTGGAGGCATAGTTAGATAATGAAGTGTCGTTATTTAAACAAAGAGTGAGAGGAAGTGAAGATAGTGTAATTTAAGTGTTAAAGCGCATAAACATTTTAGGTGTCTACATTTTCCCCTCTTTGGGGTGGCATATGAAATGTCACTTTAAAGATAGTAGACAATTATAAAAATGTAAATTTTTGAAGTGATAGAAGAAAAATTAGTAGAATGAAGGATGCCCCCTCGAGTGTTGATGGGGTGATGAAAGAGGTCGATCGATGATCGAAAATATGAAGGAAATGGATAGAAGAAGTGAAGGGGAGAGGGGGGATAGAAGGTGATCCCTATTGCCCCAAGTGATTCGAGAAGAATAGTGTTAGATAGAATAAAATGATAGGGAAGGAAGATGAAGATGAAGAGAATGGAAAATAGCTTGCATCCAAGCTAATGTAAACAACTTTATTGCATCATATTGCTCATGATCTACATCATTGGCCTTTATTAAAATGTACGCATACAAAAATGTGTAAGATGAAATGAAAATCCATATATGAAGATTTTTTCATTACGAAACTCGCTTAACCGAATGCAACATACATGATTCAATGCAATACGAGAAAGTAAACAAGCTAACCTAATAGGGAAAACAAGTACACACACACATACTCAAAAACAAACAAGGTTTAAGACAATTGCACCATTGTTTTTGTTATCAAGCTTCGATTCCAACCTGTGTGAATTAATGACAAGGGTTAATGACAGTGCCCCAAGAAAGGGTACATGCAAGGGGAATAAGCACACATGGGTCTTATGAAAAAGTATTCATGCACTATGAAACAATACCCAATAATTCATTGTGCCAAAGAGCATGAGATGTAGTAAGCAAACAATCTTTTGTTAATGGAAGGCAGATCCAAAATGATTCGCGAGTCGCGCAAAAGAGTAGGTGAGAATCCAAGAAATATGTTTTGTAGGATAATTTTCGATTTTTGAGTACGATGCATGTGATATAGGCTTTAGCTGCATGCATGCTAGTTACCATTTTTTTGATTGATGTGATGTTTTCAAATTTTTAAGATATTTGCAAAAGTTTTACATTTTTTTGAGTTTTTGATGGAAATGTATTTCAATTCTTTTGGTAGTTTTAATTTTTTTTTGAAACTATGTACATGGAAATGAAGAAATATGGATGTCCCAGTGTTAGATGGGATGTACAAGGGTAGAATGCCATGTGTATGTTCAAGAGGATGAAGATGAAATTTTTCCCCTAATGCTAGATGGGAGTGTACAAAGAAAAAATATTCACGCACAAAATTTAGATCGGGGCCAATATATATAGGTCCAACATGATGATGAACACAAACCAATGAAGTGACAAGGAGCAAAAGGATGCCCCCATCGTAAGTTGGCCAAGAAGTTGCCAATAGATAGGAGTAGAAGATTGTTTATTGCAAGAAGGGACAAACATGGTGTTACGAATGAAGCGAGAAGAATAACGTGAATGTCATGTAAGGACATGGAAAATGTATCGAGAAGACTCGTGATGAAGAAACGATTATCCAAAGGCACAAATCGTGAGACAAGATAAGGACTGAAGTAAGAGTTTAAACAAGGTCCAAAAAAGACACTTTGTAACATACTAATCATGTTTTCTCATAGAGATCCAAAGTGTGCACGTGAAAATTTATTACCTCTTGGAGGGAAGATTTAATAGACAAAAAGTGAAGACACCTTAGCCAATGTATATGAATTATTTATTTTCAAAGTTGATTCATGAATGGAGGGTGGAAGGAGAGTCGTACATTTCTGCCTTAGCCAAACATCCATAGCTCCAATGGATATGTATTTGATTTTAATTTCAAAATTTATCTAGTTCCAGCCAGTGTCCATAGCCCCGATAGAAATTATTGAAATAGCCCAAGAGAGAGTTATAGATCAATTTTATTTTGATTTTGATTTTGATTGATTCTTTTACTTTCTGAAAATTTATTCAGCTCTCTTGATTTTTTTTGACAAGGGTTAAGAACCATTGATGGCTTAATAGAAGGATACAAAAGTGATTGCGATGGTGACATTGGTTAGTGTAAAAAATACATCTAAAAGTTCTTCACAAAAAAAAATATTAGATGGTGATTGTGATATGATAACTATGAGGTCAATCATTCTTTAATTTACCACGGTGATGAAAGACCAAGGTCAAGCAGATATCATAGATTTATATGTGGCAAAATGCGTGTGAATATACTAACCCAAAATAGCATTAAAGGAATGAAAATGGTGGATGAATTGAAAAGTGACGACAAGAAATGGAATAAAGAACATCCATGTGCATGTAATACATGACCTGCAATGTTTGATATTTATATCTTTGATTTTTAATGTTTGTTGTTGCGAGACTCACAACACCCCGAATGCGAGATCGGGCTTCTAGGTTGATCACTCTAGCATCCAGTGTGATTGCACAACATGGAAACCTCTCTCCAAGTGTGGGACTTGTAGGCGAGAGAGGAATCTCAGTTAGAATTTGGTTCCTCAAACTCCTCGATTTAGATCTATATTTGCACAACTACAGAGGTTCAGATCCTAATCCTACTCTAAACTGCAAGGAGACAGGGATAGAAATGCAAAAATTGAAACTAATTAAAGATGGTGATGCACCAAAAGGAGTGGTGAAACAAGTTTGTCATGCAAATAGACACAGACCAAAGATTGCAGCATAAAACATACACAGGCTGATAAGATATAATTTAGGATCTGAAATGAAGCAAACAATACAAACAAAGGACTGAAACTCATTCACAAAGCTTGCATTATCATTTCCAGTGTCAAAATCACTGCATTACAACCTCAGAGAGGTAAAAACTATTATAGTCTTTGGAGAGGTCTGATTCTTCCAAAAAATCACTTGCTAGAGGTGAAAGAAGAAGTTGCTATGTCCAAAAAATGTTCCCCCTAGAAATGAGCCAAATCTGGCTTTTACATTGCATGGGTCGAGCCCAGGAGACAGAAACATACAAAAACGTGAGAGCCCATTCCTCCTTGACTGCAGATGCATTAAAATGGCATGGGGGACCTTACAAACCCATACCCTATCATTTTTGACCGATTTGGAGGAGAATGCGACCCATTCTGCATTAAATTTGGTCCGTTGAAATGTCACTTCTGGCCATGAACATGCATCAGAGCCATTTCTCAACTTTCTCTCTCAGACTACACCAAAATTCAAGATTAACCCTGGAATCATGTAGAGAATTTCATAAGCTTTCCGTTGATATAAAGAACGTGCAAATCCGAGCTCTGGATCGAAAGATATGGAGATCTGAAGATTTAGGGCACAAAACAGGTGAAAATGTGTTTTGAAAATCTTTCCCGTGCTCTGCCACCTGGACGACACGTGGCAAGCGCTGATTGGATGCGTAATTCTCTCTCCTCTACTCACCCGTGGGTTTTCCTTGAAAATTTTGACTTTTGATGATTTTGGAACATTTTTCACTTTTCCCCCGCCCCCGCCACTTGGGACACGTGGCATGCATTGATTGGAGGACAGGGGCGCGGGGTCTTCCTTTACTTTTAGCTTTTTGGCTGAAACTTTTCCAAATTCTCTAACTCCTCCCCGAGCTCCATGCTTCCCTGTTCCATTAGACACGTGTCCAATTCCTATTGGCTCGGGCCAACGCTTGAAACCTCGCCCTTTGAACTTTTGGACGTTTCCCCCTTGTGACACGTGTCGTGATTTGATTGGTCTCTGGGTCTGCCGGCTTTTCACGTCCCTCGCGTCCTCACGGCCGGCTGTCCCAAACTGCTTGGGAAAAATTCCTCCGATCCACCCAAAATGGGCTTCCTTGTCCCTTTTCTGCCGATGACATGTGGCGTAATGTGATTGGCTCTCGGCTCCTTCGGCTATCGCGTGTCTTCCGCATCCCTCTGTCCCAGATGTCCCGAACTGAAGTTCTCTGCGCCGGCCGATCCGGGTGGTTCGCGTCCTTCACGTCCTCATGGCCCAGATGTCCCAGACTGTTACGCTTAGTAGTTAGTTGATTTTCCTCTGACCTTTGGCCGGTTCGCCTTTCCGCGTCCCGCGCGTCCTCACGGCCGGATGTCCCTTTGCTCTGCAGACTGCCTGGCGGCCTTTCGGCCGATTCAGCGCCCAGATGTCCCTCATGTCCCGATTGTTGCGAGGACTAGGACTTAGCCATTTTTCATGATTTTTCCTAGCCCAAGCTTGTTTTCTGCAACTTTTTCACCTTTTCTCAGAACTTGCTCTTTTCTTCTTGGACAGGGGAGTTAGAAAAAATCTGAGGGGACCCTAGAAACATGATTTTTGCCCTGAATCAATCTATTTGCCTGGGACTTGAGAATTTAATGCATGTTATCAAAATTACCCTGGGGGTGAATTTTGGATAACAATTTGGTGACTCAGCGGGGTTACCTGCCTGCTAGGTAGAAGATACCAGTTGCCTGAAGCAGTCCATTGGGCATGGAGTCATCAAATATTCAGTTTAGAACCCCAACTGACTCAGAATGTGTAAGGAGGAAGATGGAATATCACCTGATGAAAGCAAGGACTGCAAAACATCTCCATGGACAGCAAGTTGTGCCAAAGCACTTAGGGAAAACAAAACTAACCTATAACAAAACAATGTGCACAACACTTGGAGGAATGAAAATCTAATCTAATATTTACAAAGTAGTGAACTTCCCTCTAGAAGCAATGCTTGAGATAGATTCCATTGACTGGAATCTGCAGTTCTTCACCATCCAATGAGGCCAATTGAAAGCATTGTTGTTCTTGCACTTCGTGACCATGTATGGGCCACTCCAAATGGCATCAAATTTTGAATGCCTTCCCGGTTTTGCTCTATCCACATCCCATTTCAACACTAGATCTCCAACTTGAAAAGATCTATCCTTGGCCTTTCTATCAAAGGTCTTCTTGATCAAAGCTTGATCCTTTTCCATTTCTTGGGATGCTTGATTTCTGATCTCTTGCAGCTCCATCAACTCTGCATACCTCACCTCCATGGGCTCAAATTCAAGCAACTCCAGCTGCTTCATGAGTTCCAATGTTGGTAACTCAAGTGACATGGGCAAGATTGCCTCTCTTCCATAGACAAGCCTGAATGGAGAGTTACCTGTGGATCTTTTGGGAGTTATCCTATCAGCCCATAAGGCTGATTTCAGTTTGGTATGCCAAGACCTCTGATTCTCGTCAAGAGTCCTCCTAATGATCCTCAACAAGTTCTTGTTTGTAGACTCGGCTTGGCCATTACCTTGGGGGTAATAGTTTGATGAAGTGCTTAGGTAAATACCATTCTTGACAGCCCACTCAGTCACCTTAGATCCAATGAATGCCAATGCATTATCAGAGATTATTGTGGCAGGTACACCAAATCTGGTTGTTATCCCCTCATAAAAGTCTAAGATGCTAGACTCATTTGCCTCTTTGAGTGCTACTGCTTCTATCCATTTGGTGAAGTAGTTTGTGGCTGTCAAAATCCATTTGTGCCCTTGGCTTGAATTGGGATTAATGACTCCAATGAAGTCCAAACCCCATTGCATGAATGGCTGGTCAACTGAGATTGGATGCAATGGAAGGGCAGCAAGTCTCTCTTTTCCTGTGAAGAATGCACAATTCTTACACCTCTTGATCCATGCATAGCAATCACTGAAGATCTTAGGCCAATAATAACCAGCCTTCATGATTTTTAGAGCTGTCACTCTTGGTGCAAAATGGCCACCAGCTGGTCCACCATGGAACTCTTCCAACACCCTTTGAATCTGATTTGTGCTAATGCATCTCAGCAGCACTCCATTCACATCTTTCTTGAACAAAACTCCATCAACAATGGCATACGGGACAGCCTGCAATCTGAAGTGTCTCCTTTGGGTCTTGTTCATCTCTGGAGGGCATAGGCCTATGCCTAGGAAGTGTATAATACCTTGGGTCCAGCAAGGAGTGGGGGCAGCATTGTCTTCTTCTTGCTTGCCACTTGGCTCATGGCTGTCCTGGACTGTCAAAACAGCCTCTTCTTCAATGCATACTTCTTTTTGCTTCCCCAAAACTAGCTGCTCACACAATCCTTTCCCTCTTACTAGCTTGGTGATCTTGATCTCAATGTCATACTCCATGACACGGGTGATCCAACCTGCCCTTTTCTCATTCAAATCCTTGTTGAGGAGGAAGTCCTTAACCCCAGCATGTGAGACCAGCAACTGGACCTTGTTGTTTGAGACTAAATGCTTGAATTTCTTCAAGCTTTTGATTACTGCAAGCACATGCTTCTCAATAAAAGAGTACCTCACCTCATAGTCATCTAGGCTTTGGCTGAAGAAGGCAATTGGCTGCTCATCATTATCCTTGTTCTGTTGTACTAAAATGGCAGAAATAGTGTCATTACCTCCAAATGCATAGAGGATGAAATCCTTGGAGAAGTTCGGGTTGATGAGAGTTGGTGCTTGAGAGATGGCTTCTTTGATTGCTTCAAAACTCTCCTTGCCTTCTGCTTGTCCACTTGAAAGCCATGCTCTTCTTTAACATTTTGGTGATGGGCTTGACAAGGGCTGCAAAATTTGGGACAAACCTCCGAACAAAGTTTATCCTTCCCAAGAAACTCTGAAGGGCCTTCTTGTGGCTTGGCAATGGTAGTGCTCTTATGGCTTCAACCCTCTCTAGATCAATTGCTAATCCTTCCTTGGAGACAATATGGCCAAGGAGCTTTCCTTCATGTGCAAGAAAGATGCACTTCTTAGGATTCAAAGACACTCCGAACCTTCTACACCTCTGAAACACTTGCCTGAGGTGAAAGAGATGGTCTGCTACATTCTTTGAGAAGACAGTGATATCATCTAGGTATACCAGCACTATCTTGTTGATCAAGCCTTTGAATGCCATATCCATAGCTCAGTTGGAATGTTGCTCGGCATTCGACAGTCCAAATGGCATCTTCTTGTAAGCATATGTGCCCCATTTTGTAGTGAAGGCCGTCTTGAATTGATCTTCTTCCTTCACCATGATCTGATTATAGCCTGAGTAGCCATCAAGCAATGAGAACCTCTCTGAACTAGCTACAACCTACAATATTTGCTCCATGGAAGGGAGTGGGTAATGGTCCTTGAGAGAGGCTCTATTCAAGTCTCTGAAGTCAACACATAGTCTGATCTCTCCACTCTTCTTTCTTACTGGCACCAAGTTTGCAACCCAACTTGAGTGTTTGATGGGGAAGATGATACTGGCCTCAATAAGCTTTCTTAACTCTTTTCTCATGAGAGGTTCAATATGGGGATTCATGGCCTTTGCTTTTGCACTGATGGGCTTGGATTACGGATCCGGCTCAATAGTATGTTGTGCCAACTTGGGTTGAAACCTCTTAGATCTTTGTAAGTCCAAGCAAAGACATCGGGAACTCTTGACAAAGCTGAACAAAATCAGATTTCTCTTGTGAGGTACTTACTTTGCCAATTTGCAATGCTTTGCCTTCTTCCACTAAAATAGGCTCACGAATCTTCACCCTTTACTTGAAATTTCACTTTCTCCTTCGGAACTGATCATTCGGGTTGAAGATTGACTCAAGGTTATGAGGCCTTTTGGTAATTTGTTAGTTCTTAGCTGCACCACTTGGTCACCATCTGCTGCTTTGCATGAGCTTGTCTTGATTCTGGTGGAGAACTCATCTTCTTCTTGGAGGAAATTAACAATTTGCTTTGATCATTCTCGAAGACTTGCCAACTTGTATTTTTATCGGAATAGCTGGTCTCACAACCAATTTGATATGAGGCTGAGATTTCTCACTTTTGATACTTTCTACAACATCAAACGCAGCCCCAATTGCTGCTAGCCTATCAATGACTTCATTCTTTTTCTTGGGATGGAATTAATGCTAAAAGCTTCAAAATCTTCAATAAGATCCCATACCCGATTCTTGTAGCATCTGAGTAGATCATTCTTGGCAGCATTTTTTCCTTTGACTTGGTTTATGATCAGCTCACTATCACCAAATACTTGTAAATTCTTGATGCCTTTCTTCTTTGCCAGTGCAGTCCATGAATTAAGGCTTCATACTCAGCTGTATTGTTTGAGCAAGAAAACTGAAAACAAAAGGCTGAGTAATACTTTATACCTTGTGGTGAAATGAGCATAGCCCCTCCTCCTACACCTTGTCTACTCCTTGACCCATCAAAGAATAATTGCCATATTTCATTCTTGTCTTTGTGATCTGGCTTGGTGATGCTTTGGGGAGAGGTTGATTTTCTTCATGTAAACAATAAACTCCTAGCTCAGATTCTTCTATTTCTTGATAAGGATCAAAAGCATGCACCTTGCTTGCCCATTCATCAAGAGTTAGATCCGGGATGCTTCCAACCTTGGTGTCAGCTTCATCAGTGCTTGGGTGATCTTCTTGATCAAATGCTGAGCAATTGGCATTAATCTGACTTGGAGTGTAAGGCTCAATATGGAAGTTTGCAATAGGTTCTGACCTGATTGTAGCCTTAGTTCCATACCTCGTTCTGAACAGCATGTGAGACCAATCAGCAGACAAATATCCCCCAATCTTGGCTATGAAGTCCCTTGACAAGCAAAGGGAAAAGAGTGGTGGAAGGTCTATGACTGATACATCTTGTAAAACAACAACATTTGGACATGCATGCAAGGTAAGACTCAAATTTCTAATCACTCCAACTGTTGCTACTGCTGTCCCATCCAGCTGCACTACCCCTTTGGACGTTGTTTCATACTGGAGCCCTAGCTGATCAGCTATTTGTTTGGGCATGACAGAACTACTTGCTCCAGAGTCAATCATGCAATTGTGCACTAGCTGACTTCCAATGATTAATGAAACATAGAAAGGAGGGGGCTTCAACATTTTACCTTGCTGTCCTCCATGATTTCCCTCAGGCTGGGCAACATTTGTAAGCACTTTGTCTTGCATCTGAACTTGCTGATTTGAAGTTGGCCAGTCCTTCATGGCAGCTTGCAGCAAATCTCTTTGGCCTGGGATAGATAGGGATTCCCACATTGATATATTGACGTTAGTCTTCTTCATCTGATCAATGATACTGAATGGGGATGAAGTATCCTTTTGCTGTCCCTTGGTTTGCACATTCACTCCTTGCATGTGGGCAGCAACAACTGGTATTTGAGTTGGCCTAGGGGTTGTTCTTGGCTGCCCTTGTGCATTTGAAACTGGACTTTGCTTGCCAACCATTTGTGGAGCCATGGAAGGTTGTGGATTGGTTGGGGCTAATGGTTGTTCTTCACCCAAATTCCTCCTTTTTGACCTTGTGTTGGCTGCAACACCTTGAGAAACTACTTGATTCATGCCACAGAAATCTTCTGCTTGCCAGTTCACCAATGTGGTGTCATTTGGGGCTGATTGCTGTTGGAATGTTTCTTGTTGTTGACTGTTTCCTTGACTGCCCTCACCCTCCACACCAGTAGTTGTCACCATTAGTGCTTGATTCAAAGCACCATTGAAGCACATGGATTGGTTATGAGGCTCATTGCATGGAAAACACCAATCATACTCCTGAGCAATGTTGTTTTGTGTTGGCACCAATGCCTTAGAGGCAGATATGGCATTTGGATTATATGGCTGAAATGGTCTATTGGCAGGAGGCCTTGTTTGATTCATATTTGCAACTGGATTAGGAGGCCTTTGTGGTTGGTATGGCTGCCTATTAGGCTGAGCTTGGGGTTGATAAGAAGGTCTGAAACCTTGGGCTTGCTGCCTCTTGAGAGTAACCAGCTCATTGCCTAGGTTTTGCAATTGCTTCATGACCTCTTAAAGCTCATTTGGGGTACTTAGAGATGAAGTGGATGCTTCGTTTGAACTTTGATTTCTAGGAGTGGGAGAAGGAGCCAAATTAGGTGCTTGACTGGTGTTTGGATTCTCTAAACTTGGAAACAGTGGCATGGGAGGTCTAGGGGCAAGTTTGCCAGCTTGGATCAAATAATTTTCAGCCCTAATGGCAATGCTATAAGCCATAGGGATAGTTATGCCTCCCATGGACTGAATTAACATAGAAATATTAGAATTTAAAGCTTTGAGATAGTAGAGAAAAGCACCTTCTGCTGTTGGCCTAACTGCCACTGGAATTCTCTCCCAAGTCTTTTGAAATCTAAAGTTGAAATCGGTCAGCTGCTCATTGGGAGCTCTCTTGATGGTTGTCATCTGCTCCAAAAGAGACAAGTTATCTCCCTTCTCTCAAAATTGCTCATGAAGTGCTATACACAGCTGATTCCAATTTGTGATAGAACCAGCTCCAAGGCTCCTAAACCATTACAATGCTTTACCCTTGAATGAAGATGCCAGTAACTTGACAGCCACTTGCATTTCATTGATTTCATGGATTGCACAAAGGTTAGCAATATCTTTAACATGATCACCTGGAGTAGTCTGATTTTCTCTAATGAAGTAGGGAATGTTCTTCAAGGCTGCAATAGGGATTGGATGTTGTGCATTGAGGGCAAGTGGGCTGCCTATGAAGTTGATGTAGGGATTGTTTTGAGCCATTCTGATTGGTCTTAAAACCCTTGTTGACTGAATGAAAGGCCTACCAGGTGGAGGAGTTGAGAGAGTTCTGTTTGGTGGAGATGGAGACCTTTGAATCCTTCTTCCTCTTTGCCTTCTTCTTGGAGATAATTGTAGGTATTCAAACAACACTTCTTCTTCTCCAACTCTTGACCTTGTGGTGATTCTTCTCATGAGTTTTCAGGCCTGCACTTGAAACCAGTTGATTCTTCCCCTTGGAGTCGCAGATATGCAAATAATAGCTCTTTTTAAGCAAGAAAATTACAGCAGATGCACATCAACCTTGCTGCAATAAAAATGAGACCTCTAGTGTCCCACCAGGCGTGCCAAAACTGTTGTTGTAGACTCACAAAGCACCTGGATGCAGATCAGGCTTCTAGGTTGATCACTCTAGCATCCAGTGTGATTACACAACATGGAAACCTCTCTCCAAGTGTGGGACTTGTGAAACTAAGAGAGGAATCTCCAGATTAGAGGCTGGTTCCTCAAACTCCTCTGATTTAGATCTATATTTGCACAACTACAGAGGTTCAGATCCTAATCCTACTCTAAACTGCAAGGAGACAGGGATAGAAATGCAAAAATTGAAACTAATTAAAGATGGTGATGCACCAAAAGGAGTGGTGAAACAAGTTTGTCATGCAAATAGACATAGACCAAAGATTGCAGCATAAAACATACACAGGCTGATAAGATATAATTTAGGATCTGAAATGAAGCAAACAATACAAACAAAGGACTGATACTCATTCACAAAGCTTGCATTATCATTTCAGTGTCAAGATCACTACATTACAACCTCGAGAGGTAAAAACTATTCTGAGTCTTTGAGAGGAGTCGATTCTCCAAGCAATTACTTGCTGGCTTTTTTTACATTGCATAGAGAGGTGAAAGAAGAAGTCGAAATGTCACTTGGTCATGAACATGCATCGAGCCGTTTCTCAACTTTATCTCTCTAGACTACATTAAAATTCAAGATTAACCTTGGAATCATGTAGAGAATTTCATAAGCTTTCCGTTGATATAAAGAACGTGCAAATCCGAAATACTGGATTGAGAGATATGGAGATCGAAGATTTAGGGCACAAAATGGAGCGAAAATGTGTTTTGAAAATCTTTCCCGCTTTGCCACACTGGACGACACGTGCAAGCACTAATTGGATGCATAATTCTCTCTCCTCTACTCACCCGTGGGTTTTCCATTTTGACTTTTGATGATTTTGGAACATTTTCACTTTTCCCCGCGCCCCGCCACTGGGACACGTGGCATGCATTGATTGGTCGAGGACGAGTGCGGGGCGGAGTCTTTGCTTTTAGCTTTTTGGCTGAAAATTTTGCCAAATTCTCTAACTCCTCCCGAGCTCCATGCTTCCCTATTCCATTGGACATGTGTCCAATTCCTATTGGCTTGGGCCAACACTTGAAACCTCACCCTTTGAACTTTTGGACGTTTCCCCCTTGTGACACATGTCGTGATTTGATTGGTCTCCGGGTCTACCGGCTTTCATGTCCCTCGCGTCCTCACGGCCGGCTGTCCCAAACTGCTTGGGACAAATTCCTCCGATCCACCCGAAATGGGCTTCCTTGTCCCTTTTCTACCGATGACACGTGGCATAATGTGATTGGCTCTCGGCTCCTTCGGCTATCCGTGTCTTCCGCGTCCCTCTGTCCCAGATGTCCCAAACTGAAGTTCTCTGCACCGGCTGATTCGGGCGGTTCGTGTCCTCGCAGCCCAGATGTCCTAGACTATTATGCTTAGTAGTTAGTTGATTTTCCTCTAACCTTCAGCCGGTTCACCTTTCCGTGTCCGTGCATCCTCACGGCCCGGATGTCCCTTTGCTCTGTCAGACTGCCTGGCGGCCTTTCGGCCGATTCACGCCCAGATGTCCCTCATGTCCCGACTATTGCGAGGACTAGGACTTAGCCATTTTTCATGATTTTTCCTGGCCCAAGCTTGTTTTCTGTAACTTTTTCACCTTTTCTCAGAACTTGCTCTTTTCTTCTTGGACAGGGGAGTTAGAAAAATCTGAGGGGACCCTAGAAACATGATTTTTCCCTGAATCAATCTATTTGCCTGGGACTTGAGAATTTAATGCATGTTATCAAAATTACCCTGGGGGGTGAATTTTGGATAACAATGTTTCTCTCATCATTTTTATTTTTTAGATTTTTTGATGGTTTTAGAATTTGGGACTAATAATGTCACTCGATGTGATAATATTCAACAACAATGTTCCCAATTTCCTTGATAAGGAGATTAGGTTTGCTTGTTTATCAAGGGTCATATTCTCTCCGATCTCAATGATCATGGTGAGCTCATACTCAATAAATGATTGTGACTTATCTTGAAACATAGATTTTGCATGTGGGAGCTTGAGTTCCCTATCCATAGGTTTATGCACTTTGCATCATACTTGATGGTTGTGTTGGTGTGCATTCTTGAATCACGTTTAATTTTTAAATTTACGACCATTTGATTTGTTGGGATCTTTGGAGCTCTTTGAACCTTTGATCTTAGCTTGATAAAGAAAGCTGTTTGGGTTTCATATAAGCTAAAGTGCGACTCATCGATCTCGAGAAGTGGGAGAAGAAAGTGGATGTTTAGGATCAATGTGAGAGATGATGGTGAGCTTTCCATAGTCATTGATAATAGGATGATATGATGGACGATGGGAATATGATCCAAGGTTGAAGAATATGGGCAGCCGGGAGGTGAGCCATAGAAAGAAGAAGGAGGACTACTAGGATGTGGCCCAAGTATAGAAGATGGGGGACCACTTAGAGGTATCTCAGTACATACCTAAAATTGTAGGGTACTACACCATCGGAATGATGTTACACATGCCCCAACGATGATACATGTCTCCTTATAAGGTGTTTGAAATCCAAAAAGGCTCGCTGTATACGCTTGTATCCCACATGCCACACTTAGCCTCCACATGCTTTTTTATACCCTTTTCCCGTTGTTTTCTTGCATTTGAGGCTTGATGATGAAACTACCGCCCGCCTAGGTGGTGGTCCCATGACCGCCGTCTGCATAGGGCAGCAGATCCTATTCGCATTTTCCGAGATCCTTCCAACTATCGTGTCAAACGTAAGTCTTCAAATTTACATGCTTTCTTTAACCACTTTGGCTTGCATTAATGTTTTCTACTCCTGGAAATAGTGTTTTTCCTTTATTTATAGTAAAAGAGATCAAATGGGAGTTACCCTCTGGTAAATGCATTGGTTATAAATAGCCAGCTTGTTTTCAAGCAAATGGCCCCTCATCTTCTCAATTCTCTTATTTAGTCTTTCAATTTCTTGCTTATAATTCGGTTAGTTTCATGTTTTGCTTCCATTGTTGGTATTTTAGAGGTCATATAATCTTCTTGTTTTAGTCTTGTTCCATTGCTACTTCATACAATCAGTTTAGCATAGAATAGCTTCGTTCTAGACTAGAATCCATTAAAGTTGTAGGTTTTGTTTTGTCACAAGGATAGTCTCTCGAAACTCTCGGTAACTTTTGTTGTATTCCCACAATAAATCCCGCTAGGAATTGCATAGTCAAGCTTTGTTCACTTGTGCTATCCCTCTCCTAATCGCATTGTATTCGGTCTATATCCAAAGCTGCCATTGTTCGATTGCTATCTTCTATCGATACTATCATATACACACTTTCCGGATTCATGAGAACATGAAGGAATGAGGAGATCACACTCGAGTGGATGAAATCACACACAACCAGATTTGCCACTATTCTATAAATGTCGTTTGAGCTATCAAAGTTCTAGTTACAACATATCAAATAGAGTAGTAAATCATTTCGTTTTAGTCAAAATTTCACTCTTGATATCACCGGGAAGTTGTGGGGATTGATAGTTTCGGAAAGCGTGATTCATTCCTCACTTCTGAGGTAGGATCAAGAGTCTTTTCAATTCAAATATATAGCTGCTTAGATATTTAGGATAAAATCACAACTGCACAGGCGAATAGCCATACCAGGCTGCATTGCTTGTTTTTATTCTGTTTCTAGATTAGTTGTCCATTTTATAAATATACTAGAGTAGTTTGTTCTTCAAAATCCATTGAAATACGTCATTGAAAAATATAAAAATAGAAGGATGCTTACATAGTGTAAATACCTCTTTTATAATCAGTTTATTAAATGTTAGTTAAAAGTTGAAATATTTTGTATGAAAATCACAAGACCTAGAGAGCCTAGAGAATATATATTTGAACCCATAGTGCCTCAACCAAATCTACCCACGACCTTATCTCGATATAGATCGGGACCTTAGGATATCTGAGGTCTTTCGAGCAACAACAAACTTACAAGAAATTAGTGAGAAACTAAGAGGATTGAATAATGAAGATGACAAAGCTTACACATTCTGGTCAAACCATCCAAACTATAGATTGCCTTGATAAAACACCTGAATGACTGTGCAAGGATTCAAATGAGAGAAAAAATTTGGTTGCGATCCTTTGGTTCCACTGACCTAACGCGGGAGACCTCCTCGTTGACATAAACACTAGCTTACGTATTCAAGTTTCTAGAACACCTGTTAGGTACTCCAAGAAAATCATACAACTTCTAGTTCTAAATGTAGAGGCTGAAAAGGCATACGATTACTAGATAGTTGGGAGAAGGGATTGATTCTTCACATGACCATAATAGGTCCACAACAACCACAAACTCACGGTTGTGATCCCCAAGTCCCACAACCCAACGAGCCAACAAACCAGTCAAGTATTGATCGGCTTTACGAATCTTTGGTATTTAGATCCTCACCACTCCTTCCATATATTATAATACGAGTTCTCGGTATTAAAGATGAAGCTAATCAATCTAATATTTTACAGGCTAGACTAGAAAACCACCCATAGTTCACTACAAATCCACTAAACCTCCTATCACCATTTTATGACCTTTTACGGAGATATATACGAAGTTCCCACAGTCACTTCCCACGTATCCAACAACAAAGAAATAGGATCTCGGTGGAGATCGACATTGATTGGAGCCTCCGAACAACTATTATATCCGAATGAACCATTACACCAATTCAGGTTAGGAGGGCCTTCTTCACCTTAGATTCACATATTCCATTATTGCGTATTGAGGATTTAAGATTACCCGATTAGCTTGTCTATATCTATCCACATTCAACATTCACCGGCTATCTCGACATGACCTCAAGAGGTTGGGTATGAGGAAGAGGTACTTGTAGATTCCCATGCTCACATGTTACTTTTCCATTGTACAAAATTGGTGAACTGATGTGAAACAAACAAGCTGTTTCATCTTCTCTACCTCATTAGCCTTCACATCACTTCACCAACAAAATTGGTGAACCCGAAGCGTGAACAAGCGATTCTTCCTTTTTTAGTTTTCATTTCTTCCATCCACCTTCACTCTTTCCCATTATTCTACGGGTATTCATATACCCCTCGAATATGTCAGGGATATGATACATATGGCAGATATCTCTTAGGTCTCGAAGTAAGTTATAGTCAAACAAATAGACAACCATCACCCTCACTTTCGCATGGGCTAATAACTACTCAAGTAATTACTTGTCATCTCAAACTCCCCTCACAGGACTAGCTCTATTTCTTCATTCCAATTGAGGAATTTGATCAATTTACACAAACACAAAAGCGAGAACCATCGGGCTCTAATAATATGAGATTTACTTGGGGACTCGCTTCATGTCCTCGGGTCTTGTTCGGACCACATCAAGATACAGTCAGACCCACTCTCCTTTTTGGATGAGGAGTACTTAGCACACTTCACTAAAAGTGAACAACGCTTCCAAAATATGTATCCACCTATAGGGAGTTTGCAAATACGATCGATACCCTATTCCAGGAGAACACCTCCATTCCTCCACCTATGGAAAATACCTCGGTGAAGCTTGGAAAGGTAACAATCAATTCATAGTAGGGTATCACACCCCTTTACAACCTCAAGCTATACAACAAACACCTTTAAGGCAAGGCACTGCGTCTTCGTCAATGGAAGTCATTTCAGCCTTAGCCGAGAAGGTTAGAGGGCTGGAACTTGCTCAAGCAAACCAAAATTCATATTTTGGGCAAGTGGAATCCCCAACCCTCTGCATCATCCTAGTCAGGTTGACCTCCTTACAAGAACAGGCATGTTAGGCATGTCTCCTCAAAATCCTTATAGTTACCCACAGCAAACACCAACTAGGACCGCATTTTCAAACACCGTTCAGTTGAAAACATGACACCTCCCAGTTTGGCACCAAACAACCCATACCAGAACAATGCTCCTCCTTACTTAAACATTTATTCAAAGTCACCACAAGGAGACATGTTCTCTTCTCCCGGGATGTTCGTTCAACCACATGGATTCCCTTATGTTCCTACAAACACATATGCTATGCCATATCAACAATCCATTCCCCCTCAACCCCCTCAGCAAGCTCCATTGATGGTTGAGGCCTATGCGAGAGGGGACTTATTAGAATATTTAAAAGATCCCCTAGACTTCACCATATGAAGCATTATGCTTCCAATACCTCTTCTTGATTTTCCCAAATACAAAGGGGAAGGGGACCCAAACGCACACATTAAGGCCTATGCCACAGCCATACGGGAGTTACTCCCTTGGGATGGGGTTGTGCTAAAATATTCCCTAAGACCTTAGAAGGTATTGAACTTGATTGGTATTTGAGAATACTTGAAGACTCGATACACTCATTTAAAGAACTCGTATCGAGTTCATCAAAGCTTTGACATGAACAAATTGTTAGAAGCGGGAATCAAGGAGTTCTTGCATATCAAACAAGAACATAATGATTCCTTTGGTAATTTTATTCAAAGATGGCGTACGGTTCTCTACTCATGTGCAAAGTGCTCCAAACATGGATCAAATGAAACTATGTGATTTATTCCTTAATTCTCTTAATAGAGAGATAAAGGAAGAAGTCTAGAAGTTCCCACTAAGAACTTATGATGAAGTACTCGAGAATGCTCTCTAAATCGACCAAGTAGCGATAGATAGTGGTTGTAAGACATATGGGAAAAATGGGAAATTAACCACTCCCAATCAAAACACCACGGCCTATTCTAATACTGGGAATGTTAATCAAGGACCTAATATCCTTAACAAGAAGCGTGAAGTTACAATGAGATGGAGTAACTAATAAAGTTAAAAGGGAAAATGTTGTAAACATTTCACCACTTGTTAATAATCAAGCGAAATAACAACTTTACTCCAACAATCAACGCGGTGGATTTTGATCATCCTCCACCACAACAACAACACCAATGACAAGTTCAAACACAAAGTCCAAATCGAAACCCAACTAGATATTAGAGTCAAAACCAAAGGCAACAACCTCAAAATTTTAACTCTAACAACCAACAACCTTATCAGAATTTCGGGTCACAATAGATTTTAAATCAACAGCCTCGAAACTATAATCCCAATCTATATTGTGGCTTCCACAAGATTCAAGGCCACGATACTAGGACTTGTCGTGAATACAATAAATTCATGCAAAGCACTTGCGAGGAAGATCAAAAATAGCTCTTCATAGATACATTTTTAGCAAATTCTGTAGTACCCACGCCAAACACTTATGCAAGGGTAGTTTCCCCTCAAAATGCATCCCTCAAGATCTTCAATGACCCACTCCCAAACCATTCTAACAATAATAGGTTAGATCCTAATGGAACAAATAAGGGTGTCATGACAGGAAACAATGATCATGAAGCTTCAACTTCATTAAATCCACCAGTTGCACCCCAACCAGAACTGGACCCCAAACTAAGATAGTTGGTTTAGTGGAGTTAGACACCGAACTACCCATAGAAACCATAACAAGAACATGGGATTATTCATCCCAGCCTACTCCAAGTTATCTGTTGGAGCCAGACAATAGTCAACAAATTTGGTAAAACCCATAGGCACCTATGATTTAATTAATGATTTGACCAAAACCTTCTCTCACATCTCCTTCTTGGATTTATTAAAGAACTCTCCACCCACAGAGCTACTCTCTTAGAATAATTAGGCCTTGGTCATTTAATCAACATCACTCCTCTCCCCAAAAATGCAAGTAAACCATGTGGACTTTGACATTTATCCTCCGGGGCAGCTAGATAGGGATATGGAATTTATATTCGATATAAGCAAAATGCCAACAGATGCTGAAATTACACAAAGAGGCGACCCAACTTTACATTTACAAGTTTGGGTCTACAATAATTATGTTAAACGTGTAATGGTTGATAATGGGGCAGCAGTTAACATAGTCCCCTTCGCTTTCCTTCAAAAGTTAGGATATGGAGAGACAAACTATTCCACGACGTGAAATATGCTAAGAGGTTATGATAGCCTCAAAGCCACTTCGATTGGAACCATAGTTTTACTAGTCACTTTAGGACCTAAGACGGTCCTCACCAAGTTTTATATTATAGATTGGGAAACCAATTATAATATGATCCTTGGTTGGCCATGGATACACCGCATGAAGGAAATCCGTTCCACGCTATTCCAAGAAATAAGATTTCTACACTTAGGAAAAATATTCGTGGCACAAGGTGACCCAAAATCCTTCGATATACACCTAGCTGATTTGAAGAGAAGACTGGGTATCCAATTTGAGTTTGAACTTCTAGGAAACTAGCTTGTCAAACCAACTAATTCATAACCAAAAGAAAATCGATACCCACCATTGAGTTGGAAATTTCAAATCCCGGTGAGGACGTCCAGACTCAAAAGTAAAACCAATGTTATAAAAACGGTATCACTAGGGACTACCACAAAAATTATCATGTTGATGGAGACATACTTACCTATTCTCCTACCTTTTGATTCCATGAGTATGAGACACACCCTAGGAATCACTTCTCTTCCATCAGACAGATTTTTGTGGTAGAGGTAAATCAAGCAAAAGAAACAAATACTGTGACAGATATCCCAACATCCATTTTTCCAAGCAAGTATTGGACTCTTCACTTTGATGGAGCTAGATGTCACTTTGGGAGCAGGCGGGAGTGATCTTTACTTCACCTAAGGGAAAGATCCTACCTTTCGCCTTTAAATTAAACTTCGAATGTACAAACAATGGGGTGAGTACGAAGCTCTCCTCCTTGGCCTCATCTTAGCTAAAAGAATGGGTGTTGGAAACATTAGAGTATTGGAAGACTCGTAATTGGTTGCAAACCAAGTCTCGAGGTATATGAAACTAGAGTGAGCACTTAACAACTCTATAAAATAGCAGTGTTAGATCTAAGCAAGGGATTCAACTTCATATCAATGAAGCAATCCCATGAGAGCGAGAACCTTCTCATAGACTCAATAGCAACCTCATCTTCCCGTTTCACCCCAAGTAATGAATTGGAGGATACAAATTTCATGGTATCACTGCATCGAACCATTAGTGTGTAAAATACCAACAAACTCACTCCGACTCATGGAGAAGCTAAGGATGTTTTTTCTATCGTGGATCACTTTGACGATGATAGAATCACTCTCAAATATCTAAACGAATATGCAGAGCTACACCTTGCACACCATATAGTTGATCTTTCCCTAATACCACATTCCTCTTCCTACTTTGGTAATCCCATGGTAGAGTCTCCTCCATAGAAAGATCTCGATATCTATGAGATAGAACATGGAGAAAGTTTGGAGCTACCTCTAGCCCCACCTAAATTTGAAGAAGGTAATGCTTCTTTGGCGAAGAAACCATTGAGATAAACATTGGAATAGAGGAAGAACCAAGAATTTTGAAGTTGGGATCCTCGTTAACTCTGGAGGAGATTTAAATACACACCCAAGTCCTCAAAGAACATCAAAATGCTTTTGTATTTAATTATAAAGAAATGATGGGCATTACACCACAAGTCGTGGTACATAATCTTGTCACTAAACCAGATGTGAAGCCAATTAAACAGAAGTCAAGACAAATGAAGCCAAAAGTAGCTCTCATGGTAAAAGAGGAAGTAATAAAACTTCCCAAGTGGGATTCATCAAGCCCGTTGACTATTCATAATGGGTATCTAATATCGTTCCCGCTCTAAAAAAATAGAAAGATATGCATTTACATAGATTTTTGAGATATCAACAAAGCTTATCCCAAGGATGACTTCCCATTACCATCCATTGACATCATCGTTGATATAACAACTAGATTTGAACTACTGTCTCTCATGGATGGGTTCTCAAGGTATAATCAAATTAAAATATTTTAACAGGATCAAGCCAAAACTACATTCATAACTCCCTTGGGAACATATTGTTACGTTGTCATGCCATTTGGTCTTAAGAACACCTTTACATATCGGTGGGCAATGAATTATATATTCCACAATCTTATCCATAAAATTGTGAAATCCTATTGGATGACTTGTTGGCCAAAGCCAAGAAACACTGTGATCATCCATAAGTGCTCTGTATCATCCTCTCATGATTAATTGAATATGGTGTCACATTAAATCCAGAGAAGTGTGTGTTTGGTGTGACAGGGGAAAACTTTCGGGCTACATTATATCTTCTTCATGAGGGATTGATGTTGATCTAGCCAAAATATGGGTTGTTCTCGAAATTTTCCCACCCTCGCACGAGTCCTGAATCGAGGTCATTTCTTGGGAAACTTGGTGCAATCTACAAGTTCATCCCGAGATCTAAGTTTTGCCATTCATCCAATCAACAATCTATTGAGGAAAGATTATAGTGTTGATTTGATCAAGAATGCAACAAGGCCTTCAAAGCGCTTAAATGCTTATTATTGTCTCCACCCATGCTAATGCCTCCCAAACCATACCGCCCTTTAATCCTATTCTCACGAGCCACTCATGTTTCGCTAGCCTGCATGTTGGCTCAAGAAGACGACGATAAATGGGAACATGTAGTCTATTTCATCAGCCGAACGTTGCTCGATTATGAGACATGCTACACACAGGCAGAGAGAGAATGTCTTGCCATAATTTTTGCAACAAAACATTTAAGAGATTACATGTTAAACCAGGAAACAAGGGTCATTGTAAAGACAGACCATTTACGAACATTTCTCACACAAGGATCTTTATCTATAAAGGTTGGGCATTTCATAACCTTAATGGGAGAATTTGAGTTAACATTCGTAAACTAGAAATCCGTTAAGGGAAAAATCATTGCAAACTGGTTAGCTGACAATCCACTAGATGGAGGTGAGCTGGTAGATCTAGACTTTCCCGATGAGTGTGTATACTTCGTCAAAAACGGGCCCCCATTTCTACATGTCCTTGGTATATTGATATCATTAATTTTATCATGGACCATACATACCTGGAAGGTGTCACATCACAACAAAGAAGGCGGTTACGGATTATTACCACTAAATATGTTGTTTTAGACCAAGTACTCTATCATAGAGCCTTCGATGACATGCTTCTAAGATGCATTGACATAGAAGAATCCAGAAGATTCTTCATGAATCCCATAGTGGGATATGTGGAGGCCACTTTGGTGGTCATGCCACCACTTGCAAAATACATCAGATGGGCTATTTTTGGTCCACTCTTGAGCATGATGCAATGGAATTTGTACATAAGTGCCACAAATGCCAATAATTCTCTCACAAGATTCACATGCTAGCACAATCCCTACAACCAAAAGCAACTCCGTGGCCCTTCTCCATGTGGGGTATAGAATTGATAGGAAGTTCTCTCCTTGTCAACCGATGGCCATAATTTTATAATCACAATGCCATGGAATATTTTACCAAATGGGTGGAGGCCATGCCTCTCACCACCTTACCAGGTTTGGTAATTGCCAAATTCATTTTGAACCAAATTATCTTGTAGGTATGGTGTCCCACAAGTCATTATCTTAGATAATGGCATGTCCTTTAAAAATGATGAAGTCTGTGAGTTATGTAGCAAGTTCAAGATAAACCATCACACAACCTCTCTTTACTACCCTCAAGCCAATGGGCAGGATGAAGCAACAAACAAAACATTAAAATCTATTCTCCTCAAAAAGGTTAAGAAAAACAAGCGAGATTGGCATTTAAAACTATATCCGGTCTTGTGGGCCTATCGAACCTCAATAAGAACACCAACAGAGAAACTCATTTTCTCGCCGGTATTCGGAGCGAATAGTTCTCCCACTTGAGGTTGAAATACCCGGTCTCGTATCTCATTACAAAATATTTTGGATGAAGAAGCTTACAGGAGGCACGCCTCTCTCAATCTGGAAAGCCTTGACGAGGTCAGTTAAATGAAGAACAATGACACAAAGCCTACGCCGACCGGATGTTCCTGACAAAGTACAACAAAAAAATTCTATGAGTGAGAAATATATGAAGGAGATCTAGTTCTAAGACTAGACAACTGGATTGATAAGAAAACCAAGTGAAGGAAGGAAGTTTGGGCCCAAATGGTTGGGCCCATACCGAGTCATGAAAGACTACAAAAATGGTGTGTACCTCTTGTGCACACTATAAGGTGAGGAATTTGGTGAAACTGTCAATTCCTTGCATCTTAAGTGGTTTTACACATAAAAACATCAAAATCACCACTTATACATTATAGCTACTTACATTGCATTAGTCATTCAGTTGTTGCATTCTGTCCATTTCATAAAAATGGTAGTCTAGGAGCCTACTCTTAAACAATCTGTTACAAATTTCTGAAAATATTGGCAAAAGCATTCATATCACATCTCTCCAAGCATCATCAACTATTTTCAAATCTTTTCATCAAATTCGACAGACAAACATTGACGGAAACCATACCAAGGCCTGCATACTTGGCTTTTCTCTTTCTTTCTACTAGGTGAAGCTGTCCTTGCCTACGGTTTGTTCTAGAAGCTTCTTGGTGTCACATCTATCCCTCTTAAATCTCTTGGAATGAAAGGATATCCCAAAGTCATAGATCAGAAATGTCAAAATAAAATAAAATCAAAAGCACCAAGCAAACAAAATATTTTATTGTACACACTTCTTTGCCCCATCAACCTTTGGTGATAAGCCCACATCTCTTACTCGGTGGTGTGAGGTTGGGAAAGGAAAGAAGTAACCTTTTACTTGCCTATATCTCGCCTTTGGTGACAAACCCCCACTTCTTATTGGTGGCATGAGGCGGGTGTGGGGGGTCTAGTCACACAAATTAACAAATCTTGGTATGCTAAAAACACAAATCAATATCTATTAAGAGAAAGTAAAAATCCAAATATCCAAATTCCAAAGAGATTAAATCCTCAAAACCAGATTTTGTCAACCAGCTGCCATTTTTTAATCTAAGTCTAGATAAACCGGAAAGTAAGTGGCCTTCTAAGTGTGGTAGGAGTTCTGAGTAGGGTGGGTGTGTAGGTCCAAATGTGGTTCTTGTTACTATTTTGTCTATCTCTCATCATTCCATTCAATCAAACTCATACAACTTATGCCCTTCCCAACTCTTGGTGTTGAGCCCTGCGTATTACTAGTGTGTGGATTTGGGATAGGGGCAGTTCATCTCTTTATCACTATGCATTCATCACATTTTACCAATATAAGAAGAAATTACAAATGTTTCTATAGAGTTCAAAATTTCAGCACTACCATATGTTAGTATCATCTCATATCGCATTACAAAAACATACGAGTAAAACATTCTATTTACTATCATTTGTTATCCATTGCATACATTCTGAAAACATGAAAACAATATTCTAAAAATATCTAAGTACGCATGTGGAAACAAGTCATGAAATTCTAGATGCCAAGAGTCTAGATCCAAATATATATATAGTTTCATATACAATGCCATCATGCACTAGGCATGGTCAAAACGCTCAATGAGCCCGAAAAGTAAAAAAACACTCGTATAGACATCTAACAAAATGCTACAGTGATAGTCTCTCAATCCCTATGGGATCCTCGTGAGGGTGCGCACGACCATGCCTAGGACTCGGCTATGCCAACGCTCCAAATGCACCGAGGGCTCGTGGTAACAACCGGTAGCCACCTGTCTCACTATGAGAATGGCTCCTCCTCATCAAGCACTCGGCTATCTTATATCCAGCTACCTCCATGTGGAGAGAAGTCATGATCTTCACCGCATACAAGACACAGAGGAAAAACATCGCAGTGCCTGCTGCTGGGCCGAGGGATCCCCCATGTCCATGGAAATCTCAGCATGAGTCTTCTCCGAGGGGAGAAGTAGGGTATCGTACACACTTGGTGAATCAAGTCTCGCCACTCATTAGTAGTCACTGCAAACAAAGGAGAAAACAAGTTAGAAAATGATCAACGATAAAACCAAGAGTAAGAAAACAAAAGAAACAACAAACTAGGACAACTCTAACTAAAACAAATGTCAAGAGAAGAGTGACAACTCACTCAGATCTCTAGGCCTCTAAGAAGGATCTCTAGGATCCGCGCTTGCCATCGTGGACGCCACCGATTGGTGCCCCTCACCCACGTCTAGGGCAATGTGATGGCCTACAACAGACTCGCCATCTCCACCTAGGTCTTGAGAGAGTAACTCCTCTAAAACCAGAGTCACCCTCTCTGCACTCCACTCCGCCCTCTCGGCCTACAAGATCTCCTAGGTGTCATGCCACTCAGGATCACTATCATCCCCCACCACCTATCTCACTGATCTCCATGTCCTCTGTCTCCTCCTCGGTCTCTCCCGGTGAACTTCTCGGACTCAAGTCCACGTCAATGGGCTCATCACTACTATGAGTGAGACCGGTGGTAATCCGAAGTAAGGGTGTCTGAGGAGCACCGAATCTCCCTTGTGCATGTACCACCCTCCTAGCCGCAATAGGAGTACCATGAGTAATAATAGCCAACCCCGGCATCTAGGACCTCCCCGAGCCTCACAAATAGAACTATATACTAGCACCAATTGGAGGAAGTATATCACTATAGGGGAGGCCAAACTGCTATGGAACTCTATCAAAGGGGTGTATCTCCAACTTCCCGCCCTATCTATCAATTGGCTGGTGGTTTGGCAGGTAATTAGTGTAACATTCTCCTCTCCCCATACCCCTGCCATGGCTTGATAAGGAGTGGCCTCCATGTCTGTAGTGGTCAGAGAAGCCATTGGCTAGTGGGGTGCTCTAAGAATGGTCATCCCAGTCCACCTCACTACTTTGATGGCCCCGAGATCCTCCACCTCTACACCTCTCCCATCCGAGGTGATATGCTCATACACCTAACTCATGACAAGAGTCGTGGTGGCTCATGATCGCCCTCGTAAATGGACTACCCTGTATAAGTCATGGTAGGTAGTCCTAAGGATATCTGCTCCCCAAGCATAGACATGTCCATGGCCCTCAATTTGTGTAATAATAGGGGCCCAACAATATAAGAGGGTGTCCCCTCCCTTATCCCCAATCAGTTTGGATGTAAGGATGCCCATGATGGCCTTGCAGAGTAAGGGAATGTCTGACTCAATAATAGAGTGGATCCTCATGCCCTTCTTTGATCCCATTGATACAACCACATCTCCCATATAGGTAGCCCAATGAACCACCTGTGATCTAGATAATGCTGTCTTAAGAGACAGCCACCACCCAAGAATCGGAACCCCCAGTATACGGTAAACATCCTCCAGGGTGATGGACCACTCACCCCTAACTCCTAGCAATCGGAAGGTGTTCCGATCTGTATCCCAATATGAGAAAAAGTCACACAATATGTGACTGGCAGGTGCAACATGAGGAACATGTGCAATCCTCCATATACCAGCCCTCTGGAGAGTATCCCGCTCTGCCTGGGAGAGTACCTCTAACACTACCAAGAGCCAATCACACTCCCTCTCCCGGCTCCATCTAATGTACTCCTCCTTCTGCATACACCTAAAAATGCAAAAAAGGAGTAAGTTAGTGCTAAAATCCAGCTTGGAAAAACTATTAAAAACACATAGAAATACTAAACATGCAAAAATAAGTTAAATTTTGTATTTTTTTCCTCTATCACATACTTCCACCCGTGCGCAGAAGCGGTGGTTTCAGTAACCTCCGCTTGCAGGCAATGATCCTGTCTTGCAAATCCAAACGCCCATAAGCCCTAAAAATGCTTTAAAACAAGCAAAAAAACCCTTTTAACAAAAAAAGAAACCTACCCTATGGGCGCCCCCTAAAGACACATTTAAAACTAACATTTTCAAAAATGATCCCCCCAAGGGAAAGATTTCATCATTTCCACATTTTAGGTTTAAAAGTAATAAATCGAGAAGAACTAACCTGAGACTTCGTGGGTCAATGTTCCACTCTCAGAGGCATGATCACTATCTCACCATGAATGTTTTGACTATACTCTCGTTGAAAACCGTCACCATGGGTCCCAGAGCTCAAAATCTATCAAATCAATCCACGTAAATGAATAGTAAAATGACTTCGTTTTATATAAATAGCCCTCTTAATTTGATTTTGAATGTCTTTCGTAGGGTCGAATGCCAATGGAGGTAATTTCTAAACCTCACGTAGATGGTAAGTCCTCTTTTTTATATCAATTTAGCCCTATTTCTCAATTTATTTTATCTATCTCGCACTCAAGTCCCCTCTTTTCATTTTTCGTAGTGGGATCTTGCATGCCAACTTTCCAAAGACACATGGGCATGCTAGGTATAACTCCTAACTCCCCATTTCAGGACCGCCATACTCGGATCCACCATTTTACACCTCTTCATGGCTAAGACACTTCTCCAAGGGGGCAATATGTACATACCTAAAATTGTAGGGTACTACACCACCGAGAATGATGTTACACATGCCCCAATGATGATACAAGTCTCCTTGCAAGGTGTTTGGAATCTAGAAAGGCTCGCCATGTATACGCTTGTATCCCACATGCCCCACTCAGCCTCTACATGCTTTGTTTTACCCTTTTCCCCCTATCTTCTTGTGTTTTAGGCTTGATGATGAAACCACCACCTTGCTCAGGTATGCTGTCCCGTGACCACCACCTAGGATAGGGCGGCGGTCCCGTAACCGCTGCCCTACATAGGGGTGGCAAGTCATGTTCAAATTTTCTAGATCCTTTTGATGATCACGTTAAACCTAAATATTCAAATTTACATGTTTTCTTCAACTACTTTAGCTTGCATTAATGTTTACCGCTCTCCCGGGAATAGTGTTTTTCCTTTGTTTATAGTAAAAGAGATCAAATGGGAGTTACCCTCTGGTAAATGCATTGGTTATAAATAGCCAGCTTGTTTTCAAGTAAATGGCCCCTCATCTTCTCAATTCTCTTATTCAGTTTTTCAATTTCTTGCTTAGAATTCTGTTAGTTTCATGTTTTTTTCCATTGTTGGTATTTTAGAGGTCATATAATCTTCTTGTTTCAGTCTTGTTCCATTGCTACTTCATACAATCAGTTTAGCATAGAATAACTTCATTTCTAGACTAGAATCCATTAAATTTGCAGGTTTTTTTGGTCACAAGGATAGTCTCAAACTCTCAAGACACTTGTGTTGTATTCCGCAATAAATCCCGCTGGGAATTGCATAGTCAAGCTTTGTTCACTTGTGCTATCCCTCTCCTACTCGCATTGTATTCGGTCTATATCCAAATCTTCCATTGTTCAATTGCTATCTTTTATCGATACTACCATATACACACTTTCTGGATTCATGAGAACATGAAGGAATGAGGAGATCACACTGAGTGGATGAAATCACACACAACTAGATTTACCACTATTCTATAAACGTCAGTTTGAGCTATCAAAGTTCTAGTTACAACATATCAAATAGAGTAGTAAATCATTTCGTTTTAGTCAAAATTTTACTCTTGATATCACCGGGGAAGCTGTGGGGATTGATAGTTTCTAAGAAACTATGATTCATTCCTCACTTCTGAGGTAGGATCGAGAGTCTTTTCAATTCAAATATATAGCTACTTAGATATTTAGGATAAAATCACAACTGCACAGGCGAATAGCCATACCAGGCTACGTTGCTTGTTTTTATTTTGTTTCTAGATTAGTTGTCCATTTTATAAATATACTAGAGTAGCTACTCTTCAAATTTCATTGAAATACGTCATTGAAAAATACAAAAATAGAAGGATGCTTACATAGTGTAAATACCTCTTTTGTAATCAGTTTATTAAATGTTAGTTAAAAGTTGAATCATTTTGTATGACAATCACATGACCTAGAGAGCCTAGAGAATATATATTTGAACCCATAGTGCCTCAACCAAATCTACCCATGACCTTAGCTGATATAGATCAGGACCTTAGGATACAGGTCTTTCGAGCAACAACAAACTTACAAGCAATTAGTGAGCAACTAAGAGGATTAAATATCGAAGACGACAAAGCTTACACATTCTGGTCAAACCATCCAAACTATAGATTGCCTTGATAAAACACCTAAATGACTGTGTAAGGATTCAAATGAGAGAAAACATTTGGTTGTGATCCTTTGGTTCCATAGCCTAACACGGGAGACCTCCTTGTTGACATAGACACTAGCTTACATATTCAAGTTGCCAGAACACTTGTTAGGTACTCGAGAAAATCATACAACTTCTAGTTCTAAACGTAGAGGCTGAAAAGGCATACAATTATTGGATAGTTGGGAGAAGGGATTGATTCTTCACATGACCATAACAGGTCCACAACAACCACAAACTCATGGTTGTGATCCCAAGTCCCACAACCCAACGGGCCAACAAACCAATCAAGTATTGACACCGGCTTATGAACACTGGTATTTAGATCCTCACCACTCCCACCAGATATTATAGTACAGTTCTGTGTATTAAACATAGAAGCTAATCAATCTAATATTTTTAAGGCTAGACCAGAAAACCACCCATAGTTCACTACAAATCCACTAAACCTCCTATCACCATTTTATGACCTTTCTCGGAGATATATATGAAGCTCCCACATGTCACTTCCCACGTATCCAACAACCAAGAAATAGGATCTCGGCAGAGCTCGACATTGATTGGAGCCTTCAAACAGCCATTATATCCGAATGAACCATTACACCAATTCAGGTTAGGAGGGCCTTCTTCACCTTAGATTTACAGATTCTATTATTGCGTATTGAGGATTTAAGATTACCCGATTAGCTTGTCTGTATCTATCCACATTCAACATTCACCAACTGTCTCAACACGACCTCGAGAGGTCGGGTACGAGGAAGAGGTACTTGTAGATTCCCATGCTCACATGTTACTTTTCCATTGTACAAAGTATCCTATAGATAGAATAGGATGAAGGGATACTAGGAAGTGACCCAAGAATTGAAGGTAATGGGATACCACAAGGTGACTCATAAATAGAAAATAATGGAGGGCTACTAGGATGTGGCCCAAGAATATAAGATAATGGGCTACCCGGAGGTGACCCACAAGTAGAAAATGGAGGGATACTATGATGTGGCACGAGAATAGAAGATAATGGGCTACCCAAAGGTGACCCACAAGTAGAAAATGGAGGGCTACCAGGTGGTGGCCCACACATAGGAGAAGACGATGGGCTACCAGGAGGTGACCCAAGGTGAGATTGTGATTGAGGAATTATGATAGATAAATAATGATCAAGTGATGAGAAGATATGCCATGGATCAATGTTAGACCTAGGCATCTCATCATGCATAGAGGAAGACCCTATGATCATTGAACATGATACTCTTCTTATTCTTTCACTATGAAACAATGCACTATGGAAAAACAATCATGCACTATGAAACAAGTACTCAACAACGCATTTTACCAAAGAGTATAGATGTAGTACGTAAACCAAATTTTGTTAATGAAAGGTAGATCCAAAATGATCCATGAGTTATGCACAAAAATAGGTGATAATTCAAGAAGATGTGTTTTGTAGGATGATTTTCAATATTTGAGTATGATGCATGTGATACAGCTTTAGCTGCGTGCATTCTCAAGTTCGATTTTTAGGATTTTTGTGAAATTTTTATATTTTTTTGAGTTTTTGATGGGAACATATTAAAAATGAGACCGAGTGTGCCAAATGTATGCATGCAAATCTAACTAAGTCATATGAATTGAAACTAACACCTAGTAGTTTCAAACAAATCTAATTAAACAAGAACATCAAGATAAGAGCTTATAAAACTAACTTCTTTAAATATGAATGAAACTTTGAATAAACCAAACTAACATCCTAAGCTATGTTTTACTCTTTAGATTGCTAACTTTAAATGAACCTAGTTAGATCCTAAGAAATCAGATTTGTGTTGTTTTCTCCAAACAAGGTGAAGAGATCTCTCTAAAATGGCTACAAGACCATGTTTAGATATTCTCCTACTAACCAAGCTTGGAGTGATGGATGCAAGATGAAGAAGCCACTACAATGGAGGAGGGCTCAAGATCAAATGTCTTATAGCTTTAGCTAATACAAATGAGATCTCATGCATTTCCAAGGAGTCAAGGTGTAAAGTTGAAAGGGGTGCACTAGGATTGTATTTATAGATTTCCTTTTGGGAAAGTTTAGAATCCTAGTGCATGTGGGACAAAAGGTGAGTCAAAAATCACTTTTTGATTAGATTAGGAGCTAGTTAATCTTTTATAATTAACTAAGAATCCCAAGTAGGCTTAAGAAGCTTTTTGAGAGCATTTAGAAGGGGTTTTGATAGATTTTGGAAGTTTTGGAAGTGAGATTTAGCCAATAAGAAGGTTTATTGGTTAAATGTAAGATTAAGGGCTTAATTAACATATAATTATCTAATTAAGAGGATTATCACTAATCAAAATGTCATTAATTGGAATCTTGAGTGAATTAGAAGCATAGTTAGATAATGAAGTGTTGTTATTTGTTCAAGGTGAGAGGGAGTGAAGATTATTAGTGCAATTTAATTATTAAACTGTGTAAGTAGATTTTAGGTGTCTATAGGTAGGATTTATTTCAGCAGAAAAAGTTCTTGTACACACTTTGCATGCTTCACTTACGACATGTATGATCTTTATTTTGTATATATATATATATATATATATTTGATTTTCTCTTACACGATTCATCATGTTTCGGAGATAAAATGTTGTAGAAAGGGGTTCAATATTACAGGAAATTTTTTTCATTCTCAAGCAAAGTCCCAAATGCGAGTAATTAAAATCAAACTTAGGGACAAATTTCAATGTTTTCATTCTCTTGTCTCTTTAGATCAGCCATAGTTGAGCTTCTCATGCCTCTAGAAAAATTGGAAAATCAGTTTAGGGGTAGCTTGTCATTTTCTAGATGTCGATCTCATGGCACTTTTTAGGTCTTCAATCTTAGTGAACAACCCCGCACAAAGTTCATTCAAGGTTCTCTTGAGTTTTGAGCAAAAGATCAACCTCAAATCCTCTCTTCTCAATCATTGGAAGTTGTTCGGTTGAATATATTATGAGTTTTGATCAACTTTAACCTTAGTAGTGTTTCGAGAAGCGTACAAAATGAGGAAAATCAGTTTTAACAAAAATACCAAAGTTTAGATCTCCATTCTCGGTCCCAATAGATCAGATTTGCAGAGAAAGAGAGAATATAATTTCAGATCAAAATAAATTTCCACTCATGAAAACTTTAGGATTCTCTTATAACAACAAATTGAAATGTGATTAGGAGTCAACTTCAGGTTCAATGATGATTTAAGAAGATTATGAGGTCAAATTTCAAGGGATAAGACCATTCATGCTTATCTGAAATGACTCCATGCCCAATGGATTCTATAGGCTACTTGATTAACCCCATCTAGTAAGTAGATGTCCCTGTGAGTTGCCAAATTTTTATACATTTTTCACCCCTAAGTGAAACTGGACAACTGGGAAAGCTTAGACTTAGGCGGTTTATAGCGTTCATGGGTGAATCGAAGTTGTAAGAAGATTCTATGTTTTGGGAGAATTTTTAATGTTTCTTTAGAGGATTAGGGTCACTTGAAACATTTTTTCCTCTTCTAGGATCCAAGAGGTTTAGAGCTTGTCCAGTAAGGGAGACAGGCCTCAAGGCCTACTTTCGGTTTAAAAAAGGAAAAAAATTGGATAAGGGGTTTTGGGACACTTCACTCTATCTTTATGGTCCTTGGAACGCGAGGAAGTCCAAAATCGAGAGAAATTTAGGCAAAAATTAAAAATTTGTGAATTTTTTTGTCTAAGTGCTAAAACATCTCGTCGAGCTATTAAAGAGCTATTTTTAGCTCAAGCAAGCTATGTATTAGATGAGATGGTTTTAAAATCCTAATGAGTTGGGGAAAATTTAGGGTATACAACGATCTAAGTGGATAGAGAGTTTGCAAAGTGGGGAAGATTGAATAGCTGAGTTGATTGACAAGGAAGCACATTCCGCAATCTTAACACATCGACAATTTGGCCTTAGTGCACCCAAGTGGCTTAGGCGTAACAGGCCTCGAGTTCTCCAAAACCTCGGAGTTTTGCAATACAAAGGGGTGTTAATGCAATGCGGCACGGGAAAAGGTAGCAGAGCTAGAAGGTCAAGATGGCCCGACATGATGTGATCACATTAGCCACATGGGGGACATAAGGAATGGGTTCCTATGGGATTTCCCCATCGGCCCGATATGCCCATTAAACATGGGACACAAAGCTTGTCACTAATGAGTCAATAGAAAGGTGGAGTCCAAGGGGAACGTGGCACTTGGGTGAGCCAAACCCAATGTAGGTGAAGTGGGGTCACAGAAACTTGTTCCCCGTCGAGCTATGTGATCCAAAAAGAGAACACGGGAGACCACCGAGGTGCCACACGATGCACACAAGGGTCTAACAAGCAATGCACCTAAAATGCTAATGGTTGAGCTAGTGAGCTACATGGAGCTTGAGAGATGGAGGAAGTGGATTTTTGGGGTGAGTTAGCAGATTTGGTGGAGCTAAAGGGGTGCAAAGAAAGGAATCAAGAGGATGATGGACATCTGCTATCTCGGCGAGCCAACTAGAGAGCGGCTTCAAGCTAACAAGAAAGCTAATCCCTAGTTCACACACACCCCCTTCTATCAAAAATATAATTTTTTCGGCCCCACCAAAATTTTAATATTCCTTCCCAAAGTAACATTTAAAACATAAATTTTATGAATTTGGGGGAAGAAGTAAATATAATTATTTCTAGCTACCAAATTTAATGCCCAGTCTCGTAAGGCAGAGGATAGTCTAAGAGGGACCTACACTCAAACTACCATAACTTCTTCAATTTTTCACCAAATTGGACAAAATTATACTCGTTGGAATCTTGATTCTATCCTCTACACTCAAAAATCAAGAAATTAGAGATTTGGTGGAGTTTGGTAGGTGAAAATACAAAAAAATGAGCCCGATTTCAAATAACCACTTTCGGGTAATTAAAAATGCATTAAATGAAGCATGGACAGCCATTTTCTTTCTACAACAAGCTACAATACAACAAGGCATGGGTTTTGCAGGTTCTCCATCATGTTTTGCTACCCATGAATACATGTTTTGGACCCTCTCTCTCTTTCTCACCTTCCTCTATATAATGTAATACTTCTCATTTTGAGAAGGGAGATATTCGGGAGCTAGGGAAACTCTTGCAAAATCATTTTCTCATTTTTACATTAAGTATGCAAACCTTCACATGAGATCTGTAAATGTAATGACACCTCTATTCTGTAATCAGAATGGATGTAAATTCCTAGAGTAATAAAATTGTGTATCGTGGTGTTCTCTCACAAATTTTCTTGCCTCTTTATTGTTGTTGTTTTGTTTTGTGCATGTTTTCTCACATTTGCAGGTTTGTGTTGTTGTGTTTCATGGGGAGTTCATGGTAAATAAATGCTCTAGGACTGTGTCAAATCTACCTAGCCTATTTCAACTACATTTACATCATCCTTATCCCTCAATAGAGTATTTCAAACCCTTAAAATGGTGATATCACTATTGTTAGTGTAGGATTTATTTATTTTCACACACTTTCCCTCTCTCGGTCCCATAAAAACATAGATTTGGAGTAGTTAGTTGCATTTCCTTCATTAGGAGTAGTTTTAGCATTAGATTAGGAAGAGGAACCAACCTTCTCTAGAGGTCCATCTCAAGTAGCAGGTCCCACAACTTGAGATATGGTCCCATGTTTCCCAATTACACCGGTAGCTCATGCACACACACATGAAAAATGAGAGGGTGTTGTAATTTGGTGATAATAAATTCCACCTAACACCCAAAACCCTCATAGTGAATGAAATGCGTCCCTTACAAGCATGGTGTGAAATATTTTTACAATTGGAACTATTCTTCTCTTCCTTTATTTCCCTGCATACCCGAAATATCCGCACCAAGGAAAAAGGTAAAATGATTTGTTAAATGCGGACTGTGAGAGCCCCCACCGAACCTCGACCCCTTGAACTTAAAATGGCCATAATGTTTGACTTGTTGCTCGATTTTGAAAAAATATATCATTGGAATGGTCAAGACATCCTCTATGCCATGGAAATTATATTTATTAATTTTGGTGATGGCACCTAGTTGAAAAATAAGAAAAATATCTAGCATTGAAAAATGAAAGCGATTACAGCACTTCAACAATCAAAATTAATGAAGTATGGTGCTTATTCCTTCTCCCATATGAAAGGTACCAAAGGGGATGGTATTTTATGGTTTCCAATACTATTTTCAAACATTTAATGCATGATGTTGGTGGGTGAAGATGGAAATTTGAGTTCCATCTATTTTCCCTTTTTCTCTCTCTCCCACTTCTATTTCTTGTAAAGTGATGTTATTTTGTAATGTTGGATACTTTGGGAATGAAAATACATCATTGAAAAGTGTTACACAAGTGTTATAAGTTGTAGGATTTGGATTGTAATCATGTAATGAATTCACACCTTCTTCCTCCATTATAATGATCTGTGCACCATCTTAAAGAAATAAAATTATTTATTTTTTTTTCTCAATTTACTTTAGCTAATGATATTATTGTATTTCCTTGCCTCTTCATTTACTTACAAGTATGTTGTGTATATTTATTCATATTATAGGGTTTATTTATATTGTGCATTATGTGAAAATAGGAATTTAGATGTTGTTTTGGACTATGGATGTCATTTTTGTCATCTCCATCACTATTTTATTTAATTATCTCTCTTTTAAAAGTGACTTCCCCATTATTTTTGGTGTTATCACCTCATGTAGGATAGGATTTTCATATTCATGCATCTTTCCCTTCCCCTTTGTCCCTTGGAATCATAGAATCGAATTATATAGCTACATTTCCCTTCCTAGGAGTAGTTCAACAAAGAGGAATATATAGATGAACTAGCCTTCTCTAGAGGTCTGTCTCAGTTCAAGTCCCACAACATGGAGACAACCCCATGTTGCCTCAAAAACCTAGATTATTTTGATTTAGGATGGGTGCAAATTTGAGCTCCAATAGTTTTGGCACACCTAGCGGGACTAGTTTGAATGCATTATTTTCAGTATTTTGCTATTTTTATGTGTAACTTAGTAATTTTAAGCCTTTGGAGGCTTATATCTACACATTTGGCAATTCCAAGTAATATATCAACTAGTTTTAGTAGTCAAAGTGCCTAATTTCATGAGAAGGATTTAGAAGAGGTATAGAAAAGTAGAAAGAGGTTTTGAGTACCTATATTTATCACTAGGGAGGAGAAGAGGCAAAAGCAGTTTTAGAGGTCACCTTCACCACTAAATAGGAATCTTTCCACACAACCTCTTGCTAAACTTTCTTACAAGTATACTAGATTATTAAGACCTATCTTAATGGCATAACAAAGGAATTTACCATTTATCACCTTTTTACTAGTAGCAATCCTTCTGCTCTCAATACTCAACATGACATCCCAAGAATAAACTTAAAAAGTATCCCTTACTTCACTGGGGAGAATCATACCACTCCAAATGACCATATTCAAGATATTTCCAATGTTTGTGTTGTTCATAAAATTGTTGAATAGGATGTAGTCGTCGAATTGCTAGCCTCTTCATTCAAAGGAAAATCTCTACAATGGTTCAGAATTTGGGAGCAAGATAAATTACTAATTGGAATGACCTTGGGACAACCATTTATAACCAATTTGGGGAAAAGGAAGATAACCTCTCCTTACTAGAACAACTAACAACTATAAAGAGGGCTCCCAATGAGCTCATGGAATATTTCAATTTCATATTTTAGAAAACATGGGAAAAATTCTAACCCTTGTAAGACCAACTCCAAAAGGTGTTTTCTTTAATTTTTAAGGAATAAAATTATAATATTTTTGTCATGGTTCATTGTATGGGGGTGTAGTATTTCACTGGGGCCTATGCAATAGCCATTAGGGCTGAAAATTGTCTAATAAAATCTGGGAAACTAGCTCCTAGACCACCCATGCCCTTGTACCCTGAATTACCTCAAGTCGCTCGGCCTCTATTGTTCCTATTCCTAATAATAATTCCCAACCCACTGCCTCTACATCTTATTCTCTTTCCCAAAAAAGAGAGGATGAAGACATAAAGTCCTTGATTATAAATTTATCCAAAAAGTCATATCCTGGAGAAAAAGCAACCACAATCTTACAGAATTATTCTAACTAGGGGCAATCTTCAAATCAAGGATTTAACCAAGGATATTAGCCATATAGAAACCAACAAGATAATAAGAAATATTGACAAAATTAGAAAAATAATAGGTGGACATTTTAAAATACACCTCTTCCATTAGTAATAGTTACTCCTCCCCCGGTCACTTTATGTTGTTAGCTCAAGTTAGGCATTGGTTCCGGTGCAGAATAATGTAATACGAGAAACATAATGGTGTTTCTGTGTAATCAGCCACATAATCAACTTATTTTTTCCAATTCATTGCATGCTCAAGCCTTCATGGTCCAAAATTCTTGAATCAAGTATGAACCATTTTTAGAAGAAGCCAATCCTAGTGTGGAGGGAGTTTAAGACGTCAATCCTAACATAAATATCATGTTCTTTGGGGCTGATAACTTCTATGTAATAAATCATGAAGTGGAAGTTCTAGTAGGCCTTAACCTAATGTTGCTTTGATAATACAAGGTCCAAGAAAAGGATGTTGGAATCTCAACCTTCATCTTCTTCTAGTCAACGCAATTTTGTTAACAAAGAGAAGGAAGTTGATGCAGAAAAAGAAAATTTCGTGAAGTTTCTAGTATAGATGTTTTTTCACAAGGAAGTTTTTGTTCACCAAAGGTGCCTATCCTAACATTTAAACAACAAAAAAGGAGAACAATATTCCACATATGAAGAAATCCATGGGCCTTCCTTTCAATATTGTTGATAAAATGGAGAAAAAAATTTAGTGTGACAATGTGGGATGCCTTGGTTATTATATCACAGTGAGACCTCTTATGTGAACTCCTAAAGCAACTTCCCAAGCTAGACCAATGGTGGAGAAGAATCATGCTATTTTCAACTTACATCATGTTGCTGAAAAAGTAAGTAAAGATGTCAAGACCCCACCATTTTATATGTTATTGATTGTGGGAAAACACTTGGTGCATAATTACATGATTGATTCAAGGGCTAACACCTTTGTAATTCCCAAGAGGATTTCTAATGTCTTAGGTATTAGTTACACCTGTTTCTAAAGGAGTCTTGTAACTTGATGGTTCCAATTGTTAGTGTATTAGGAGTGATTAAAGATCTGGAGTTAACACTTCATGTTTGTCCTAGCCTAACTATAACCCATGACATATCAGTGATTGATTTTCCCCTATGTTTTCCATATGATTTTCAAGAGACTTCATAGCCAAATTAGGTGGCTATTGTTTTTCGATTAGACCCATATGCTCTTAAGAACTAGGTATGGTACAAGATTTACCATACAAGATGAACCTATTTTTCCTATCATATTGATTCTTATGATCCTACTCCTCTCCAATAAAATTGTCTTATATAAGAAGAACATAAAAAGAGTCAGTTTCATATGAGCTACCCATTCCTCCTATTCTTGATCTCATATTAGATGAATGGGATGAATGCTATGAATGGGATCCTTATGATGAAAATTTGAAAACTGGTCTTGGTACTTACTGCATTCTTGAAGAAGGATCTACTTTACCTACACCATTCAAGCAAGAAAAGGATAGTGCTTATGGATTGTGAAAGATTTTTTTATGGTTCTAGAAGAAGAAATGGATTTGGGGTAGTTTGTGTTAATTTATCCAATGACGAGAAGTTATTCTTTTCTCATAGATTGTAGTTCTAATTCTCTAACAATGTAGGTGAGTATGAGGCATTGGTACGTGGTCTCATAATTGCTGAAAAAGGAAAATTAAGGCATTGTAGATTTTGGGGACAAAGAGCTGGTTGTCCACAGTGTTAGAAGGAATTTTTCACAAATAAAAAACTTTTGAAGGATTACGAAAATAGATTTCGGGATCTTCTCAGAGAGTTTTGATGTTCTTAATTTACAAATGGTGCTTAAGAAATTGAACAAAGAAGCAAACCAAATGGCAGCCCTAGGTTCTTAATTCTCACATGCTGAAGATCTTGTTAAAGGAAATGTGCAACACATAAAGGTAGTGGTCATACCATCCATTCTAGAAAATGAAACCAACTGGAAAGTATTTGAAAGCGATGAAAAAATTGTGCAATTCATCTAGAATGAAGCTGAATTTTCCTCAAGAATGTAATCTAATTTGCATGAAATTTATGGTGACCAAATTATTAAGATGAAAAAGAATTAATAGAAGGATTGGTCACTTTGGATCATATTTTCAGTCCTGATGATGAATACCAAGGAGGAGATAAGGACATACCAATAAGGAAAGAAGACGGATTATGAAGATCTAAAAGGGTTTAATACAAACATTTTCTAACATTCCATTGATCTTGATCCTAATGTAAAGCCAATTAGAAAAAGAAAGGCCAATTAATCCTAAGATAGATCCCCTCATGAGGAAGGAGTTATCCAAACTCATTGAGGCCAAGATAATTTTTCCTATCAAATACTCTACTTGGGAAAATCTTGTTCAGTGAGGAAGAAGAATGGGGAAATAAGACTTTGCGTTGATTTTAAGGATTTGAACAAAGTCTCACTAAAGGATCACTATCCTTTATGTTATATGGAGAAAATTTCACAAACAATAGCATGAGATAAAAGGTTTTATTTGCTTGATGGCTATTTAGGTTTTATTCAGATCAAAGTTAAGGAAGAGGATCAATATAAGACTGAATTTACAACCAAATGGGGAATGTATGCATATTAGAAAATGCCTTTTGGTTTGTCAAATGCAGGTGCCACATTCCAAAGAGAAATGGATATTTCCTTCAAAGGGTATATTAATGAATTCATCCTTGTCTATCTTGATGACATTACCATTTTCTCAAAGTAGAGTAAAGATCATATCAACCATCTTGAGAAGGTATTTGAAATATGTAGGGAATATGGGGTGTCTCTTAATCCTAAGAAATGTAAATTTGCAATCCATAGGGGTAAGATATTGGGGCATATTATTTCAAAGGATGACATTGGAATTAATCTAGAAAAAATTTCATCCATCTTGTCTCTTTCCTTGCTAGCTCACAAGAAATCCTTGTAGTCATTCCTTGGAAAAATCAACTTTGTTAGGAGATTCATTCCCAATTTTGTAGGATTAGTCAGGCCTATTACTCTTATGCTCAAGAAGGATTCAATTTTCAAATGGAAAGCCAAAGGAAAGGAGGTTTTCACCAAGATAAAATATGAAATTTCTCAAGCTCTTACACTTATCAACCTTGACTACTCCAAGGATTTCATCTTATATGTATATAGAGCTTAATCTAACATTGTTGTTTTTGACTCAACAAAATGATCAAGGATTGGAGAAACCAGTGGCCCTTTTTAGTCAAACACTAAAGGATTATGAATTGAAGTATAATCACATTGAAAAGAAGGTATTTGTTACATTAGAGATCTAAAGAAATTCAAGAGTATGTTTTCCACTAATCATATAAAAGTCCTATTCTTGCATTCTAGTGTGAGAGACTTTATCATGGGAGAAAAAATTAGTGAGAAAAGAGCTGGATGGGTGACCAAAATCATGGAATATGATGTGAATACTAAGACCAAAAAAGCGGTAAAGGTAGAGAAATTTGTGAGCATCTAGCTTAAGATGCTCATGATCACTAAGAGACGCCCTTCATGAATGAAGATCTTCCAAATAGCATTGAATTTGAACAAGATGAAGGAGATGAAGTAAATGATCAAAGTTGAGATTCTTATTCTGGTGCATACCCTCTTGCCCTAAAAAAATTAAAAAAATACATCTAAGGCTACAATCTATTCCTTAAATACTAATTGATGACATTTTTTAAAGAGAAACATTGATGGAGTTTTTCTCAGTGCATTGAAGGTGAGAATTGTGACAAGGTTTTGACTGAGTTCCATGATGGTTTCTTTGGTGGATGTTTCTTCGCGAGCCATGGGCATGAAAATTATAAAAGCAGGTTACTTTTGGCCCACATTATTTGCTAATTCTCACAAATGGGTTAGAAAATGTAGAGAATGTGCCTTTTTCACTAGTAAAAAGAGGTTTGAGGCCCTTCCACTTCATCCAATTCAAGAAGATCAGCCATTTTCCCAATGGGGTCTTAATTTCATTAACATAATTAATACTCCATCAAGTCTTTGGTAAAAATTGGTTTTAACAATGAGATAACTTTGCTGGTGGATGGAAGGTGTGTCATTGAAGGAAGCCACTGAATTAGTTATACTAGACTTCTTTGAAGAAATTGTAACAAGGTTTAGCATTCCCTAAAATATTATCTATGATAATGTAAAAGCTTTCCTAGGATCTAAAATTTCTGATTATGCTCTTTGACTTGTGATTTATCTTAATACTTCTTCCAATTACTACCCCTAAGGTAATGGATTGGAAGAGTCTACTAATAAGAACTTGATTAGGATCATGAAGAGAAAAATTGACATCAATCAAAGACAGTGGCACACATAGGTGCGAAATTATCATTTGGCTAATGGGATCACAATGAAGAAGGTAATTGGCACTTCTATTTACAAGCTTGTATGTGGAAAATAAACCAAGATTTTTTTGTCACTTGAATTTCCTTCACTTGAATTGGCTCAACAATTGGAATTTGAAGGGGAAGACCAAAGAGAAATTTGAATGGAAGAATTGGTTGAGCTTGAGGAGTTAAGAAATTCTTCCATGATCAAGTTAAACAACATCAAAAATCAACCAAATAGTGGTTTGATAGGAAGGCTAGAGATCAGACATTCAAGGTTGGAGATCTAGTCTTAAAATGGGATGCAGACAGAGATAAACCAGGGAGACACTCCAAGTTTGATGTAATCTAGAGTGGACCATATATCATTATTGCTTGCAAAGAAGCTAACTCTTTTGAGTTGTCAGACCTTGATGGAGATGAGTTATAAATCCCGGTCCAATGCGATTTATGTGAAACATTCCCATTAAGTTGTTCTTTATATCTTGTACATATTAATTTAGTTTTTAATTCCTCCAAGTGCTTTCAACACATTGTCTTATTGGTAGAGTAATTTTACTTTCCCCAAGTGCTTTGCATAGTTTTATTGCTTTTGGATGGTTTCGATTACAAAGTGTTCTTGGGGTTTCAGAAAAGGTGTTGTAAGAGGAAGAGTTTCAAGGCACTAGAAATCAGTTGTAGTGCTTCATGAAATCAAATACAAAGCAACTCAAGTCATATTTTGGGGATTTTTAGAAATGATTAATTCAACCCCAATAGATTGGTGTCAAGAATTTAGATCAAGTGGTATGTATTATAGATGGGACTACCACTTTTTTAGTTTCTTCATAGCTTGTAGTGGAAATAGAGTGAAATTTTAGAGTTAAAACAATTTTCCACTCTCATAAAATTTAATTCAAAAAATTCTTATAATGATATGGTCAATTCAAGTTGCAAGTTAGCCCCCAAGTTCAAAAATGTATGGTTAAGGTGGATTGGGGTAATTTTTGAAGTTTTTTTATTAGTTTTCATAGTTATCAGGATGAATCCATGCCCAATGGATGATTCAAGCCCAATGATATTTCAATCTAGTGGGTAGATTACCACGTGAGTCACTAAACATTTATCTAATTTTGTACCCCAGTAAATTAGTTAACCTCAAAAAACTGGACTTTGGAAATTTCTTGAGACCTTGATGAAGAAATGGTGTAAAATACATATTTTCATGCTTTGGGGAAATTATAATTAGGTTTCTACGTTGCTTTTTCTCCCTTCATGCCTTATAAATCAAAACACTTAATAGCATTTGAGAAATTTGAATAATTTGGGTCAATTCTACTATTTTGTGAGGTCTAAAGCGGAATAGATGGAATAAGTTCCTTTGGGATTCAAGTTCCTTGATTCATTGATTTTCCTGATATGCAAGGATTTGGTGTTTTTAGGTTTTTCAGGTCATAGGTGGAACTTAGGAACAAGTTACCATTGGCCAATCATTCCTCGCATTTACGAATTGACCGCAAGTCAAAGGAGCATTGGAGGTTTCGTAGTGTGTAGGCCGAGTAGAGTGCAGAGAATCGGGTCTAGGATGGAACAAGTTCCCAAGGAAGAAAAATTCACTTTATGGGAAGTGAGCCACAAACAAGTAGTTAGAGCGGGAGCATGTTGTGGAGAAGCGAGGGTGTGGAAGGACAAGGCTCGGATACAATAGTTCCTAAGTCGACCCAAAAATTGAAAACTCGTGGAGAAAATGAAATGAGACCCTTGTGGGTGGGGTGATAAATATTAGTATAAGTTTAATTCTTCCTCACTTCCCTCATTTCCTTGTATACCCAAAATATCTCGCACTAAGGAAAAGGTAAAAATGAATAGTTAAATATAGACTGTGAGAGCCCGTGTTGAACCCCTACCCATTGAACTTAAAATGGCCTTAACTTTTGACATGTTACTCGATTTTCAAAAATATCTATTGTTGGAAAGCTCTTAAAATAATCTATAGCATAGAAACTAGATTTATTAATGTAGGGGAGGGTAGGTGTCTAAAAATTTATAAAACATCTCCATCATTGAAATGAACAATTCCACGAAGTTCAACAATCAAAATTAATTAAGTATGGTGCTCATTCCTTCTCCCATATGCAAGGTACCAAGGGGGGATGGTCTTGGATGGTTGCCCATACTATTTGTAGACATTTAATGCATGTTTTTGGTGGGTGAAGATGGAAATTTGAGTTCCCTCTATTTCCCTCTCTCTCTCTCTCCCACTTTTATATATTGTAAAGTGATGCTCATTTGTAATGTTGGATACTTTGGGAATGTAAAGGCATCATTGAAAAGTTCTACACAAGTGTTCTAGAGTTGCAGGCCTTGGATTTTAATCCTATAATGAATTCATACCTTCTTCCTCCATTGTAATGATCTATACATCATCTTAAAGAAATAAAATTACTTGTTTTATGGCTCTATTGTGCCTTAGTTTGCGATATATTAGATTTCCTTTCCTCTTCATTTACTTTCAGGTATGTTGTGTATGTCTCTTCATATTACAGGGTTTATTTATATTGTGAATTGTGTAAAAATGGGAGTTTAGATGCTTATTTAGAATGTGGCTGTCATTTCTACCTTCTCCATAATTGTTTTATTCCATTTTATCTCTTTTAAAATTTGCCTTCCCCTTAGTTTTTGTGTTATAACCTCCTATTGTTTAGGATTTTCATTTTCATGCATATTTCTCTTCCCCTTAGCCCCTTGGAATCATAGAACGAGATTAGATAGTTGCATTTCCCTTCCTAGGAGTAGTTCAAAGAAGTAAGAATATGTAAAGGAAACATCATTCTCTAGAGGTCTCCATCTTAGTTCAAGTCCCACAACTTAGAGACAGCTTTGTGTTTCCTCAAAGACCTAGATTATTGTGATTTATGATAGGTACAAATTTGATCTCCAATAGGACCCAAGTTACAATCTTGGACGTTTATGTAACTGAAGACTACTCTCTTACTATACTATGAATGTCTAAACTATGATTGTGTGCTATTGAATGGGGTTCTTGGTTCACTATTATATGATCCCCCTCATTTGGGGTGCACGTGAAATCGCTTAGAGTATGCGACCCAAAGGAGAGATTAACATTACAAAGGTATGTTTAATATATTATATTGGTAATGGGTAAATTAGCATTTACATGTTGATCATGTGACTTTGCATTGATATTTGTGGAGGAGAAATTGATTTTACTAAATTACAATGATTATTGTGGAAAATTCTAGGATTACGTGTGTCCAGTACCCACTTGAGCATTGTCGAAAAATTATTTTTGGATGGATTTTTTTACAAAGATTGCCTCGAATAATTCTATTGATGGTCGGTCCCTTGAAATGTTCAAAATGAATATTAGATTGTCATGGTGTCTATTTTTCTCATGTCAAATCTAGGGGCACAAATAAGTCCAATATATGAAATGTTTTTTCTCATAACACCAAAAGTTCACTACCCACAATTACCAAGATTTTGACTCCCTCATCATCATGAATGGCTACAATATTCCTCTCACCATAAATTTATTTTTTTAGTATTTAAACTATTTAATTGTAATACCCAAAATAAATTGATTGTTGTATTAAAAGGTTATATTAATCCCAATAAAATTTTGAATTTATTTTTAATCGTAGAAAATGAGAATTGTGAAATTATGTGGCATATCATGTCTCGTAAAAAGGCTAAAAATTCTCCTTTATTGAATATAATAATCTACTTTCAAAAGAACTATATTTTAAAGCATACTTTCTTTGACGAGTCCATCCGACCCAAATCCATATTAAAATTAATTAAACTATGTAATCATCAAAAATTGGTATTTTATTTAACCTATGTTTAGTAAAATGTGTCCATAATCTACTTTTATTGATCAAACTACAACTATTTTTTACTAATTCTCTTCAAAAAAATTAAATGAACATATACCCTTAATTTTAAAAATAAAGTAAACCCCTCAAATTTTATTACTCATATAAACCTACAGTATAAAACAATAATATAGAAAAAAAACATATGAAGAAAATAAGGAAAAAACTAAAAGAAGATAAAAAAATTCCAAGATAAAATATGTGAAAACAAATCTAATCCTTGCTCAAAATAGTTTCCCCTTAGATAATATAACTACCATGTACACCTTTTGGATGTAGTGATTAACTAATAAGATGGTGGTGGGAATGGTGATGGTCATACTTTTAAATTTTAATACAACACACTTTCACAAAATGATGGATTTTATTGTGAAACACTAAGAAATTTTTAAGAAAATAGGGTGCATCCATGGAAGGTTTTGATTGAATGTAATTTTCATGCAATCAAAAGATTCTTTTTCAGTAGTTAGCAAATGGTTTCCAATACCAAATAGAGGTTTTTAGTAAGAATGCAATTTTTTTCATACAAAATTTTGTTGGCAATTGAGAATGAGTTATTTTCTAGTATTCCACATGTTTGGTGCACATAAGAGAGGGATGTAGTTCTATCCCTTTTTCAAAATGTCAAAACTCATTCATTATATATAACAAAAGCTTACTTTCAGTAGTGAAATCAATAATATCAACTTCTAATATCACTAATTTCAATCACACTTAATTATTATACATTGAATTCTTAATTGAGAAGTGATTTTAAAAAAATACATTGTTAAACTCCTTCTTACTCATCCTTTGTACCTCCCGATTGAAATATAAACAATATAAATCATTTATAGATATTCCGAAGAGTGTAGTTTCTCATTCTTTGTAGGTTTTTGATGTGTAAAGAGTGTTAATGATCTATAAACTCTTCAACTTTGGAATTATCCACAGAATCACAATTAATCACTACTATTCTACTTTCTATTAGAAAATAACAAAGATAGCTAGTGAATGAATTATACTTGTGCTTAGAATCAACAATTTGCAGAAAGGGAAAGAATATAGACTCATACACCAACAATTTTATCCTAGAAAACCTCTAGAGGAGGAAAAACTAGTCGGGAAGGGAAATTGCTCTTTCTTCCCACTTTTATTGGCCAATTCAATAATAAGTACAAAAATTACAATAAGTATGAAAGAGAAGTAGATAATATCTCACACTTCCTCCCAGTTACTTGCTTACTTTGTCTCAATTACTCCTTACTTCTACAAATCACAATTCCAACACTAAGAGCTTCTTACTCACTTGCTTCATGCTTCGATGCCTTTTTTCTCTTCCATAACATGCATTTATAGCCTTTCTCATGTTCTCCCATGCACTGGAGAATGGGAAAGGTCATGCAGAAGAAGAGACATGGACACCCTTTGGAATTCTAGGACTATTCGCGTCATATTTTATTTTCTATCCATAAGAGCCAGGACCACCACCCAATGTAGACTGGTGGTCCTAGGACCACCGCCCTGGTGGGGTGGCGGTTCTGTAACCGCCACCCTACATAGGGTGGTGGTCTTGTCACTAAACAGACATAACCTCCGTGTATCATTTTTTTCTTCTTCGTGTTGGCTAATTTGATAAAGTAGAGTCATTTTGGATCCCTATGGATCACACCTCCCCTTCTTAGGAGGCTTTTGGTCCCACAAAAGCTTAGTGGGGGAGTAGATGAGGAAATAATTCCCTCACTTTCTCCTTCGAGTACCACCGGGCCTACCTTGGTGTCTTTCCTTTCAGTCCAATCTGCCAAGACTCATGCACGGACCTCTTCTAGTCTCTCTAACCTTCTGCTACAGTACTACATCCTCCTCCAATTCACCTTGTGAGTCCAAGACACAATCCTCAATGGAAGGTAGCAACTGTAGTTCTTCATCTTCATCTAGCATGGATGGCTCATATAGGTGCAAGTTCTCGTAGTTTACTACAGAGTACATCCTCATGAATGACAAAAATCAAGTCGAAAGGCATTTTCTCCAACCTGCTCCAATATGGTGAAGGGTCCATATCGTAGTGGCTTGAGCTTCCGTGCTTGACCTTGTAGTCTCTCCTTGCTCAAGTAAAGCCAAAATCTATCTCCAACATGAAGCTTATGTTCCCTTCTATGCTGATTGTGCCTAGCTTTGTACTTGGCCTGAGATTTCTCTAGTTGTTCCTTGACTTTGAGATGGATTTTTCGGATCCTCTCAATGAATTTGTTTGCTCTAGTCACCTCTATGTCTTGTGTATCCTTCTCATCCTGTTGTCCAACTACTATGTCCAATGGATTTGTAGGTAGATATCCCAAGCATGCTTCAAAAGGTGACTTCATAGTGGATGTGTGTATTGCCTAGTTATAGGAATGTTGAATGTAGGCTAAGGAATCATCCTAACTACTTGGGTATTTTTTGTTATACCTTCGATCAATTGTACCAAAGTCTTGTTTACCACCTTTGTTTATCCATCTATCTATAGATGGAAAGTTATGCTCCTTTGTAACCTGGTATTCAACTTGTTCCACAAAGTAGTCCAAAATTCCCCAAGAACTTGGAATCCTTGTCGAAACAATAGACTTTGGCAAACCAAAATGCACCCATACATTAGCAAAGAAAAGATCTGCCACCTCATGTGCTTTTACTGTCTTTTTACATGCCATAAGAATACACATCTTACTAAATCTATCAACAACAACATAGAGATAGTCATGGCCATGTTTAGACATAGGTAATCCTCCTACAAAATCCATAGAAATGTCCTCCCACGAGATGAGTAGGTACTAGAAAAGGCATATACAAACCTTCCTTCCTAGTCTTAGGCTTGCTAGTACAACAAATTTTACATCCCTGTATAAATTTTGATACTTATTCTTGCATATTGGGCCAATACACATACCTTTGCAAGTGGGCTAGGGTCTTACCAACATTGAAATGTCCCACTACTTTCGAGGTATGTGCTTCCCTCATCAATATAATTCACTCTTCTTTTGGCATGCAAAGCTTCCCCCATCAGTAGAGCAGCCCGTCTTTGAGATAACAATCTTCAATCCCTATCCTTTCAGCCCCTTGGGACTCAGAATCGCTGAAATGTCACCCCAAAGATAGAAAAGTGATTGTTTGGAAAATTCACAATTCTTCATATTACATAGCGGTTGTTTCTCCCCGAGAACTTACAAGACTTGTTGCAAATGAGTTATATGCTCTTCCCATGTGGCACTAAAAATCAAGATATTGTCTAGATATACAATGAAACATGAATCTATGAAATCCTGCAATAAATCATTCATCAATCTCATAAATGTAGAGGGTGCATTGCATAACCCAAAAGGAAGTACTAACCATCCATACAAAGCATGTTTTGTCTTAAAGGAAGTCTTCCATATATCCTCCTCCTTCATTCTGACTTGGTGATAACCTAACTTGAGATCCAACTTCATGAAAAATTTGGCATTTGAAGCTAGTCCAAGACATCATCTATGCGGGAAATGGATATCTCTGTTCTTTATGGTGATCTTGTTCAAATCATGGTAGTTGATGCACATTCTCCAAGAACCATCCTTCTTTGGCACCATCACGATAGGTGAATTGCATGGTGAGGTGCTTAGATGTATCACCCCTTGGTCTATTAGTTCCTAAAGTTGTTTCTTTACTTCAGTACTCTCAAGAAAGGATTGCCTATATAACCTGTTGTTCGGTATAGGGGATTCTGAAATAGCTGAATCTCATGCTCTACATCCTGTTTTGATGGTAACCCGCTAAGAGCCTGAAATAGTTCTGAAAAGACCGAATAATAATATCCAAATCATGCTTTCCTAGTTAGAAATCTCGGAAACTTCTACCCCATCTAGTTTATCCTTCAATAAAAGTAAAAAAATTGATTATGATTTTCCTGAATAAGTTGTTTTTCTTGGTTAGCACTTACCATAGTAACCCGTGTCTTACGTTGGTGTGCCCGGATGTTGTAGCTGATCCCATCCTTGACCCATCTGTATCATTTTTCCCTCCTCATAAATATAACATCCCTAACATACAAGTAAGGATTCTCGAATACAACATCAAAAACATCAAGTGGAATAACGTCAGCTTCAAAAACATCAATATATTGGGAATTTATCCCAAACTTGACCTTACATCTTCTTGTTACCTGAATTTCAACACCCTTCTTCACCCAACCCAAAGGATAAGGGTGTGGATGCTCGTAAGACTCAAGACCAAACTTCTTTACAACTGCTTCAGAAATCAAGTTAGAATGAGAACCGGTATCAATAAAAGCATTTACCTTAGTTCTCTTGATTTGGATTTTGATCTAGAATAGTCTACTCATTTCCTCTTCTTAGCTATTCATGTTGGTGGTCGTGCATCCAATCAGATTCATCTTCAATTTCTACCTCCCCTTCTATTTTCATAGCTGTCATGGACTTCTTTGAGTCCCTGGTTCGGTTGTTCGGATGTAACTCCAAATGAAACTTCCAACATGTAGTGTCAGTATGACCATTGATATCACAGTTCTTGCAAAAATTCTTGGGATCTTTACAAGTATTCAAAGTAGTGGAAGCTTGTTTACCTTTCCCTTTCCACTTACCTTTGTTACTTGTTTGCCCAAACTCTTTCTTCTGCTGATTTGTTGACCGCTTTACCCTTGGCTCTGCTTCTCCTTGCTTCTTTTCATCATCTATGTAGTATGATTCTACGCATGCTTCATTGAGATATTTGGAATTTGTGGAGATGGATTTTCTTTGAAAGTGAGTGTGAAGTCCTCCCAAGTACTTGGTCGAATATCATCATCCTCTAATCCATGTTAAGCAACATGGCTTGCCTTTGAAAATCCGTAGTATAGTCCTACACACTTTGACCACTTCCTTGTCTAAAATACGCCATTTAATCATTTGGTGGAGTCTTATGGCCAATAGGATAGAAGTTAGCTCTAAGTAATTCTTTAAATTCTTTCCATGATTTCACAATAGGACTCTTATTCTTTTCACAAGTGGCTAGATGGGTTTCCCACCAAACCAGAGCATGTCCCTTCATCTTGAGACATGCAAAGGTGGTCCTCTATGCCTCAGTGACATTATGGATGCTAAAGTAGACTTCTAACTATTTTAACCATTTATCAATAAACTATGCATCTACTTGTCCTTCAAAGCTTTTAATCTCAAATTTCATTTCAACTTTAAAAGGAGTATGATCGGATTTTACCTTTTCTCTTTTGTTAGAAGTCTCTTCTTCATGCTCTTTCCCATAAATTTCCTCATGGTGGCTCCTTCCTATGCCAAACTTTTCAACTAAGCCTGAACCATTGAGTCCATGGAGTATTGTTTAATAGAAGCTATCTTCTCAAATCAACAAGCACTTCTTGCCTTCTAAACATCCTATCCATCATGGTCTCTAGCATCTAGATTCTACGGACCAAGTTCTCTTCCTCCATTTGTCCCCAAATTCTCTATTTCCACTTATTTGTGGAAATTTACGGATCAAAAGGTAAAGCTTCTTCGCCTTTAGATCTCGCCATTGTAATATAGATATAAGAATGAATACCACAGTCCTGGATAATTGTTAGCTCTGATACCAAAATGATATGTAAACTCTTCAACTTTGGAATTATCCATAGAATCACAATTAATCGTTGTTGTTCTACTTTCTATTAGAAAATAACAAAGATAGCTAGTGAATGAATTATACTTGTGCTTAGAATCAACAATTTGTAGAAAGGGAAAGAATATAGACTCATACACCAACAATTTTATCCTGGAAAACCTCCAGAGGAGGAAAAACTAGTTGGGAAGGGAAATTTCTCTTTCTTCCCACTTTTATTGGCCAATTCAATAATAAGTACATAAATTACAATAAGTATGAAAGATAAGTAGATAATATCTCACACTTCCTCCTAGTTACTTGCTTGCTCTGTCTCAATTAATCCTTACTTCTATAAATCACAATTCCAACACTAAGATCTTCTTACTCACTTGCTTCATGCTTTGATGCCTTTTTTCTCTTCCATAACATGCATTTATATCCTTTCTCATGTTCTCTTGTGCACTAGAGAATGGGAAAGGTCATGCAGAAGAAGAGACATGGACACCCTTTGGAATTCTGGGACTGTTCACGTCATATTTTATTTTCTATCCACAAGATCCAAGACCACCACCCAATGTAGAATGGCGGTCCCAAGATCGCCACCCCTATGGGTGGGGTAGCAGATTTCAGAATCGCCACTGCCCGCATGTGGTGACGGTCTTGTCACTAAACAAATAGAACCTTTGTGTATCATTTTTTCTTCTTCATGTTGGCTGATTTGATAAAGTAGAGTCATTTTGGATCCCTATGGATTAGTTAACCAACTCTTAAATATGATTTTAAATGAAAATAGTGATCATCCAATCTTTCATGAACAACAATCATGCACTTACTATTACAATTATACCGCCAAGTATGTTGTTTTATATATGGATCTCGCGTAAGAAAATTATTCACTAATGGCTTATCCCCTAGTCTTATCGTCAATTTAGTCGGTTGTTGTAATTAAGTGTCTTACATAGTCGTTATTATTTATACAAGTTTGGTCATCTCTTAGGGAGTCTCAGTTGTCGTTAATTACTTAGTTTTTGTCTCTAGTCTTTGACTAGGGCACCTAGGGATGGATTAGGGTGCCCATGGGCGCCCTGATCCTTATTTTTAGGCATTCTAGTCTTGGTTGCACTTAGGTCTCATTTAGATTTTTGAGGTCGGTCTTTATAATTTTCCCTCTCATTCCCCTAGGTACTAGTTAGTCGGCATGTCAGGTCATTAGTGTTGAAATTTGAGCAAGATATCCCTATATAAACATAACATACTTACTATCTTATGGGAGGACTATCTACTACTAAGGGCTAGCTATCTACTAAGGAAAGGGACTACATTTGGGCATCATTGCATCACACACATTGCATAGGAAAGGGAAGTCTATTCTATTCCATCCACCATTTTGCATTTTATCTAGCTATTTCCTCTATCTCTGCATCATTATGCACTAGGGAACCCTAGGCACATCATTGCACACAAAAATCACACAAAACTACATTGGGTCTGAAATGTAGTGCAACACTTAGTTGTAAGTCCACCATTGTGGCCACTAAGGATAGTTTGACCTCTTCATATGCATCTTTATTTTTTAGGGTTTGATGCTTTGTATGGGGTTTTGTAAGTGAATCTTCATTGCAGGTTTATGATGTCATCAACAAAGCTCATGCAAACATCACATGAGAAAAGGTGAATAATTACAAAGATCTAGAGACACTTCTAGATTCATGTTCTAAGTTGTTCTACAGACTAGGAACCATACATGTGCCCTAATCCTCCCTCCCTAATCCTCCCCAGTGTGCCCTATTCGAATCATCATCTCTTTGTAATTTCTTGAGGTGTGCTATCATACTCTGTCCATCCACTCATCATCATATTTAGTCTTGATTCATATGAGGTAATTCATTTTGAAGTTAGTACTTTTCCCTCCTATTTCAATTATTTCATTTCATTTAAATATCAAATAAAAATAGTTAGCATTTATATTTTAGTTCACATCAGTTATTTCATTGTTGTTCCTAGTTTATATTAACTTATAAAATTCATATTTTAGTTAATCATTTTGGTGAACCCATACTTTAGAATATTTTTCCCTAGGATCCACTTCAAACCCTAATGGCTAAGAATAGTTCATCTTCTTCACCCATCATGTCTCATTTTAGTGTCAACCTTATATATGATGAGGCTACTATTGTTGAGCTCATGACTCTCTATGGTAATCCTATTCCTATGCCAACTGATATTCAACAAAAACTCTTAGATGGTCAACAATATGTGCCTACTCATTTTGAATATTATCCCATTGGCATTAGTATTGTTGAGGATCAATAGCCTTCACTCATTGTACACCATGCTATATATGACTACTTAGTGATCCTCCTTCTGATCTTTCTAAGGAAATTTTAGATGATTCTCTTATTGATTACATGTTTGGTATTGATCATCGTTCACATGTGCATATTGATTCTTCTTCTACCTAGAACACTACTATGGTTCCATCTCATGATTCTGATACTTTGATATTGCTTCTTCTCATCATTCATCACATACTAGTTCTCATACACTTTTCATATTATGTTGATGATCCTATTGATAGTATCCTTAGTGACATTCTCATCTCGAGTCTTTATCTGATATTGATGAGGTCATTGATAGCCATGATTCTCCTTATTTTCATACCAAGTGTGAATCTCATATTCCATCACTACCTTCTCTGAGGTTGCATCTAGCATAGTGCATGAGTCATCTCCATCTATCACTTCTTCTTCTCCTACCATTTCATCTCCTCTTGTCACATCATCTACACCTATTAGTTCATCTTCTCCTATAGTTATATCTCCATCGGTCACCTCACCTCCTAGGGATGTTTCTGATGCTAGTCCTACCATCACTATGGATATTCCATCTATATCATCTACTATAGCTTCTTTGGCACCTACTCCTAGTGTGCCTTTAGCATCGAATATCCTTTATCATCTCTTGATATTCCTATGATCACTCACAATGGAAAGTTACAACCTCTTAATACATTATTTCCATCTTCCACTATTCCTTCACAGATATCATATCTCTCATGCATGTCGTAGGTCAATTACAATCTCAGGTTTAGTCTCTTACTTTAGAAAGTAGGGCTTATTATGCTTCTATTGATAACAACTCATTACATGGTAACCATATTCCCAAGAAGATTCATAATTTTACATTTCCTAAGGACTTTATCATGCCTACATTCACATGTTTTGATGGTACTAGTGACCCTCATGCTCATCTTCTACATTACCGCATGGCTATGACCTCTTATTCTAATGATAGATTATTTCTTAAGGCCTTTCAATATAGTCTTATTGATGAGGCATTACAATGGTACACTCATCTTCCATTTGGGTCCATTAGTACTTTCTATGACATGGAGGATGCTTTCCTCCATCGGTTTATCATCAAAAATGGCCCTAGAGTTACTTATGACCACTTACCTACTTTACATCAAGGGCTCATCAAAATCTATCAAGGATTATATCTTATGATTTAAACTTGTATGCATCAACTAGTATTCCAACCTATCGACCTTGAGAAGTAATTCATTTTCTGTCATGGTTTGATTCTCATGCTTAAGCAAATGATTCAATATGATACATGTGAGTCATTCATTCTTCTATGTTATAAAGTTATAGACCTAGAACAAGATCTTCTTTCAACACATATCATTGATCCTCCATGCATATCTACTACTATTGTATCATCTAGTTCTCCTCCATTGACATTGGTTGAGCATCCTACATGGTCTCCACCTTTTCTTAGCAAACAAGCTCAACCTACTCCATCATAAAAGCATACTTATTCTCCTCCTCATGACGACAAATACTTCTCCTTCCACTCCATCTATGTCACGTGAGCCATTACACTTCTCCTCATCATGTTAGACCTCATGATGTGTTGTTTACCTTACTTGAAAAGTGCATCTAATTCACTTACCATCCAACCAACATCATCCACAACATAGACTATAATGTCAGCATGTGACCAACCTTATTGTAATTATCATCACATCAATGGCCATAGGAAAATGATTATTTTTCCCTTCATGATAGATTACAATAATTAGAGGATAAGGGAATCATCTCCTTTGGCTCTCACTCACGTGAGTGATCCATCTCTCCTCTACCTCATCAAGAGATTTTCTACTATAGTTGAGTCATCTCCTCCATCTAGTGCTCAAGCCATGGTATCCACCACCATAGTTTTTTACTCATGTGCACTCTCCACCACATCCATACACCACTACATCATCACATCCATCACATTCACTTCATCCATCTTATCCACCACATCATCATCACTACTTCACATTGGCCTTCATGACCCTCTACATTCATACATCCCATTACTGCTCCATATGATATTTAGTTCGGTTCATATGCTCACACTTCTTCCATACCACATGCTTCCACTACTTCACACCATCTTGGTCTCTAGTAGGTGATTACTATCACATTTACCCCCGATGACACACTTGTGTTCTTATGGTTCTTACATGAATTTTGAGGGTTTTTTCTATAAGAACCTTTCATCATCATGCTTCATCGTTTCATCTAGCACACTCAATCATTTCCCGATGACGCACTCTTGTTTTACGTGGTTCATTCTTGACTATTGAGGGGTCTTAACTAAATGAACCTAATCATCCATACGTTGGGGGAATCACTAATCTTCATCTCCCTTATATTCATCACACTAACATATACGATCACATTACATTACATTATTTCATTCATCACAACACGTTAGTTTGGAAATCATACATTATCTATTTTTACATACATTCTACTATCATCATTACACTAACTACACATTACACATTCCTATTCAACAAATATGCATTTCACTTAACTCATCAATTCTTCAAATTACATATGTTATCTATCATCATTCACATTACACATTTTTTTATCAATACCAACATCATAGTACAAATCTACATCAACTAACATGAACAATACACTATTACATACATTACAAAATAATCATCCAATCATACATCATCAATCATCATTCACATCATCACACAAACAAAACAAATCATATATATACACAATAATCAATCATATAATAATATACATATATATATATATATATATATATATATAATATATCAAACAATTACATTAAAAAACATCTCATCATCACTGGGGAAACCCCCTACATCATATATAAACAAATCAAATAATCATCATCATTATCACTCTTGGGTACTATGAGAGATCCCTAGAACTCGATGCCTCACCACTAACTCTACATCATTGTCATGACCTCGATACCTCTCAACCTACCTTCCTCCGTAATAGTGTGACCTTGGTAGACATCTCTTCAAACTAGCTAGTATCTAGAACTCCATGTAATGCATAAACACATCCTATGCTAAGGGACCACCACCCACTACCTCTCTCTCTAGCCACTTGAGTCTCCTCACATGCCTCATCCCTCTCACCTAGCAACACAGTGCATGTCATTCGCTATGGCCACATGCTCAAACAAATGGGCATGCTCTCTTGTAATGTCATCAATGCACTCTAGTATCCCTCCACCCATGAGTACATTAGTGGGCACATTCCACATCAATGTGTATGGATGGATGTGTCCACTATCAAAGACCAATATGCATCCCCTACAAAACAAATAGAACAACACATTAGATAACCATCACTATTACATAAAAAAACAAAAACACACAACATAGCTATACATAGATACTCACGCTTCTCGCTATCCACTACACACATTATTGGGGGCATGTGCTTCCCCTCTCCTCCTCCTCCTATGGTAATCTTAATGCATTTATAAACAAAAGATACAAGAATACCCATCAATTGATGAGCTCCCATCATGTGTGATACTCCTCTGTATACCCCGTATCATCAAAATTCTATTAGCTCTATCACCACATCTACCTCATCTAGCCTAGGAGGTACTAGTTGCTCTCCTATGGGCCCTGGTCTAGCTCTAGACCCTCCTAGGTGCTCTAATAGCTCTCAACCATATATATGGCTCTGGGGCACATCTGAGCCATGCCAAACTATCATGATACTCTCTCCACCTAGAAGAAGCTTGGCTACTCCTAGAAATTCGGTCCTCTAACCACATAGTCCTATGTATACACCACAACTCTACAACATCCTTTGGCCATCCTCCATAATCATGGTATGGCCTCCATACAACTTCCTCGGGCCCCATCCTATCTATCAAGGCCCTATAAGTATTAGTGTCCATCATCTCCACCCATGCACATTAATCCACCTCCTCAAAAATATCTCTGGCCTAGCCCACTCTACTCATGGACCTCCAACTAGCCTCAACATTACTATGTGCTCATATACGCCCATACATGTAATAGCGTAGTATCTCTATCCCACCTCCATGCTCATCATGAGTAAATCGATATAGGTCTTTATATAGGTGGGCCAACACACACCATGCCCACACATATCTGGTACTCTCCTCCTCTATCTCGATGACATATATCATGCATCTTATACAAGATGCCACACCTCCTCCTCTACTGTAATAGATGAAGCAATAACAATAGAAATGAACTTTCACACCATGGAACCCCAGACCTCAAGATAGCATCCAAACTGATATGGGCCTCGGAAGGTACTCAAGTCCCCACAAAATATCATCTAGTAGCTCACATTTGTCTCTCCATATCCTCCAATGGCATAACTATACTCTCTCCCCAACAATTGGAAATCATAGTATGTGATACACATCCTCCAATGTAATTATCATCTCACCATAGAAACCAAAATGTACATGTATCTACACACCACCTCTCACATAGTGCAATCAACATAGGCATATTATGGGGCACATCCCCATCCGTGTTATGTGTCACAGTGCAGATGGACATGGTCCATAACATCCCAATCATCATCTAACAAACCTATCCCAAGAAAATTACTCATATGATGACCACCGTGGAACTCCCTTGAGTGAATATCCCTCTACACACACAAAACGACAACAAACACAACATGTTAGAACACTATACAAGTCCAAACACACTCGCTTATCACATTACTATACACTACAAATCTGATTTTCACCATTCTAGGCCACATACACACTTTCTAGACCAGGGCACCCAGATGCAAGATTGGGGTGAACCAGGAATAGGACAAGATCTGGGTGCTCCTATGTCCTGGGTTCACTAGTGCCCTCACCACTCTTGTCCAAGTCTCAAACGTTGAGAAAATTAAAAATCTCAAATTTACAAAAATTCAACAAAAACAACTACTACACCATACATTTTTTGAAAAACACACACTTACCAACTCCGTTGTCATACGTGATGCTACGATAGTCGCCACCATCTCAAATCAGCTAGGACATGCTGCTCTCACTTGTGACATCCTTACTTACTCAGAGCTCAATCTCACTCACACAAAAGAAAAATGAAGTGACTAATCACTTTTTCACTTACTATTTATAGTTACTTTTCATCACCCACTTTACTATGGTCATTATTTCATGCTTATTCTCACAACTAATACACACACACTGATTTTTGTCATATCTTTGAGTGTTTTTACTCGATTTACACCCCGTTTGCGGAATTATTTTTAGAATTCCACCTACCATCATATATATACACATTATACCCACATTATATCTCTCTTGGACATTGTTTCATCTAAATATACACATTTTTTGATTTTTATCACTTTATATCTATTTGTGCTTACTTTTGGCTCAGCATTCATTTTTATCATCACTTCCCCTTTCACTAAAAGGGGGCATACAATTGGGGTCATCTTATAATTCCCTTATATCACAATGCATTCAAACACTACTAATTCATAATTTTCAAACATTTACTAATTCACCATGTGACATTTCACCATCAATTCCCCCTAATGACCTAACTTGGGGAAAAAAATATACAATTTTTCTATACAACATTTCATCACTTCCCCTAATGACCTAACCTGGGGAAACAAGCATTAAAATATTTTCCATGTGATCATTCACCAATTTCTATCGATTCCCCTAATGACCTAACCTGGGGGCAACTAGTGTAAAATATCTCTATGAGTAACCAATCAAATCAATCAATGTTCAAATATATAACAATCAAAACCATATCATTCAATCAATAAATATAACACAATTGGCCTCCTAGATGACCTAACTTGGGAGTTACATGTGTTACTTTCCCAGATGACCTAACTTGGGAAGTTATTCTATATTTTGTGCTTGCTTCTAGATGACCTAACTTGGAAGCCATCATACATTTTGCATTTGCTTCCAAATGACCTAACTTGAAACCATCATCCATTTCATGTTTTCTTCTAGATGACCTAACTTGGAAGCCATCACATTGTGGTGACACCCATGGAGTGGGGGAAAGAGTGCCTTTCCTATACCACTCCTATATGGGTCAACTATTTGATCAAAATTATTTGGATCCAAAACCATAAATGTTTGATCTAAGTTTGTAGTGGCTAGATCTTGAGGATGTAGTTACATGTTGGAGAATAACACACCTTTCTCCCTACACTCTTCCTCTGGAAGTAAGATGCCCAAATCCTCCTGGTCGATTATTCATATACACACGTTTCGGGTTGGGAATTGATCACTCCCTACCCCATCTCATCATCATCACAAACATTCAAAATCATCAATCATTTAGCATTACAATCATCACTCACATTTACTTCACTTCATCACAACATTACATTTCCCACTACATGCATGGATCAACACATGTTGATCCATGGTTCAACACACTATATGGTTCTTTTGGACACATTTTACTATCACATTTGTGCATTCTACTATAACATGGGATTCTCTAAATTTCTCTCAGGTATGCATCTCTATCTACTTTATGTTATTGAGCTTTCCGCTCACCAACATAAAGTGGGGAAAATGTAGTCACAAAATCACACACTTACTATTATAATTATACACCAAGTATGTTGTTTTATATATGGATCTCACGTAAGAAAAGTATTCACTAATGGCTCATCCCCTAGTCCTATCATCAGTTTAGTTAGTCATTTTTCATTAAGTTTCTTGCATAATCATCAGTTGTTTACACAGTTCTGGTCATCTCTCAGGGAGTCTTAGTTGTCATTAATTACTTAGTTATCATCTCTAGTCTTTGACTAGGGTGCCTAGGGATGGATTAGGGCACCCATGGGTGCCCCGGTCCTTATTTTTAGGTGCACCTTGGTCCCGGTTACACTTAGGTCTCATTTAGAGTTTTGAGGTTGGTCTTTATAATTTTTCCTCTCATTCCCTAGGTACTAGTCACATGTCGGGTCATTAGTGTTAAAATTTGAGCAAGAGATCCCTATATAAACACAACATACTTACTATCTTATGGGCAGACTATCTACTACTAAGGGATAAGCTATCTACTAAGGAAAGGACTGCATTTGGGTATCATACATTTGGGCATCATTGCATCACACACACTACATAGGAAAGGGAAGTATATTCTATTCCATCCACCATTTTTCATTTTATCTAGATATTTCCCCTATCTCTTTGTCATTTACGCTAGGAACCCGAAACAACATCATTTGGCACACACAAAGCACACAGAACTACATTGGGTCTGGAATGTAGTGCAACGCTTAGTTGTAAGTCCACCATTTTGGCCACTAAGGATAGTTCGACCATTATATATGCACCTTTTTTTAGGGTTTGATGCTTTATATGGGGTTTTACAGGTGAATCTTCATTACAAGTTTACGACATCATCAACAAAGCTAGTGCGACATCCATGTGACAAAAAAGTGAATAATTATAAAGATCTAGCAATACTCCTAGATTCAGGTTCTAATATGTTCTGCAGACTAGGTTTTCCCATACTATAGACTAGGATGCCCACAGTGTGCCCTAATCCTCCCTGGTGTCCCAGTATGGCTAGAAGAATCTTCATCTATTATAATTTCGAGGTGTGTTATCATACTCTTCTCCATTTTCTCATCATCCTATTCACTCTCGATGATCACAGATGAGGTAAGTCATTTTCAGGTTAGTACCTTTCCTCCTATTTCAATTATTTCATTTCATTTAAATATCAAATAAAAATAGTTAGCATTTTTATTTCAGTTTCACATCATTTATTTAATTTTTTTCCTAGTTTAGATTAACTCTTAAAATTCATATTTTGTTAAATCTAAGTATTGTAGAGTCAATTATGTATAAGTGATAAAGTGCAGTAACGACACAAGAAAACTAATATATAAAATGTAAGACCCTAATAAAAATATAGAGAAAAGATGACTTAATTGATATCTCAGACAATATGGACTAATGTGAGCTGGAAGAAGTGATGAAAATGATGCAAGTAGTGTCATTATTAATTTATATAAATTATGATACTCATGAACAATGATGGATAGGGGCACTAGCCGCACAAAATGAGAGCTAATAACTATATCGAGGCATGTGTGACTATATAAAATATTTGGATCTCGGTTCTTGTTGTGTTGTAAAGGTGTCATAATTAATCTTTGTTGATAACCTGATGTTCACTTTCTGATCACCGAAGGTGCCTATAACCTACAAAAGAGATGTTCACATGCATAATCCTAGAAATTGTATTAAAATTAAAAAGGAAAATGTAGAATGGGGAGTGGCATTGACCCCAACACCAACCCGAGAGTGAACTTATGACCGAGCACTACACTACATCTCAAACTCCATGTAGTTCTTGTGAGTGTGTGTAGAAATGATGCCCTAGGATGCCCTTGTGTAATTTTCACTTGATAGCGGGATGTATCTAGAATGTAGTAATGTAGTATAATGTGTGGATGGAATAGAATAAAATTCACCTTCCTATGTTGTGTATAAATAAGTATGCATCCTCTTGTATCTTAAATGGATATTAGATGGATGCCTTTAGTGCTCTTAACACTTATTTCACTAAATTGGGACTTATTCTAGTCCCAATAGCTAAAAAATATAGCCAATATCGGAATCCAATATTGTTATTTTTGGATTCCAAAATGTTAAATATTGGAATTATCTGGACTCCAAAATCACACATATTGGATTCCAATATCGCATATATTGGAATCCAAAATCACATATATTAGAATTTAAAATCACATATATTGGAATCCAAAATATGCACTTCAAAGTACCATATATTGGAATCCAAAAATAAAAATATTGGAATCCATTATACGGGCTAGCATCCGCTAGCCATTATTTATGATTTTTATGTACAAAACATGTTTTTGTTTTAAAAGGTCTAGCACCCTCAACCATTATTTATGCTTTGTTATATAAAGAAAAATTTATGTTTTAAATGGGCTAGTAGCGCTAAGTATTATTTATGCTTTGTTATATACAAAACATGTTTATGTTTTATAATGGGATAGCCAACATCTTTTTTGTCTATCAATGGTTGCAACAAAGGCCTCAACGTGGTGTTAAATTTGACACCTGTTTAGATGTTTCTTTATTGTTTTTATCCTTAAAATAGTTGCAAATATTTGAAATAACCATCACATATGACTTGCATATTATAGATGTGACCGTCAATTTTTCTGGAGATTTATTTATATATTAATTATATTATAAAATATTAAAAACAATTAAGTATATACAATATAATTTTATATTTATTTTATGAACAATGTGAGAAAAAAACTATTTTACAAATTTTCAAGGGAAAGTTTTTCTAATAATTCACCACAAAAGTTATTCAATCATATTGTTAGCTTATAATTAGTGAAAATATAATTCCTCCCAACTTATATTCCAAAATCTCAAAGCATAATATAATAGAGTTACACAATACATTCATAATAACATATGAATGTATATATTATTGACAATGTTAAGCAGTACCATCATAACAACATTATGAAAAGATAAATAGCTATTTCACATTTTCTTGCTCCAAATATTTGATGCCCTCTACCACATTCAATCCATGAGACACTATTTGTGATATATTTTTATACAAATTAGCCATCAACCATTTATATTTTGTATAATATTTCCATCGACTTTTCATCCCCACCACAAAATTTTGAAGGTTTTCCTTTGCACCTAATGTAATACACAAAGTGTTTTTAGAACTGCCGTATGAAAAGTCATTTCTACTCCAAACCTTTTCTAGGTATCTTATTGCTATTCTCTCGACTATATTGTAATGTTCCTTTCCCCAAGTGAGAATGGATACAAACATGCTTGATATTTTTTATTGAAGCTTGATGATATCTTTTAATATCAAGAGAAATGACATTGTCTCGACTAGAATCCTAGTTCACAGTATGGTGATAATAATTTTATAAATTCTGATAGGTCACCTCGCAGGTTGATAGTTTTCAAGCCAAACATGAATGACATCTTCATATTGTATGTTTTTTTATCCCCTTTATTAGGTCCTTCATATCAAAAATAATTAAATAACTCTTATCGCTACCTACGGGAAGTAAAAAAAAAAAATTCTTCGGCTGCATATCAATTACAACCAATTGAAATAAACAACATTTTAGCTTACCGCTAGAAGTTACCGATTGATATTACGACTTGGATTACATCACTTTGCATGCTTCTAGATCCATTGATGCAAGAGATATTTCAAATAAAAATCATCAATTCATAATCTATTTATTCCTATTGATTATGTGAGCATAATGTATTTGAAATAAAAATTAATCAATTCATAATCGAGTTCATGTTATGGAAAACTTAAATGGATAAACATAGTGGTTTCTGTGGTGATATGGTAAGCACAATATCAATTATTCTCTATCTTATAATTCAAATTTAGTGTCTGTTAGGCTATGCTTATATTCAAATTTAGCAGCCTCTAGGCGGAGAATAGTCCTTAGCTATTGATGAGGATCCGTGAACTGCCAGGTTATGCCATCATTGGCCGATCAACACTAAGCTAAATAACCTTTAATAAGGCTAGCCAAGTGATTCTTTACATATATACCGGATGGATCTTTCGTATTTAGTTTTGTATACGATGATGTTGAAGCCAAAACAATGTTAATTCAATGTAAGTAGTCGATACAATGGCGAATCAATGAAACATTATAGACAATATGTAGTTGTAAATCAACAAGATGTTGATGAATGTAAGGATTTTTAGTAAAACCATTTTTGTATCAACGTGGTCATTGTAGTCTTCTAATCTCTCTATATGCTTAGTTTTAAATTTTTATTTTATATTAGAAATGGATTTCCTTAAAAATTTTCTTCGACCCTAAGCCAAACGTATAAACTAATGTTTTTAGTTATCGTTTCCTATAAATTTATAGGTATTATAAATATTTTTTTTGTAAAATACACATGCATATCATATCATTTCCTATAAATTTGTGGGCCTTATTGGTTATCTCGCATAATCATTTAATGTCTTATAAATTTTTGGGGATTATTAACGGTTTTGTTGGTAAATTCAAATGATTAAAATACCTAGATCTCGATGGCGTATTTGTGGCCAATTTGTTCGCATCCTCCACATCTTTCATCTAAACTAAAAATATAACTTTTTACAAAAAAATTGAAAATGGAAATTGAAGATAGATATCATGAAACATATTTATAAAATGATTGAAAGTAAATCAACATGTTGAATTGGTTTTGTAGCATCATGGTGAAATGGTTATACATCAACTTTTATAGCTTTGTGGTTATCTATTCCTTTTGGCTAGGAGGAACTACCTGTAATAGAAAACAAGACCACAAAAGAGAAGTTAAATGATATATGACAATGGACTACCTAGCGTATGCTAGTTCTGGGAAGTGTGATACTTCCTAGATGGTTTATCAATCCACTGTTTAAAACAAATTAATGTGAGAAATAAGTAAATTCCTACTATAGTTTGATATGATTTAGGTATCTCATTCAAGTACAATAAGAAAATCCAATCACAACAGGCTAGGCTATAGTTGGATCTAAAGGATGAGGTGTACTGTTAAGGTACTGGGACTAGTCAAGGTCTGATTCTGGGTTGTTTAGGTCAATTGGTAGGAGGTTGTTTGGCTCTGTTCTTGGGAAGGGTATAAAACATAGAGACCGAGCGTCGTCAGGTATGACCGGTGATGGTTTAGTAACGATGATGGTTATGTTATGGTTAAGGGTTTTCATAACTCACTAGTTCATGATTTAGGGATTTATTCGAGAGACTTGATCTGAGGATGGTGAGGAGTGGGTGTAGGGGATGGGGAGGTTTATAGAATCTGAAATATTCGAGGATGTGGAAGGGTAGGATGAGGATGGGTGATTTTATGGTGTGGGTGAAGGAATGATTGGTTTATGGGAGGGATAAATGGGGAAGTGAGAGTTCAAGTAGAAACTAATAACGGAAGTAACAAAGCCTACTAGAACAAAAATAGAAGAATGTTGGTTAACAAGATACTTACTATGATGTAGGTTTGATGGTTGGATGGAGGTGATGGTTGATCGAAGGAATGGTGTTTTGGTGTCATAGTGGGAATGCTTGGAATGCTACCATGGGTGCAATGCTCTAGATCTGTCTGGATGATGGTTCTGGATGCCTGGATGCATGAAAAAGATGTTGGTTCTACTTGCATGCAGCTCTAATCTTGTTCTCCTTTGGTCTAGAATGTGCCAACCTCTCAAACAAGGTTGCTAAGGTGAATAAATGGTAACCGAACGATGGTTCCATCTTGACTACAGCGTCGGTTTAGGTCTGACCGGCGTTGGTTAAGGTGGGATTCCCTAGGTTTACTAAAATGGGTAGATCTTTCTAATTTCTTGGGCCAAGTTGGTTTGTTTTACGGATCAGAATGGAAGCTTCCCTTCTAATGAGTGGGAATGTGGTTAGAGAAATCTTAGGCATTGATTTTAGGGTTAGACCAAATCTTAGCTCATTAAGGCAAGTAAGACTTAGTTATTGTTAGTTATGGAAACATGCCAAGAATAGGTCTAGGGTGAGGTGGCTGGATGAGGTGTCTAGGTGAGGTGGAAATTAGGTCAATTAAGGTAATAAAATAATGGATATTGTGAGGATGGGTATTTAATTTAATTAAAATAATTAAATTAATTATTAATGTGGGGTGAAAAGGGGCCATGGTTAGGTGCCCATGTTTAAGTTGGTTATCCGATCAGAGGCTAAGGGGAATGTAACCAAATTTAGGTGTCTACATTTGCCCCTTTTTGTCACATGTAGCTTGTATTGGTAAGTGATGCTGACAAAAATAAGAAGTGGGTGCCCCATGTGTGGGTGAAGGTGATCCCCTCAAACTAGAACTGGTGAGGTGGAATGGAAGTGGTGAATGGTTTGATAAAAGGTGGATGTGGTGAAAAGGAGCGTAGATGTGGGAAACTGTGGGAAAGGGTAGAGGTCAAAAAATAGGAAAACAGTAAATGGGCTAGGGTCAAAGGTAGTGGCAGTCAAATGCACACACACATGTTATAAACTATGACATGGCTCTAGGTTGAAGAGCTTGTAAACTCTACATCGTCAAGGTCGATAGGTTTATCCAAACAAGGTTGAAGTGATTCGGTATCCAAGGCATAGGATATGGTGTGGAAACACAATGTAGGTCAGGTGCAGGAATGTTTAGGTATGTTTCGGTACACCAAAGGTTGGGTTAGGATAAACAACATGACAATAGGCAAGGTAAGGTCATTAGGTCAAACAACATGGGTAATAATGTCAAGGTATAATGAGCACATGAGTTCACAGGTCACTAACAATGTTCTGGGTCCAGGTAGCTAGGTCACATGCACATGGGTAGGGCCGAGGTATGGGTAAAATAACAAGTCCCTAAATGTAATTAAGGATAGGGATAGGTAATGTAGGCTTGGAGGTAGGTTGTGATAAGGGTGGGTAAGGTCAAACGGTGGTGGGGAAGGGTAAATTTTGGTAGAAATGGGGAAAGGGTATTGATAGGAGTATGATAGGTAATCGATGCCGGTCATACTGAACCGGTGATGGTCTAGGTAAACCGACCATGGTTTTTTAGGGCACATGACCGATGTTAGTTTAGGTACAACCTGACCACGGTGTGCTAGGGCACAGGACCGATGTCGGTCTAGGTATAACTGACACCGATCAGGTTGATGTGGGTATATAAAAAGGAAAAATCCATATAATATGGATTCATTTGTATGTTTTGGCTTTTGTGAAAATGATGAGAGCATGAGACTTTTGTATTGTCGAGAGGAAAATACGTGGGGCTGTACCTGAGTGAGGTGGAGAGATCTGGTTGGAGAGGAGAGCTAGGTAGATGGGTCCATGAGATCAGGTGGAGGGAGGTGATTGGTAGAGAGGTTGGAGGTTGATTTGGACATGGTGGAGGTAGGAGAGGGTTTGGGTGGACCACCAGCACAATGGCTAGACATGCCCACCAGGTGATGTCGAGATGAGGTAAGATCTAATCTTTTTTCATTGTTATTTGATATAGGAAGAAGGAAATGTAAAGAGGAGGTAGAGGTAGGGAGGTTAAAATAATTGAAATTTGTGGTTAAATGAATGAATGAAAGGGGTGGGAAAGGTCAGAGGTAGGGGAAGAGGGTTGGGGAGGGACTTAGGTGAGGTGTGGGTAGGTTCATAGGGAAAATGGGAAAGAAATTAGGTAAAGGAAATTGGGGTTTTGGGTTTGGGTGTAGTAAATAGTGGCCGACCAGTCAAGTATGGCATACGTGGTATACGTATCTTTTACACCGACATCGGTTAGGTATGAGAGGAAGGATGATCTTTGGTTATAATGGTTTTGGTGATGGTCGGGAGTCAAAAGTAAAAAAGGTTAGTTAGGGTGAAAAGGATAGAGGTCTAGGAAGGGTAAGGGGAAAGGTTAGGTAAAGTGGGTAAAATAGATATAAAGGGGAGGGGAAGGGAAGAAGGGAGGGGTTGAAGGTCAATGTTGGGTAAAATCAAGTTTTAATAATGTGTGTGATTGGTTGAATGTAGGCCAGGACCAGCTATGGATGAGAGATAGGGTACCTCCCTTGCTCGTGGAGGTACGAGGGAGGAGTGTGACAACCGATGATTGGTGCCATGTTGTAGAGGTTGGCCTGATTGGGGTTAGATGCTACCGCACATGTAGTCTGGGAGCTGAGTTTGATGGTCACTCTCATCGATAGATGGGACTCAATGACCAATACCTTCCATCTATCGATGGGTGAGATCACAAGTCACCCTAGAGGATGTGTACAAGATCCTGGCTACCGATAGTGGGGATGTAGGTGTATTCTATCTCCTCAAGAGGCATCTGAGGAGTTGATGTTGACCATGTTTGGTGAGGGGCTGGTAGAGTTGAGGTTCCATAGCACTAGTATGAGCTATGGGGATATGTATGGGCCCATCGGAGGAGATGAGGCTAGTAGTGTTGTTGATGGAGGTAGTATGCTACTTTGCACTGCTGGATGTAGAGGGTGGGAGATTCCCATGATCATTGATGGGGGTTCTGCATGACATGGTGGAGGATAAGACCCATTTTTCATGGGCACCTACATTCTGGTATAGTTATATAGAGAGCTATGGGCTTATGGGTAGCTATGAGGTTTAGCCTATGTTGTACTTTCCTACTTCATTGTTGGGCATATGAGCACATTGTGTGTGTGCATCTAGTTGGTATGCCCCGAGGATGATGCATTTGAGAGCTAGGTTTTGTTCGGGTGGGCTTTAGGTGATGGGTGCCTGTGATTGGGGAGCGTCGAGTTGCTAGAGCTACACATGATGTAGCCTATTATAGGTGATTGCTAGAGGGGTTGTCTAGTGTGGACATCATTTGGAGGCCCTATGTGGGTTTTCCATCATATGGGTGGATGGAAGAGGAGCTATAGGAGCTATAGCTGCTCGATGGATAGAGGGGTGATGTGCAGGAGAGCATGAGATGATACCCATAGAGAGGGTTAGATGGTAGTTTGGGATGCTTCAGATATACCTCCACCCTTCCCACAATATAGGAGGGATGATGTGGAGAGGCCTCTACCTCTACCATATCATAAAAGTCAAAAGGTAGGGAGGAGGAGTAGGTGATAGACCAGTGGATTGATGATGTTCCGGGGTGATGATAGATATAGGTAGTGGTGGGCACACATTTACGAGTAGTACCACCGAGGCCGGGGCAGCCAGATTTAGCCACCATCATCAGTGTAGAGGGATGCCCTAGGGTAGGTGGCTACCCTGATTACATAGTTGGGGATAGTGCAGGGGGAAGTTGATAGGCTCAGAGGCACATGTTGTTATTTTGCAGGCACAGGTGGCCACTCTACAAGCCCAGGTAGTGTAGGGATAAGTACCACATAGGGTGGAGATGGGGATGGGGTACAGGTGGCCACCCTATAGGGATGCAAATTATAGGTTTATAGGGCTAGTTGGCCACTACACAGCAGCATAGTTGTGGCCCTTTAGAGCCCCAGAGATATAGGTAGGGGGGGACCGGGAGGTCCCTTAGATAGCACACAGGCATAAGGACATGGTCCCTCTTTATAGTACCATGGGACAGAGGTCTCGAGAGAGAGCAGGTATAGGGGCGAGGGATGATGGCACCACCACCACAGATAGTACCTATAGGTAGGTTGAGGGATGCCTTAGGTGAGGTGAGGTATTATCAGGATATTTTGATGGCCAGGGATAGATTTTCTATCCTATGGGGAGTATAGACAACATAGGCCTCGAGTGAGAGGACTAGGTCACATACCCATATGTAGAGAGTACAAGGGGCTGGTGAGCCCTAGGATAGGGTCAGGGTGAGACTACCAGTGCACACGGAGGCCAGCTCTAGGTGAGGGACCATCAGAGGATAGATCGAGGGTGAGGTGGAGAGAGGTTGGTAGGGCACCCCACTGGAGGGGAGATAGAGGAGACTGATGAGACAAGGATGGATATCAGGTGGGGTGATGATTAGTCATCATTGATGATCAGTGTATCCATGTTTTTGACATATTTTTGATATGTATACCAGCTATGTGCGAAGAGATGATGAGGATGTATATGAGATTTTTTTGTTATTTTTGATCATATACGGCTGCGTGCCAGAAGATGGTGAGGCTGTATATGAGATATTTTGAGAGATTGTGATTATTATTTGTATCTATGTTCACATGTATTTTTACACAGACTTTTTGATTTATAGATGATGGTATTTATAGTATGGATGGTGTACTTGTTTTAATTTTCATTGCTATATATATATATAGGTGGAAATCAAGTGGATTAGGCATGATAGAGTCAAGGTCATGTAGGCATAGGCATGATGAGTCAAGTAGTAGGCATGGTGGTCAGTCTGTTTAGGCATGAGTTGAGTTAGGTGAGTTCAGTTTAGGCATGTGGAGTCGAGGTTGATTTAGGCATGGTTGAGTTAGGTTGATTTAGGCATGATGGAGTCAGGGTTGATTTAGGCATGGTGCATAGGTTGAGTTAGGCATTGAGTCGAGGTTAGGCATGAGTTAGGGAGTAGGCATGGTAGGTTAGTTGATTAGGCATGATGAGTTAGTTGAGTTTAGGCATGATGGAGTGAGTTGATTAGGCATGGTTGAGTTAGGTCATTTTAATGTCCAAGTTTTTGGTAATATGAGAGACAAATGTTGATGTATATACTAGGTATGGTTTTAATTTCCAAATTTGTGCCATAATGGAAATGTGAAAATGATAAATGGATAATTTGATGATGTAATAAAATGTGTATGAGTTGATGTTTTATTAGGTTTAATTTCCAGCTATTGATATAAAATGGAAACTAACTAGGGTAGAATGTGAATAGAAAAGGGAAAGGGGGAATTGGTTAGGGTGAAGAGTGGCTGAGCTAACCTCCAAGGGCCCCATGCCCTCGGAGTGTTGCCTACATAGTCCGATGAAAAGGGACCTCAGGCCGATGTAGTTCTCCCATAAGCTAGGGAAGATTGTGATGAAGTGAATGATTGAAGTGTTTAGGAATGGATTAGGTCATAGGCATGATTGATGTGTAGGCATGGGTGAGTGTAGGTCATAGGCATGGTTGATTGAGTGGTTGTTAAATATAGGTGTGAGTTGATGAGTCGATGGTCTGTATAGGATAATCAATAAGTAATGAGGAAGGTGAATGGTAAGAGGTGGTAAAAGAGCCACTTAATTGATAAGAACCCTAATGAGTCAACCATACCTAAGAGGGGCTCATGAACATAAGACCCTAAAGGCATTGTATAATGGACCATTCTAAGGGTGAAGAAAGTCACATAATCATAATGAAATGTCATGTTTGGGGCAAGTCCCTTGAGTAAAGAGGAATTAGGCTAAAAAAAAGGCAAGGAGGTGAGAATGGGTGGTTAAGCGTAACTTAGTGTATGACAACATGTCTTTGGAACAAGAAACCCAAGGATCAAGAATAGGCAAGTCCATGAAAAATTTCATCTTTTTCTTCATTTGTTTGTTTTTTTAATAGATTGATCGATGTGGGAAGTCTATATGGGATGAGTATATTATCTCCTTGAGGTCTTCGTGAAGCTGATCGATGTGGGAAGCTTCTGGATATTTATTACATTTTTGTAATGACTTTATATAGTTGTCCTTTAAGGGAGTAGTCTATTTATAGTGGTGGAATTAGAGTGAAGAGATGTCCCTTTTGAGGGAGTCATCTTTTTTTAGAAGTTTGACTCAAGGAGTTGTATCCCTTTTTGTTTTTGGATGTTTAAGTCATGGACAAGACTATAAAGGAAGATTAGGTTCTTGTTTAGAAGACAAGACCATAGCACACAAAGATTAACTATGAAAGAGGTGGTTTTGAGTGATGAATGACCATGGGATTCCATCTTGAAGAAGATGAAAAGTATCCATGAGAATCATGTTATGAGTAGAGCCGTGGTACTCATATTGAAGATAGGTTGAAAGGTGATGGGAATCACATGATTCTTTTTGAGTCGTGGATCCTAAAAAATGGGTAATATGGAAGGTGAACAATGCTCAAGGGATGAGTGATCAACTGATAAAAAGTGATATAGGACTTGATATCAACAATAAAATGGTTGAAGATGCAAGGCATTAAGGGGCTCAGGTTTGGGTTTACCTTTGAGTGAAGACAAATGATAAGCACCTGATCCATAGGCATGGGTAATGATATAGGGTCAAGCCAATTAGGAGAAAATTTTCCCCATTTACTTTTTTTCTCTTTAGTTACATGTTGATTTTCTTTAGGATGAGGTCACCTGACCTCGAAAAAGGTTTGTTCATGAACACATTTTTTCATATGCATGTTTGATATTTTTGGTAAATTTGGAGATGGTCAAGAGCATTGAGACGATGTTCATCTAATAACTCAAGTTGCCAAATGATCTTGGTGAAATTCATCATCGTTGAGCATGTCTTGTAGTGAGATGTAGAGAGATGGAATCTGGACTTTGAGAGAGGTAAGACAACCTTGGTACCATAGAGAGAAAAGGGTGTGGTAGCCATCAAAGTGAATACTAGTATGATAAGCCCACAAGGTGAAAGGAATGTGTGTATGCCAATCTTTCCTAGTATCATTGACTACCTTCATAAGAATTTTGTTCAAGGTTTTATTGGTTGATTTGGCTTGACCATTGGTTTGTGGGTAATAAGGTGATGAGAAACTGAGTTGGATGCCAAAAGCATCACATAGTTTGCGTAGGGTTTTTTTTTGAATTGTTTTCCATTATCAGTGATGAGGTGGTGAGGAACACCAAAATGAAAAATGATGTGATGGTTGATGAATTCACATATTTTCTTAGCTTTTGTAGAAATGAGGGAATGGCCTCTACCCATTTAGTGTAATATTGGTAGTGGTTATGATCCATTGGTGGCATTGTGAAGAATGGGGTTGATCTCACCGACAAGATCCAAACCCCATTGAGAGAAAGGCCAAAGGTCTCGTGTGACCTGTAAGGCATGACTAGGTGTGTGGTGGAGATTAGCATGTTGTTGGCATTTCATGCAACATTTGACATAATCACAACAATCATGGTTTAGGTTTGGCCAATAATAGCCTAGGAAAAGGATGCATTTTGTGATAGCTAAACCACTAAAGTGACCTCCACAAATTCCATCGTGGACTTCCTTAATGGTGTAGGGAATTTTAGAACTCGTAAGGCATCGTAAGAGAATGTCCATCAAAGCCACACTTGTAAAGAAGACCACCCATGATGACATAATGGGAGACACTTTTAAGAAAGGCACGTTGTCCATTACGAGTGAGATCAATGGGTAAAATGGAAAGGAAAGATAGTCTGCATATTGCTTATACCAAAGGTCACGTGGGTCGGGGAAATGGTTTTCGATGGAGTAGACCTCATGAGGTAAATAAGAGGGTGATTGTAGCCTTTGTATTGTGACAAATATTTTAGAGTTAGTGGGTGAAGTAGGTATCGAGAAGCCAAGCAGGCCATGGTATCTACAAATTTATTGGTAGAACGTGGGGTGGTTTGAAGTGTATAATGGTCAAAGGTGGTCAAAAGTATGTCTATGTGCTACTTATACTTTTGAAGGATCTCATTATGACATTGGTATAGACCATTGACTTGGTTTATGACCAATTGAGAATCACCAAAGATATTAATTGTCTTAACATCTAAGGCATATGCAGCCTGGAGACCCAATACAAGTGCTTCGTATTCCACAATATTGTTTGTACAATCAAAATCAAGTTTGAAAGACAAAGGCATAGGTTCACCCTCAAGAGGAATGAGGATAACACCAGCCCCACCCCCACGCTGACACTTGGAGCCATCGAAGAAGAGTGTCATTTGGTAAGTGGGTTCATCCAGGGAAAGGGTAGCTATAGACTCATCTAGGAAGTCAAAGTTAGATGGTTGATCCCTGGAAATAGGTGTGTCGTCCAGTTGGTTCAGGTGATCCTAGCCCTTAATGGAATTTTTTTGATGAATGAATTGAGGTCGAGGTCGGAAAGAAGCATAAGCAACATGTGCACACATTGATGTTGATAGGGTTTGGCATACATATAGTGTAATGGGTCAAGTATTAGTAATGATGAAGGTTTTGTGATTGAGTAGGTAATGGCGGAGTTTGGTGGTGATGAAAACTAAGGCTAAGAAGAGTTTTTGGTGTGGGTATATCTAGTTTTGTAGTCAAGAAGGGTATGGCTTATGTAATAAACCACTTGCTCTCTGTGTTTCTCATTGCGATGAGTGAGCATGACACCTAAAGAATGGTAGTGGTGGTGGAAATATATAAAAGGGCTGGTCATCCTTAGGAGGAATGAGCATTGGTGGTTGAAGGAGGTATTTTTTAAGGCTTCAAAGGCTTTATGGCATTCATCATCCCATTTGAAGAATGACACATCTTTCTTGAGAAGATGATGAAATGGTTGACAATGGTCAGAAAGTTGCGAGATAAAATGATGAATAGATTGCAACTTTCCTTGTAGGCTTTGAAGTTGATGGAGATTAGTGGGTGGAGGCATTTCTAGAATGGCCTTGACTTTAGTAGGATCGACTTCTATGCCACAAAAGAAATGATGAAACCTAGGAGTTTTCTAGAAAGTACCACAAAGATGCACTTCTTTGGTTGAAGATGCACACAATACTTGATGAGTGGTCAAAGATGACTTTAAGGATAGGTAAGTGTTTGGTTTGATGTTTAGATTTGGAAAGCAAGAAGATCATCTACGTAATCTTCCAATATGTGATGCATGATGTCATGGAAGATGTAAGTCATGGCTGCTGATATGTAGCACCAACATTTTTGAGGCCAAAAGGCATGACTCGATAGTAGAAAGTCCCCAAGGGGTGATGAAGGTAGTCTTGTGTTGATCCTCGAGAGCTAGTAATATTTGATTGTAGCTCGAGAAACCATCCATGAGTGATAACATTTCATGGCCAGTGGTGAGATCAACTAGTTGGTCAATGCTGGGTAGGGGAAATCATCTTTGGGACAAGTGAGGTTGAGGTCATGGAAGTCTCATGCAAATGTGGAGTCCCCCTGTCACCTTTGTGATAGGAATGATGTTAGAAATCCATTGGGGATAATCAATGGGTAGAATGAAGGAAACGAGAGAAGGCGTTGAAGTTCTTCTTTGACTAGAAGAGCAATGCGAGGATGCATTTTCCATAGCTTTTGTTTGATGGGTTTGGCATCAAGGATGGTTATGATATTATGTGGACCATGATTTTTGGGTCAATACTGGGCATATCGGCATAGGACAAGGAAAAATGCATTGCTATGGTCCCGAAGGAAAGAGGTGAAGGCTTCTTGTTAGTAGCATCTAAGGATTGGCTGATCTTTAGAATGTGTGGGTCATCCTGAGTGTTAATGTTGATTTTGATGGTTGATTCATTCAACATGGTTTTGTGTCTCGAGAGGGTAATGACCATGATGAATATAAGAGTCTTCTTTGCACCAAGGTAGGTGAGGATGGACTCATCATCTGACATTGAATGACATGTTAATAGAAGGTGTATCATCATCGATCATGTAGGATATAGGAATGGGAGAGAAGAGGAGCTTCACCATCCATCGTGTTGATAGGTCAGTGGTCCCAAGGAAATGGTGTTTATAAAAAAAAAGTTAGGAGGAATAGATTTGGGATCTATGGACTCCGTGGGTGAAGATGGTAATGTGGGTGAATGAGATGGGGAAGATTTCCCATCTGGATGAGGTCGATGTGAACCTTCTTGGAGGGTGGAGCATCAAAACCAATGCCACTATGGTCATTGTGTTTATGAGAGGTAAGAAATGATAGTATGGTGGCCCATTTGTAAAATCCAAAGCCAAATCCTTTCCACGTGCACCGGTGGAGGAAAGTGTGAGTGAAGTGGTGGTTAGTGAGGGAGTGTAGGTAGAAAAAATGGTTGGGCTTGGGATGGAGGTTTGGGTTTATAGGTGGAAATATCAAGTCCCCCATACATTAGATTGGTGTGAAGGTGGGGAGGGCCATAAGGAAAAACATCACCGATGGATGTCATAGCTAGGGTGTTGATGTAGATTCCCATACTCTTGTGGGGTGAGGAAGGTGTCGATATTGTATAGGTGGTATTCCCCCTAGAGTGAGGCATTGAAAAACACCTTCTAAGGGATCAAGTAGTTGGTATGTGGGTAGCGGGGATAGATGGCTTGCTAGATGATGGGGAAATAGGTGCGTCAGTGGTAGAGGCTACAGCTGCAGTGGGGATAGCAAGGTTAGATAGAAGAGGTAGTGGCAGTTTTGGTGGATGGGCTTGTAGGTGAAGGTGAAGTAGTGATAGTGGAAGATGCCTTGACCGGTACAAGCACATCATTGGGATGATATAGCATGTTATAGGTCTTGAAAGGTGATGGGTCGGTAGGGATGGTGTAATTATGTCCCTCGTGTTCAAATTTGAGGCAATGATGTAAAGTTGAAGGGACACAACCCATGGCATGGATCAAGGTCATGAGAAAGCAAGTTATATTGGAACTCCCCTTCTAGGACATAGAAAAGTTTTGGGATAGTGCGGGGACCCATGCGAGACATGGAGAACAATGGTACCTAGGGTAGAGGTCATGGCATCATTGAAGGAGTGCAACATAACTGGGTTACCATGCATGTAATTGGTAGGTATCCACATTTGGTCATATGCATGGGAGGAGATGATGTTAATGCTAGCACCACCATCGATCATAACACATCATATGTATGTTATATTATCGATAAAGATGGAGATGAAAAGAGTGGGGTCGGGGTCATTAGAATGGAAGGGAGTGATCTCTTCATCTAAAAAGTTGAGGTGGCCACTTGGTGAGTAGGTGGAGGTGTAGAGGAAGGTGATGACCTAGTGAGAGAGGCTACGTGGTGAGGGGTAATGATGGAGGCTATGGGTGTGGGGTCATTTGGTAAGACTTCAATAGATTGAAGGACCTCCATGAGGGCTTGATGATGTGACTCGAGGTTTGGATGAGGTCATATAAAGACATTTTGAGGGGGGATTGGTGTAGTTGTTTTAGCATTGTGTGATGATGTGACCCCATCAGAAATAGGATATACAGGACCTCGAATGGTGACTTTGGGTATGGGTGTGGATGGTATGTTGGGTACAGGGTTGGTTGATGGGCCAGTTGCTTTTTCCTTGCCCTTGTCTTTCTAAGCATGGGTGGTAAATGTTGATCATGTTAATTTGAGGGAGGTGGATGAAGAGGGTGTGTCATGGAAGGTATAGTGGCATGAGGAAAAACCCTAGTGGGGGATATGATCCTTGTGAAATGAGTAGGGTGCATTGGCATTTTGGTGGTGGTTTGGCCAACTCTCTTATACGGACCATGTTAATCTCAAATCTTGGGGTGGATCAAAGAGTTGTGGGGGTGGAGATTTTGGTCGTTGAGTAGGTAATGGGAGAAGATATATGGAAATTGGTGAAGGTGAAATGGGGTCCTCATCAAGAAGATCATCATCATCAAAATTTTCTTTGGGAGGACACAATTGGACAAGAGTGGTTTTTAAAGCCTTATAGTTCTCTACATGTGTCTGACACATGATGGTAGGTGCAAATTTTGGTTTCATCAAACCCTTTTGGTTTGGGTTTGAGTGGGTCGTAAGGTCTAAGAGGTGGTAATGTGATGATAGAAGTTTTGAGGAGATTGGTTAAGATTTTGGTGTAGGATCCTGCTAGTGGATCACAATGGGAGGTGAATGTGGGTTTGGGTACAGGTGTGGCTGATTGTGGAGAAGAGGCTTTAGGAGGGGGGAATGGTTTGGTTTACTAGTTTGGTGTGTGAAGTGGTCTTAGGTCTTGGTTGCATCTGCTTGGGTATGGCATGGTAGAAGAGCTAGTGGTGGAAGGTTTGGTTGGTTTAACTACCTTATTGGAGGGTAGCAGGATTTTTAGCTTTAGGTTGCACCTTTTTGGGCAATGATGACATGGGTGTATGAGATGTGGAAGGAAAAGTAGATGGTGGAAGAGGATGGGTTACCCATGGGGGTAACCGAGGTGTTGTGGAGGTGGGTGGTGTAGGTTGGGTAGAAGGTGTGAGTGAAAGAGAAGAAAGTGTCATGGGTAGTGAAGAAGTTATGGATGTAGTAGTGGAGGTATGGGTGGTAAGAAGGTTACGGGTGAGTGGAAGTTGTGTGGGTCACTTGGGTATATTAGAGGTCTGTGATGAGGAAATGGGTTGCTGGGTTCTTGGTTTACCGGTGGACGGGGGTTTCTTGGCTAGAGGTCGAGGGTGAGGTCCTAGGATGGATGGAAGGGGTGAAGGTGATAATGGTGTGGTAGGTGAGGTTGGTGTATGAGGCCTAGGAGGTTGGATCTTCTTTTTAGGGGTTGGGGTAAGTTTAGTGTTAGTTTTTGGAAGATGTGGCTAAATCTAATTTGATGGGTGGGTGAGTAAGGCTAGTTATCGGTATGACCCCTAAGGTAGTGATAGGTTTAGGTAAGGGAGATGATATAGGCATGGGTAGGTGTTTGGGTGTAGATGTATGTTGGGTTATGGGAAGAGGTGTGAGTTGGGCCATGGGTGGTGACATGGAAGGTGTTGTAATAGTCATGGTTGTGTTTGGTTTAGTCACTGAAACACTTTTGGATAGATAGTGGAGGTGTCGGTGAGTGACAGCTACATTTGTGTTGAAACAAAGGAAGTAGAAGGCATCCCCAAAGTAAGGCTCTATCGACATAGTCAGGTGATTGGCCAAGCAAGTGAAAATGGTGTTGTTGTAAGTGGGGTGACATGGATCGAGTTGAAATCCCGTAAAATGTGTTTGAGATACAGGGAAATGGCTAGCCTCGAGACTCTGTGGGTAAGAGAGATGAAAGCAGATCAATGGGATCTTGAAGGTCCGATGGTGAATGGTCATCTAAAGGTAATGGTACTTCTATAGGATCCTCCATGGGTAGAGGAGAGGATGGGCCAGATGAGGTGGAATCTCCTTGTGATGGTGTAGGTGGTGGACATGCATCTCCTATGAGTAGGAGGTGCCACTAACAACTTGCTCAGAAATTTGAGGGGTCAAAGGTGGTGTGCTAATTATAGGCTCTTCCATGGGTGAAGGAGAAAATGAAGGGGGTTCTCATGGGTGGAGGAGTAGATGAAATAGGTTCTTGTGTAGGTAGTGGAGCTCGGGCTAAGATTTCATCTATGGAAGGAACATGAGGCAATTGGGAAGAAACTGGTATGTCATCAAAAATAGTGTGGACCTCATGGACATTGCTATCATTGTTTGAAGTGTCACCAGCTTGGTTGGAAGATGGGGCATGATTAGGGAATGGATTCTTGAAGATGTGTAGGTTTTGGTTAGTGGGTGCATTTGGGCTATCCAAGACTAGATCTCGTTGTCTAACATTTCTTGGATGATATTCTTGAAGGTGATGTAGTTATTGTCGTTATGACCTTTGACATGATGATAGTTACAAAATTCATGTTCCTTATACCATGTGGGCATGGGGTGCTCAGGTCAAAACCAAGTATGTGGTTTTATAGGTGGAAGGGTAATGGCACCAGCCTTAACAAGATTTTCCAAAATAGAAGAATAAGATTCCCTATCGAAGTGTACTTTTGTTGTTCTCATCTGAACTAGAAAGCTTGGATGGGAGAGAGATTAGAAGGAGGTTTGGTTGGGTTTGATTGATGAGGGGGCCAGCCTTGAGAACTATGGCATTGGAAGATCCTTTGGGTTTTGAAAATTTGTTTTGGGGTTTGAAGATGAAGAAGCATCATTTGATTTGAATGTGATGTTCTTGTTACGAAGTTGAATTTTCTTCTCTTTGATAGCACAAATTTCAATTTCCATGCCATGGTGAATGCCTCGTCAAAAGTGTGAAAGGTATGCACCTACGTAGGGTTGGTGAGATGTGTCTTGTGCAAGCCCAAGTAAATAAACTCTATGAGTTTAGTTTGAGGTAATTGAAATGTGAGTTGGTTAATTAGGTTTACTGCAGTGAGTGAAAAGTCAGTGATAGACTCATCATCGTACTGTCGTGTGGAATAAAGATCAGTCATGGTAACCTTCTTAACAATGTTGATGGAGAAGTGATCTAAGAAGGCTTGGGCTACTTGATTAAATGAGTAGATGGAGTGTCTTGGTAGCCCACTGTACCAGTCAATCCAATGCAAGGTCTGTCAGGGACATCGGGAAGGTCATAGGAGTAAAGTGTCATCATGGGTGATCAAGGTAACACCCATGTTTGAAAGACCATAAATGTTGTTGTGGGTCTTCTTTACTATTGAAATGGTTGAATTTTGGCATTTCCCAATGTACGGGGTATGGGAGAATAGGGATGGATGGATGAATGGGCTCATTATAGATTTCATCATAGGTGAGAGAATTGCGTGAGCCGAAACCGATGCTTCTAGTGTCTGCATCCTTTCCATCATTAATTTGATGAGGTCATTGGTAGGTTGTGGTGGAAGGGCTCCTCTGTGGCATAAGGGGGCTGGTATTGAACTGTGATGTGGGTGGCATTCCATTATATGGTGATGCCAAATAGGGAGGTTGAGAATAGGGGACGACATAGAGGGTATGTATCTAGAATGGGTGACAGATGAGATAGGGGGTTATTGATAGTATGTGTATGTAGGTGGGATGGTCGTAGTGACTCTAGTAGTGATTAGGGGAAGTGTTTGTGGGATGGAGAGGACAAGATTTTGGAATGGAGTAGGGGTCACCAACACCATGGGTGGTTGTGTTGTAATGGGTATTTGTGAGACAATGGGTGCGAGATGAGGTTATGGTTTAGGTGGTTGATGAGGGGACAATAGATACTACATGTGCGAGTGATACTACAGACATGCAGTGGTCATGGTGGGTATGGGTCTTAGTTGTGAAACCACTGGGGGTGAAGTAGGTGAAGGTAACACCACATTATTAGGGGCTGATGTAGAAGTGGGAATAAGGGTAGGAGAGATGGATACAGGCATGCCATATATCAAATTCCCTTGAGGAGTCCTGGGTGGAAGAGTGGGAAAGGTAGAACTGTAAGGCCATGGGATTCTGATCAAGGAGTCATGCAAATTCTCATCACTATGTAGAAATGGTGGTAGGTAGGGTTGGATCCATGGGTGATAGGAGAGGGTGGTGAAGGACTAGGTGGGAGTGGTTGATGACTTGTGTGAAATGTAAGAGTGTTAGCTTGATTGTGAGTCAACACCATGTGAATGATGTATATATAGGTGATGTTGTATCCTGCTAGATGACACAGAGTAGTGAGAATGAAGAAAAAAAAGTTCTATAGGTAGATTTGGGTAATATATCAGTTGATGTTCAATACAAGGTAAGTAACGATGCGGTTAAGGATGACCGATGCGGTTCGGGGTAAGCAAGGGTCATTCTTGTGAGACAAGAACAATTTTATCAAATGAGGAAAAGACTGGTGATGGTAGATGAACAAGTTGTATGATGATTGTTTATCAAAGTAGAGAGAGTATCAGAGACTCACAGGAACTCTGACAATGAAAAAAGAAAATGAAATAAGGGTTCTTTAGGAAATTTAACCCAAAAGAATAGAAAACCGATGCTAGTTAAGAAAAATCGATGTCGGTCAGGGGTAACCGATGTCGATTACTATGAAAATTGGAAAGATGTAGAAAATGGATTGTTGTGAATTTTAGTGAGATAAATAATCAACCCTAGAAGTCTAGAGATGATGCAATGAAGTCTGACACACTCAAAAGAAGTCAGAATACTCCAACTGTGATTGTGGAGTGTGTAAGGAAACATAATGGAAAAATGGAGAAGCGTATCCTCACACCTCAAAATGCACATCAATCAAACACTAAAAACATGTACCTAACAAGTGATTTTTAATGTGTTGAGCTTATGCTATTTAGAAGACTGACTCATGAATTTAGAATAGATTTTTGGTGAGGAAGGCTTCCTATGAAGAAGGATATCTAAAAGGAGAGGTTTTAGGTATGTTATTATGGGGGGCGGGCCATCCTCTGAGATAATGACTCAAGAGGTAATGAGATGGGAGTACCTACCAATCTGATCATGTGATCATGGACAGGTGTTCCCAGGTAAGATGTTGTTTAAGAAAGATGTGTATATTTCAATTTTGTGTAGTTTGGTAAAGAGAGAGAGAGAGAGAGAATGTGCTTTCTATGATTCTTTGTGTCAACCATCAGCTAGGCATGACTTCCAGCATATAGGTTGCCCTCATTTTAATGTGAGCTAAATGTAGCAAATCAGAATGTAATGCAACCAATTTTAAGCCCAAATTGAAAATATTACGTTTGATGAAGAAAATGATGAATAGGAGAGGGTATGCTCTTTCACTAAATGTAGAAAGCAAGAAAGAAGAATGATTCCTTTTAAAATGCACCAAGAGAAATGTTTCTTTTAGAGAAATTAGAAAAAGAGAGAGATTACTAGGAAGAAAATTACTATGTAAGCCTTTTAAAGGGAAACAAACACACAAATTTCACCTAGAAATGAAGAAAATGCAATAGAACCCTTGATGGGTCCCACCGGGCATGCCAAAATGTTTCACCATTTTCTTTACATTTTTGAATGATGAAACAGATAAGGGTTATGGGCTAGGAGGAATACTATTAAATGGGTTGGTTGATGGTTGTTGCGTGTGTTTTGACTTCTTGACCCAATGCTGATTGTGAGAGCTTCCTTTTGGCTAGGAGGAACTACTGTAATAGAAAACAAGACCACAAAAGAGAAGTTAAATGATATATGATAGTGGCCTAGCGTATGCTAGTTTAGGAAGTGTGATACTTCCTAGATGGTTGTCAATCCACTATTTAAAACAAATTAATGTGAGAAATAAGTAAATTCCTATTGTAGTTGATATGATTTAGGTATCTCATTCAAGTACAATAAGAAAATCCAATCACAACAAGCTAGGCTATAGTTGGATCTAAAGGATGAGGTGACTATTAAAGTACTGGGACTGGTCAGGGTCTGATTTTGGGTTGTTTAGGTCAATTGGTAGGAGGTTGTTTGGCTTTGTTCTTGGGAAGAGTACAAAACATAGAGACCGGCATCGGTCTTGGTATGATGATGATGATGGTTTAGTGATAACCAATGATGGTTATGTGCGGGTTTTCAATAACTCACTAGTTCATGATTTAGGGATTTGTCTGAGACTGACTTGAGAGATGGTGAGGAGTGGGTGTAGGTCTGGAGAGGTGTTAGAAATACTCAGAGATGTCTAATATTCAGGTATGGGTGATTTTATGGTGTGGGTGAAGGAATGATCAAACTTGTATGGAGATAAATGGTGGGAAGTGAGAGTTCAAGTAGAAACTAATAACGGAGGTAACAAAGCCTACTAGAATGAAAATAGAAGAATGTTGGTTAACAAGATACTTATTGTGATGTAGGTTGATGGTTGGATGGAGGTGATGGTTGATCGGAGGAATGGTGTTTGGTGTCGTGGCAGTGCTTCCCAGAATGCTACCATGGGTGCAATGCTCCTAGATCTATTTGGATGATGGTTTTGGATGCCTGGATGCATGAAAAGATGTTGGTTTTGCTTGCATGCAGCTCTGATCTCATTCTCCTCTGGTCTCGAATGTGCCAACCTCTCAAACAAGGTTGCTAAGGTGAATAAATGGTAACCGATGATGGTTTTGTCTTTGACATGTGTTAGTTTAGGTTTGTCGTTTGGCAGGTCGAGTCGGTTAAGGTGGGATTCCTAGGTTTACTAAAATGGGTAGATCTTTCTAATTTCTTGGGCCAAGTTGGTTTGTTGTTGTGGATCAGATGGAAGCTTCCCTTCTAATGAGTGGGAATGTGGTTAGAGAAATCTTAGGCATTGATTTTAGGGTTAGACCAAATCTTAGCTCATTAAGGCAAGTAAGACTTAGTTATTATTAGTTATGGAAACATGCCAAGAATAGGTCTAGGGTGAGGTGGTTGGATGGGGGATGAGGTGTCTAGGTGAGGTGGAAATTAGCCTATCATAGAGTCTGCGCAGCATTCATCTAGAATTGATACTCCAATGTTTCTAACCTTTTCGTGTATCTTTGTACTATTTCACTTAAAAGTTTTAAATAACTAGTTGGTATTAGAACAATCATAATACAATCCAGCACTGCTTTGGTTCTAATAACTATTAGAATCTCTATTATGACATCAAAATAAATATCACTAGCCAAATTTGTAAAAATCAGCGATCACACATTCAACATTGAAAAGATTAGTCAAAGTAATAGCTAATAAAGTTGATGGAATCTAAAATGGATATGCACATTTACAAGAAAAATTATCTACAAATTTCATCCTTGATGGTATATTTCCTTCTAGTGACATCACATAGTTTTCTAATATTGTATGAGCCACGACAAGAAGAAATTCTTCCATGTCATGATATTTTTCAATTTTGCCATTTTTCCCCAATATGGGAATCAAATTTTATTTTTCCATTGCTCTCTTCACCCAACAGTACAGACAACTGGCGGTAGTGTGATTCATGTAATTTAATTTTTTGATTACATTGAATTCAACTTGCGAGGATGTCAATATAATATTATCTGGAAGCTTATTTCTCAAATAATGTAGAACTTTTACTCTCATTTTGTTATCTCCTTTTATTCTCCGGTAGTAAGAATCAAATGTATTTTCTATTACACTAGCCTCAAAAGACCCAATTGATTTAGTATTCTTTTTCAACCCATGCAATTTTTATTTAGATGGGTTTATCTCCAATTTAGTCAAATATGTTCACCTCGGCATAGTAAATAACTTGGCATGTTTAATAGGTGAAAGAAAACCTTTTTTTATGCAAGGAATGACAAACAAAAGATGTTTCTCATTTCTATACAATTTTTGAATCGTAAATATACCATTTTGAATGTCTTCTACATTTGAATATCCAGTTTGTCAGAATCATGTTAGAATCCCCAAATTCCACCATATTTTGAATGGGAATATCGTCCCCTAATTATGGAGGCATGCATTTCCCATTTCTTGAATAAAGAAACATCTAACTCTATATCTAGAATAATACAATTATTGTTTTCAAAGTCAAAGCATTCCACCTAGACATGCGGTGTCCCAAATCATTAACCGATGATAGAAAATACCAACTTCACGGTGATTATCATCTACAACAAAAAAACAACCACGAGGTTGAAGTTGTAGTTTTAGGGAATTAAGTTCACAAACCACTCCTCTCTTTTCTTCCAACAAATACCACCTGTGATGAATGGAATTTTTCTAAATGTAAGCGTAAAATAATGGAAGACATTTTACCTATATTTAGAGTAAAATACATTAATAATTAGGTCATTTCTAATCAGTAAAGTGTTTTTCTCACATTATACATTAAGGAATTTAAATACTACCCTAGAGGGCACCAATCTCTAGATTTATTTACTATGTATCATAACAGAGTAATTAACTTAATTGTTAGCGAATGCTAGGCTTCGATAGGACATATTATGTATCATTCAATTGGTTACAACAATTCATATTTTTGGATAAAATCAATAATAGAAAAAAATTTCTAAAAGTATGAAATTAAATTATGATGCATTGAAAGATATGAAACCATTTGCACATTTTGAAAGTATTTTTATTTTTATTTTTTTTAATATTGCAAATAGTTTTTGAAAGGACTATACCCTTGAATACAAAAGAAGGCCTGAAAGCCGGAATAAGAGTGAGAAACAGAGCTGATGGAACAAAGTCCAAGTATTACAATGAAGTTCTACGTAGCCCAGAAACAGCTACACAAACGAGACATAACAGCAAAACAACAGCAAAAAAAAGAAGTAACCGCTGTTTGCAAGAACACGGACAAAAAAAAACAACTAAAAAGCGTGAAGCATCCAGGACTACTTCTTGGCAGCTTTATCAATACTGATCTTGACTCTTTTCCAGGCATGAAACATACCCAATGCAGTCATGTGGGCAGCATCCATCTTATCGAGCTCCTCGATGGTTCTTTTGCTCTCTTTTTCATTGCCCCAAAGTGCAGCTGGGACACCGCTGAGGTTGGAAACACTTTTGGCATGACCCTCGATGAACTCCTCGATGGCCCTAAAGGCGGAAATGTTGTAATCATGTCTAGTCTTAGCCTTCCCTAGGCGGGAGTCTAAGGAGGTCAGCTTCTTGTATATGTCTTCAATCTGACTGTTATCAATGCTCCCTTCCCCCTCCATGCTTTTCTTACCTTTTTGCTTAGCTAGGTTTTTGACCTCATCCTTCAGCAAATTTATCTCAGCCTCTAAGGCCTCCAGCCTCTTAGAAGAGCTATCCATCTGTACTTCCCGGGGACTGGCACTACTAATGTTCAGCAGGTCACGTGCAATGTCAAGTTCAATAGGCTCCTTCCCCACAGCAAGAGTCTCAAGGTTGAGTCTCCTGGAAGCCCTGGTGATTGGTCTTTTAGAGGTAGAGGCGAGGTGGGTGACAGGAGCAGCAACAGGAGGAATTGAAGGAGAAGCTTGTGCAGCCGGCATGGGGGTAGCAGCACCGGTGGCGGGGGCAGCAGCAAGGGCAGCAGGGGAAACAGGACTGGCAGCAGCAGAGCCCATCAAAGGGGGAGCCGGGCTAGGAGAGGAAGGAAGACCAGGGTACTTAAGAAGGCAGCATTTGTGAATTAACAATATAAGCCCTTGATGCAAGGGAACTACCCGGGTGTGCTTCTGGAACTCCAAAATGGAGCGCTCAAGGGAGTTTAACAGATAATGAGGGAAGCAAACCAATCTATTCCTATGGAAGTGGTTTAAAAAGATGAGATGCTTAGCAGGGACAGTGACAAACCTACCTTCCAAGGAGATGAATCGAATCATCATGCGAGTGACTTCATCATAGGGTGATGGAATTGAGCTGACAAGCAGACCCGCTGTGCTAAATATGAGCTTCTCATCTTCCTCCACAAATCTTCTTTCTTCAGCTTCTTTGATAACCCTTTTGTTGAAGAAGCGGTACCCTTCCAAGCTGAGGCCGGTCGCTTCAGCAATGAGATCTTCATTGACAAGTATCTTGTCCCCCATAGTCGACTGTCCTCTCTTTCCACTCCTTAGCAAAGCATGCATAGAAATGCTTTGATCATGTCCCTGCACCCTATCAATGAAGTTGGTGAAGCCGCCTATGCTGAGAATGTTCCAAAGCTCAGTGTTTTCCTTCCAGTCGGGGTCCGCGCATGCGGCTCAATTTGACAGGGAGGTCCTCCCATCTTCTCTGTGGTATACTGGTTACAACTATTTCTCGAATGCCTCTGAGCATAAGAGAACACTGTTTCTTCTTTGTTGAAGGTTGTATGAGATCGGGAACTATAGCCGTTGGTCTTCTCACGACGGCAGAATCGTAAGCTCTTTGAGGCGAGCTGCGGGAAGTCACGTGAGATAACCCTTTCCCTGTCAACAATCACATTGCATTTATCATCGGTTTTCATGGATCTTAGCATCCGGATATCAACAGTTGTTGTACCTCCTGCGTGCGTGATTTTCAAATCTAGATAACTCCACTTGAAGTTCCCTAAATAATTCTTTCTATCATTTGAAATTGATGTTATTTGCCTCGCCATATTCATTAAAGCAACACGTGTGAAAGTATTAATGATTCTGATCTTCCTCCAAAGATTAAGGCTCATCTCTAGGGATTGCTTGCTTATTAAGGTCCACTGGATGCTGTTGTGTAGCTGATTAGGGATACTATCATTATCCCAGACGGTGAAATTTATATTAATGCCATAATTGGCCAGTGCATCCACCAATTTATTGCCCTCCCTGTAAGTATGTATGATTCTGATGCTATTGAAGGTGTGACTAATGCTTATGGATTCAGAGATAAAATCTTTAATACTCCAACTGGGAGATGAGGACTGATTAAGAAGTTTAATGATATTAAGGGAGTCCCCTTCAACAACAAGGTTCTGAATATTTTGAGCCCGTGCAACTCTCAAGCCCCAGAGAGTAGATAATGCTTCGGCAAAATGATTGGTTTGAATTCCCATTTTTCCAGCATATGCAGCAATCAAATTACCTTTGTGGTCCCGTATTGCTCCTCCTCCTGCTGCTGTCCCAGGGTTTCCCTTAGAGGCGCCATCAAAGTTCAGCTTGTACCAATTAGAGTCAGGAGGATGCCATTTAATCGAAGATCTATCTACACTATTCCCAGGGTTGCTCCAATTTCCAATCTGCCAATTAGATAAGATGTGTTCTTCATTCTCAGGATAACACTTGTTCTTGGGAGGTTTAAATCTGGCCATGTCCTCTTTGAGACCTTGAGAAATTTTGCCAATACTGAGTTTAAAATTTTGCTTCTTATTTCTGAAAATGATATTATTTCTATCCTTCCAAATCCTCCAGATTAAATGTGGGATGGCTAATTTCCAGATTCTTTTGATAACACAATGTCTGAATGGTGGGTTCCATTGATTCCATAGCTGATTAAGATCCTTCGGCAACACCCAAAGAGCTTCGAATTTAGAAAAGACAAAGTTCCAAATTCTATTGGCATAATCACAATGTATGAACAGATGACTAATGTCTTCATAGTCATTCCTACAAAGGTGGCACCAATTAGGAATTATAAATCCTCTTCTCATCAAATTGTCAGTGGTGAGAATTCTACCTCTGATGGCCAGGAAAAGAAAGAAATTTATTTTGGGGGTTAACTCAGGCATCCAGATCTTGTTCCAGTTAAAATCAGATTGATTACTGTGAAAAAGATTGATATAACCAGATTTGACTGAGTATTTCCCATCATGTGAATTGTTCCAAACCAGCTCATCCTTGGAATCCAGCTGACTTAAAGGAAAGAGATCTAAAAGATCCTGAAGGGAGGAAGTAATTTGTTTCAGCTCAATTCGCTCCACAGTAAGTTTTTTCCAAATCTTGTTGGTGCCATTTCCTTCGATGTAGTCCTTGATTTTAGTTCCATACTTGCTTATAAGGCTGTCCTTAGCTATCCCAAATCTATCCAAGAGATTATCACTGAACCAGTTATCCTCCCAGAAGTTTATCTCACTGCCATCCCCCACTTTCCATTTGCTGCCCTGCTTGATGAAGTTTCTACTCTTGACCAGATTATTCCAAAAAATGGAGCCATTGGGGAGGTGTTCATCATGCAGATAGGAGTAAACAGCTTGTTGATTCAAGTATTTTGCTTTAATAACATCAATCCAGGGTTGTTTCTCAGATAGCAATCTCCAGCCCATCTTAGCAATGAGTGCCTCATTCATTTTCTCAATATTTTTTATGCCCTGACCCTCCCATAGATTTTTAAGTGCAGACCTTATCCCAGGCCACTAGGTGAAATTTGAACTTCTCTTCCATGCCTTGCCATAAATTTTTTTCGAATCCTTTCTATTTTCTCTCTGAAGGAAGAAGGAATTTTGAAAAGTGACATGATATAGATGGGCAGACTTTGGAGTGTACTTTTAATGAGTAGGCACTTACCAGCACTAGAGAGAGTGGCACCTTTCCAACCAGCCATTTTTTTCTGAAATCTCACCAATAATTCATCCCACACCATGTGAGAGACTTTCTTAGTGCCAAGAGGGAGGCCTAAGTACGTTGCTGGAAGAGCACCTATTTGACAGCCCAGAATTTTAGCAATCTTGAGCTGTCTTTCCCCAGGGGTGTTGAAGAAGAAAATGGTGCTTTTGTCATAATTAATCTCTTGCCCAGAAGCAGATTCATAGAGTTGTAATAGAGCCTTAATAGCCTTAGCTTCCACAACTGAAGCCAGAAGAAGAAGGATAGTGTCGTCCGCAAACTGTTGATGAGAGACAGCTTGGCTGAATGAAGTGGGTTTAGATCCATTTAAAAGGCCGTCTTCAACCGCAATAAATTATATATGAGCTGGAAAAGCAATAAATTATATAGATGGCATTATAGGAACGTTAAAAAATACACAATTTAGTGGCAAATAGACTTCTAGTCAACATACAAAAGAAAATCCTAAAACAATTCTTAAACCATTTACAAATTTTTAATGATAAACCATAGAGGACATTAAGATATACTATTTGGTATTTTGTAGAGAGTTTTGCGGTAGCTTGGGATTTTTTTGTTTTATAATACAATGTAATTTATGTGTATATCGGTCATCATCTTTGTAGTAGTGAGGATTAGATGCCTGTAACAAAACTAATGAACATGTTAAAAGGATAGCAGTCAAAAGATCTAATGTTTGGTATTTTTAAGAGAGTATTTGAGCAAAAATCACATTAATAGAGTTAGTGATAGCTCATCATTTTTTTATATAAGAAAATGTTAAATATATGTATATTGAACATACTTTATTCATTATGTTTAAATTTATATAACTACTCTAAGTATGATATTTTAAGCATAGTGCTTAGTGGGAAATTCCATGAAAAGCTATAAAAACAAGAAGGACTAATTTTTCTAAAACGTAAGTATGGCCCTCTTCACAATAGTCGTTTTCATGGAAACAATGCTCTCTATAAGGTATTGGTGGGTTAAACCTATTTGAGAAAATATTTGATTATTAAAAATTATTTTTATTACCACTAAAACAAGGGTCTATTCTCTCTTACTTTGACTATAAGTTAGATTTGCAATACTAATTTAAGAAATTTATTCCAAATTATTCAAACTTATGTTAACTTATTTATAGTGCAAGTTTTCTTAGGCTACAAGCATTTATTGTTTGTACACTTTTGGCTTGTATCCATGGAGGAAAAAAGTGATACATGATAAATCCTCGATAGGGATCAAGCCATATGTATTGTCCATAAAATATTTTTGTTGTAACATATAATTCATAAAGTTTTGTATCGGAAAAATTGTTTACCTAACGCTTAGTTTCATTACTTATCGAAAGTAACAACACAATGGACACTAGTTTCAACAGTTTATTTTATTGGAAATTGTGGTAAAATAATAAATCATGACCTAGCTGAGTGACCGCATGAGGCTCTACAAATACGATCATTACAAACACTATCTGTACAACTTTGAATCGCTAGTTTTTTTCATTGATTATAATTATATCATGTTGGCTAGAATGTACCTAGTAGAGACAATAGCTACATTACATACCATATAGAGGGATCAAACCTTATGTAGTTCACATAAGGTATATTGTTTGAAACACATAATTCACATTGGATCTTATGGGATAAAATGCTTAGTGAACGCTAAGCATTTTTCCTTATCGAAAGTAAGGGCATAGTGGACGCTAGGTTCAACAATTTAATAATTTGAAAACAATGATAAAATAAAAGATCATGCTCTAGTTTAGTGGTTGTTAGGCTCCCACCATTACTAAAAGTCATTATAAATACCATACATATATAGCTTTGGGTCGCTACTATGTTTTCATGGACTATGTAGTACTCACAAGACTTATTGTCTGTAACATATAATTCACATCTATTCGTATGAGAGAAAATGCTTAGTGACCACTAAGATTTCGTACATATTGAATGGAATACCATAATGTATTGAATTGAATGGTATATCTTAGCCGCTAGGATCCTAAATTTACCTCTCATAAATATAAATATGATCTTTACATTTTTGGATCACTAGCCTTAATATGTAGTTCTAGAAGATACATAGTTTTCAACTCATATTTTATATCATTTATAATCAAATAAAATGCTTAGAAACCTCTAAGCTCCTTTACTTATTGTGAAATGACATATCAGATCCTAGTCTCCAAATTTTCTTATTTTTAAAGTAGCCATAAAATAACAACAAATCATGGTAAAGCTTAGCGGTTCTTTAGCCTCCTACCTTTACCTCTTCTCATTTTAAACACTATCATTACTGATTTTGGATCCTTGACCTTGGTATGTATTTCCAATTAGATACATGGTTTTAAAATCATACTTTAGATCATTTCCTATCAAAGAAAATGCTTAGCGCCCATTAAGCTCCTTTACTTATTCACGAAACATCATATCGGACCACTAGGCTCAGAAGTTTCTTATTTTGAAAGTATCCATAAAATAATAAATCATGGTTTAACTTAGCGGCTCTAGGCTCCTACCTTTACCTATTCTCATTTTAAACACTATATCTATAAAGTTGTGGATTATTGTGCTTAGTATGTAGTTCTTTATAAGATACATGGTTTTCAAGACATATTTCACATCGTTTCTTAACAAAGATAATGCTTAGTGTAGATATTCTCCTTAACTTATTGTGAAATGGCGTACCATAGCCTAGGCTCAAACATTTCTTATTTTGAAAATAGCCATACAGTAACACTAACTATATGGTCTTGGATCACTAGCCTTATTATGTATCCCAAATAGCTTGTTTGAACTTGCCACGTGACACATTTTAATTGGATAATTAATTTAAATTAGTACACACTATATATAATAATGTAGAAATCGATTTTGATAAGTAAATGTCTGTATATTATTATAATAAACTTCAAAACTATGTTTAGGATTTATTTCTTCTATTTTCTTATAATATTTTTTTTTCTATGCTTGGTTCAATTATATGTTGTATAATATATTTGTTATTATGTTTATATTATTATAGGCTATAGAAAATGAAAAATGTTTATTTTTTAATTTTTAAACCATGTAAAAATAAAAATAGAGAAATTTGAATTCCCCGCATTTTCGGATATTTGAAATTTCAATAGCCCGTCCTTTTTCTTTTAGAGGGGGAAAGTGAAAATTTGAAATTTTCGTATCCCGCTCTTTTTCTATTTTGAAATTTCTTTTGTGGAATGTGCTAAAAAAATTATTAAATACCTTGGAGAAATATTGAGTAGGGTTTTTTATTTTTTTGGTCAATCAGAAAAGCATGTCTTCAAAATAAAAAAATATGCGCAGAACGTAGATTATAGGGTTGAATGTTTTAATCCTAGTTTTTCGCATGTAATTATAATCTTGCTCACAAAGAAAGGCATAAAAATGAAGCACGAAAGGATGAACACATGAAGGAGGATAGAAATAGAGTTTGTGAAAAGAATAATGATGATTGTTTGAATGAGATAATAGATGAAGGTTTCACAGAAAACATAAATCATGAAATAATCCTAGATATTACTAAACCAAGTATTTATAGTAAAGGTGTACCTTTTTGTGGGATCTATTAGTTACTCTGTAGTTGAATGATTCCTGATTTTTGCATGGTAGTCTAATTTTTATCCACACAAGTGTTGCTTTTTCCTACCTTGAATTGTGCTCCATGATCAAGCCTTACTTTCAAGTTGTTTTTATTTCCTTGCCAAAATTCCTCGTTCTTCATGAAAAATCACTTTTTTTGCATTAACAAAATAAATTTTAATTACTTTTACGCTCAATTATTTATCTCTATTTAACGCTTTCCCATTTCTACGCCATTCAATGTCTCTCTTTGGCTATTTTCATTTTGAATATTTTGTTTTCATTCATGTGATTGTTTTTAGGATAATGATAGCTTAGACACAGTCAACTTATTTTTAATTTTATTTTGGTCGGGAGAACCAAAAATAGTTTAATGTTGTTCATCAAGATTATGTAAAGAAACCTCGCTAATTAATTCATATTACATTTTTACATGGTTGCCACTTAGATATTTAAGGAAAGATATGAGGTTAAAAAATTAATTCAAAACTATAAAACTATATTAAGAATTCAATTGTATGATAATCATTTCCAATTATATACATTTTTCCATGTAGAATTAACCACATGTAATGTCTTCATCATTTTGTGGTATGTACATTGGAAGTTAAACACATTATATATACAATAATATTATTAAATCTAATTTTGATCAATATGCATTTTATAATTAATATATTCTTCCTTTTTTGCCCGATAATCTATGCCAAAAATTAACATAGCTTTGAGGCTTCCACAATATAATTGGTTATTTTGACATCCTATTTATGAAACCCCAATTCTATTTGAATTACGTACATGATTCTACACATGTATTTATATATCCATTATATAAATTCTGAATTTATTTGTTATCGTATGTATCTTTCGGTATGATTTAATTTCTATGAATAAACTCTACCATAGGAAAATTTGTCTACCCTAGCGTCTGCTAGGCTATAATTCTAATTTGGAAAAAGCATTCGTATTCCTTGGCCCCTCACGGATTAGTTGTTTTATATAGGCAAAACAACATCTTTTGGTCTTAACAATCATTTTTTTTTTTGTCTGGCTATTAAATTTGCAAAGATTAACAATTTAGATTTATAAAACTACTTCATTATAAACATATGTTTATCTTTAAGAATAGATTAACATTCGCTATTATGTAACGAGTAGATGGCATCATATGTAAAAATTTTTTTATAGATTCTCAGACGTAATTCCGAGTTTCCATATTTTTTCATAAATGTAAAATAATTCTAGAAGAATCTTGTAAGAAGTAGATAAAACTATATGTTTACCTATATAACATATTAAAGATATGATTTTACACGTATATTTATGTATCCATTATATAAACACTAGATTTATTTGTTATCTTTTATAGCTTTTCAATATGATTTCTAGCAAAGATTAAGAATTTAGATTTATAACATAGCTTCATTATGAACATGATATATTTCCCTTTAGGAATAGCTTAGTGACCGCATTTAGGATGCTGATGAGTAGATCGCATTGTATTTAAAAATTTGTAGTATAACTTCTTAGTCTTTACTCTAGGTTTCTTATCTTGTCCTAAATGTAAAAATATTATGTCAAAATCTCATAAGAAATATAGAATTATAGATGTATAGTTGTGTAACACATGAAAAGCATGATTTTAAACGTACATAGTTTCATTATGAACATGATATATTTTCCTTTAAGGATAGCTTAGTGTTTTAGGGTACAACGAGTCCAAGTCTATACGTATACTATTATATAAATTCAAGATTTATTTTTTACCGTTTATATAAAATCCTTTTTGAATATAATCTAAATGAAAAATGTTTCCTACTCTTGGCGACCGTTAGGCTATAATTCTTATTTGGATGAAGTCTTCGTTTACCTTTGTGGACACAATGATAAGTGGATTTTGTTATAGGCAACACACTTTTTTTGGGTCAAGCGATCACTTTGTTATTTCTCTCGTGTTAAATATGCAAAGACTAACAATTAAATTCATAACACAACTACATTATAAAAATAATATATTAACGTTTAAGAATATCTTAGCGGTCGCTAGGCTTCATCGAGTATATCACGTTGTATCTAAAAAAATATTGTAAATCTTCATGGTATTTCATCATCTAGGTTAGCCCAAGATATATCATTAATACCTTATGGTGGGTTGGATTAAAAAATTAAATTAAAATAGTTTGAGCTAAGCGGGTGCTAGGTACTTCCACACTATAATATTTTGAGCTTAGTGGCGTTATAATCTATCCAGTTACCCAATTATATTTTGAGCTTAGCATCTGCTAGCTTATGACACAACATAATATTTGGATCTTAGAAGTATTTAGGTTTCAGTAAAATAAAGTAAGATATTATAAGCTTAGTGTCCAGAGGTTACACCAAAACATAATAATTCGATCTTAATGAATACTTACAGGATTTATGATTAAATCAACATAGTTTGAGCTTAACAGATGCTAGGTATTTAAAAATATATTATTTCAATAGAAAGAGTCACTAGCATTTAACAAACTAAAGAAAGACATACTGAGTTTAGTTTCCGCTAGGTTTTGTTTTAACAAAACTTCAACAAATAATAGTGTAATCTTCAAAGATGCAAACAAGATATGTATAAATTAGTTGAATATATTGTATCATTTTAAGATTTTAAATTAATATATTTTGAGCATAGCACCCGCTAGGTTATGCTACCACATAATCATTGGAGCCTAGCGGTGGTTAGGATTTAATAAACTAAATTAGGTATTATGAGCTTAGCGTCCACTAGGTTATGCCACAACATATTATTTGGGTATTTAATTCGCTATGGTTTAATAACTTCAATTACAATATTTTATAATTGAACAATGGTAGTGTGGTGATACACGATGTGGAAATTTAGGTTTGAGAGGATTCAATAGCGCAGGAAACTAGAATGGGGATGGAGAGCTTAAACATATTCAAAGCGCACTAGACACAAACATGAAATTGAGACTTTCTTCCACAATAAAGAAATGGTTTACCTTTTGGTAGATTGTATAGCTAGATTCTGCATCCCTAATATTTGGAATATGGTTTTCCTCCTCCTTATAAGGCACATTACTCTTGAAGAGAATTATAGAAAGATATTTAATCACCATCTCAATATGCTTAATATGTTTAGACATAATATTTCTATGATCCTTCCCTTTTTATTTTTATGTCACTCTCTGTGTCAGTGAATGATTTTAAACACTTTGAAAGATTGATGCCCTTATACACCATGGACTAATTCTTTTTATTTTTAAGAATGGTAAACTCATGGTGGAAAAGGAATTAAATCCAAAATCCGTGGATTGTGATGAAAATTTTACTCTTGTAGACTATATAAACAAAATGAGGAGAAAGAAGAGTAAGGCACCTCGGGGAATGGCAATCTTGGTATTGGAGCTGCAAGCTCTCGATTAATATGAAAGGAAGTTGTCTAAAGGGAAAGAGAGAGTGGAGATGGGTTGGAATACTAATTTTGATAAAATTTCTCTCGGGGGTGACTCAGGTGGAAATGGATATGGATGCCTTAGGAAAAGTTGGAACGGATATGGGAAATAGTGTCATGCATTGCATCAATGCCTCTAAGAAAATTTGCATCACCCAAAAATCTATCAGGGCCAATATGGTAGAGATCAAAATTTTTGTTTTAGAGTTGTAGGGGTGTGTGGTCAAGCTGGAGTAAGGACACAAAGTTTGCAGGTATAATATCCACCTCAGTAGTTCTAATGAGGAAGAGAAGAATTGGAGACCACATCCCTATCACAAGTGAGCAGGATGATAATATGAAAGGATAGGAGGAGCATCAACCAGAGGAGTAAAAACATTTGAAGACTAACTAGTCCGTTGGCTCTTGGAGATTTTGTTTGATTGTTTGTGGACTATATCGTTTGGGATGTTTCCCCTCCATGTTTTGATTTTTCCTTATATTGATCTGTTGGACTGTAGTTTGGGATAAGTTGTTTTAGCCATTTTTTCCTATTTATTTTTGTTCAATCTTGGTGATGCTCACGATGCATTTTATTGTAAGGTTTCTAGGTGCCTTAATCCCTGTATAAAGTAGCCAATCATTATGTTCACGTATATTTAATAAACCTTATTAATAGTAATTTTTAATGAAATTTTAAATTAAACAAGACAAAACATTAAGTTCATGCCTCACGGATGGGAGATGTGCTAGTTGTGCGATTGTGCTAGATGTTCTAGTTGTGCTATTATTTTCTTAGAATTATGATTTTGATTAAATAGTATAAATCAATGTTGCAATAAGGCCTCATATTTTCCAAATCAATACTAACTAGCAAATAAAGAAAATTATAGAAAAAAATTTGTAGTTTAAAAATTATTTAAATAAATTACAAACATTAGAAAGTTAAAAAGTTATAGACTTTTTAAATTTATAATTATGGATTGAGAAGAAATTTTAAGTAAGATGTTTTGAGCTTAGCCCGCATTAAGGTATCCTAATACTTCCACAATATAAAATTTTGAGCTTATGGATTGCTAACATTTAACAAGTCAAAGAATATTATTTTTATCTTAGCATCCACTAGCTTATGCAACACCATAGTAATTGGATATTATTGATCAATAGGAATTAACAAAATAAAGTAAGATATTTTCATCATAGAGTCTACTACGTTATACCATAAAAACATATTCCGATGTACAAAAACTATGTCCATTTTTTTGTATAAGGGTTAATATGGGGGTTTTGAAAGGACCCACATCCTTTTACAAAATGGTCCTTAAGGAAGAATATGACATTGAAGCATTGAAGAGAGAAATCCGGTAGGTAGAAAAAGACTGAAAGCCACATAGCCACAACGCAAATAGAGTAAATTTACATTTTGAAAACATTTTAGGATATGTGTTGCTTCCATAGTAGAAGCATCTTAAAGTTTCCTTGTTCCTCAAATTCTCCTTTCACATATCTCGTATTTGTTCTTTTGTTCTCTAAAATCTATATGGTTCTCCTACTCTTGCATTTCCATATTTTTTCACTAATAGGTCTTTGTAATCAAACCCCAACACTTTCAATGGAAACTCATTATTAAAATGAATCTATTCTAAAATATAATCATTTAAAATGTAAACGATGTCGTAGCCATTGAATTTTGTTGAGTGTGTGTAGCAAAGGACTATTTGTGGACAAAAATAAGGCCAAAAAAATGATCAATTTTATAAAATACACTGCTCTTCAATTCTTTCTCACCACCATGTCCATAAATCAATTTCGATATTCAATTTTTTACTATGCAAATTGAGCCACCATCCATACCACCAGGATTCTTTTTAAGACTCAACAAAACAAGTTCTTGGTAGGTGTTTTTGGTTTTTAAAAATTATGCAAATCTTCCTCTCATGTTATTACATATTAAGCTACATTGTTTCTCTAATAAGATGTGCTCCATTATGTCCTCTTTCACTACTCTAACAAATGTTTACTATATTATGAAATTATTTATTTGATAAACAAAACTACCTTCTACAAAATATTGAATAACAAACTTGCTTCCATTTAATTATCTACAAAATCCCTACATGGATATAAGCCCTAATCAGCTATGGAAAATTTTACATTAATTTAATTTTTTTAATTTTGGAGGGATGAAGGTGAGAATGCATACCAATTTTTGGCATGGAGAGGAAATCAAAACGTTTCTAGAACTCAAGCACATAATTTTTGACACTTGCATTGATGAGATTTTTCTATTGATGAATAATATTACGCATTGTGAAAAGAGAATACAAAGGCAAATGTTAAAAATCTAAACTCAAAAATTTTCGCTTATACTAATATGTAAACAAATCCAACCGCCAATTTTGTTGGCGTGTGAATTTAAGAGGGCACGCGTATGATTTTACATTGATTTTCATTAAATGGTGACATGCGATTACATGCTCCAAAAGGCACACATATTTCAAATGGCACATGTACTTTTAAATGGAAAATTTTACATAGCTCGAATTAATGGCTAATTAATGTTGAGGAAAACACAACATTAATTAGCATTTTCCTTACAAAATGGTTATCATTAATACTACAAATACTTGCAAATATTTGTAATAAAATACTTGCAAATATTTGTAATAAACATCACACGTGAATTGCATATTTAATATTTAACCGTCAATTATTAATATATATAATGAAATTTATACAAAATAATTGCTATAAACAAATATTGTTTTGTATTTTTAAAGGGAGTGTTGACAAATTACCATTGTCTGAAAATTGTTTGATAGGTGAGTTATCGCACTTAGTTGTGTGAATCAAGACTCACACTTAGCGAGTGCGAATCAAGACTCACACCTAGAAGTGTGAGTCGAGACGGCACTTAGAAGTGCAAGTCAATACTCATACTTAGTAGTGTTAGTTGATACTCACACTTAAAGTGTGAGTTGAGAGATGTGTGACTCGAGGCTCACACTTAGATGTGTGACCAATCACACTTATAAGTGTGATCACTCGCACTTATACACTACTTACCAAATTTATAAATGACAATTCCATATTTTTTAACTATGCTTAATATATACGAATAAATTATTTATATAAATGTAAATATTGATGGTCACCTTTTAAACATGTGAGTCACACATGTCAGTTCTATAAAATATTTGAAAATATGTTACATCTAAAATCATGAAAAATGTCTAAACATTTGTCAAATTTAACACAATTCAAGGAAGTTCAGGGAAGGTATTTTCAACTTCAACGTTTATTGATCTAAATAAGGTATACATGAATAGTTGTATATGTATGATGATATTAATATTGATATGTGGCATAAATTACAACAATCACTTACACACTATCTTTATGTTAGTGACCACTTGGCATATCTAAGTTGTGGTCACTTGGATTATGTAAGTTTATAGCTTTGCTTGGGTTATGTAAGTTTATCGCTTGCTTGGGTTATATAAGATAGCAACCACTAGGATTATGTAAGTGGGTGGCCATTAGGATTATGTGGCAAAAGTGTAATCCAATAATAGCATTATTGGAATCCAAAGAATAACGAAATTGGAGTCAAATAATAGGGAAATTGGAATCCAATATTAGTGAAATTGGAATCTAATAATAGAGAATTTGGAACTTGAATTTCGATAATGACAAGATTGTAATCTGATATTGTTACTAATGGAATCCAATATTACTACTAATGGAATCCATTATAGCCAAAAATGGAATCCAATATACGCAAAAATGGAGATGGATTTCTTCTAATACTTGAAATATTGGAGTCTCAATTCACTAGAATATGTCAAGATTTAGTTAAATAAGTGTTTATTTATGCCTTTTGAATGCAATATTAGGTGCTAATGATAATGCTTAGTGTTTGGTCCTTCAATTTTGAACACATAGCTATGTATTTATATGATTCCCTTATTTGATTTTTGTAAGTAGTTAACTGGAAGGTGACCCATTTCCCAAAAGATAAAATATAAGCAAAAGAATCGAGTAATGTTAAAAAGGGTTAGGCGCACCTAGAGGGGATAGGGGTGCTTAGGCACTAGTGTCGAAGCCATAAAAGATAAATTAGTAAAATTCCATTCGGGTTGTAGGGTGTGTAAGATCAAATAGAAAATAATAGACAAAGAAAAGAGGCCAAAGATAATCATCAATTACTAGTTATCTTTATTAGGAATCATATAAATGCTATTAATCTTTTAGGACCTAGAAATGTACCCAAGTTCATGGTTTTGTGCCTACATTTTCCCCCACTTTATGTTTTTAGTGAATATTTGATAACATAAAATAGATAAGAGATGTGTAGATTATGAACCTATAGAGTGAGTGGTGAATAGTGTACCGAGTGGACAACTAAAGCGTGGAATGATTCCAAAATAAAGCATGAATCCTAAGAAAGAGAATTAACCCTAGGGGTGAAGCATACACATTTCTTGTACCTGATGTTTCCTTGCATTTGCTATTGTAGGTTTCTTTTGTTGCGTAATAAGAATGAAATTGAAAAATAAGAGCAAAAGATTTAGAGAAAATGTGTATATGCATGTAAAAGTGTGTAATAGTAGTAGTAAAGGAAAGTGTGAACCTGATGTAGAAGAGTGTAAAGGATAGAAAAGTTTCTGAAATTGCTTTGAAGAGCAAGTTTTTGGGTGATCTCACACCAAGTGCGAGTTTTGGGAGATCTCATGCTAAGGATAAAGTGTTGGGAGAGAGGCCTAGTGTTACTCTCCTTTTATGATGTTTCCCATTAAGCACCTTTGTAGATGTTCCATCCTAGTTTATTCTGTTGTTCCTTTTGTTTTGATTGTTACGAATTAGTTCGATTGGAGATAAAATGCATTCAGAATTGGAGGTCTATGCCTTTCATTGTAAACTTTCTATGACTACTTTTGTAGAATGTGTTGATATGATAAAATTATTTTTGGTCCCCCAAGGAAATTAACATCGAGGCATTATTGTTTGATTAAGGTGCTCATGTATTTTTGTGTATTGGACCCACATTAGATTTTCTCCATTCTTAGACTATGTTTCTATGTTTTTACGTACTTTACTAGTCTCGTGTTATATATTTGAGCTACTTGTAGGGGTGATTTTTTCACCCAATGCATGTCCCCTCTCGTTTGAGGTACATACGCCATTAGTAGGAGAATGTGCCCAAAATAGAGGACCTGATGTTGAGTTTTACTATATAGCTATAGGGAGTAGGGGATGTGCATGGTAGAAACCAAGCCTCATGCAAAAAAGTGGTTAGAAACATGTGTTAGTATAAAAATTATCAAACATGCAATAGAAGACAATGTAAAAAGTGAGTGCAAAAAAAATTGGACCACAAAAAGTAGGTTTCAAATATGGGACATCACTCACAATGTCACAAGAAAATGATGGCCTAACTAGCCAAAAAGATACAAACAACATACAAGACAAACGGCATAGCCCAAAAAAATAGCATATAATGTCAAACAATGTCAAATAAAGTGTATCAGATAACCATGGTGGCATATAATTTTCCAAGGCAAATGTTGCACATGATGCCTTTGGTTAGCATGTTAGAAAAATAAATAATATGTCAAGGTGTGTATGTATAAATTGAAAGTAATGTGCTAGAAAGTAGAAATAGTAAATTATTAAACAATAACACATGTGATGTGTGAAAGTAGTCAATGTAGATTCCCAAAGAGTCTTAGTGGGAATGGAAAAGAATAAAGTGTTAAACATCATTTGCAATGTGTGAAAATATGTAAAATATCTACATTCACTCCAAAATACCAAGTGAACATGCATGTGTGTATATAGAAATATAATGACATACTGAGTATATGACTAGCATTATAAGTAAAGTGCATCATGTAAGTAGTATAAGTAAGTAAGAGTAAGTGCAACCAAGATATGTAAATGCAATATATGAGTGTGATGGAATGGTATGCAATGTGTGAATATGATAGCAGTAGTATTCCCCCAATGAATGTGTATGAAATGAGGTTCATTTATAAAATACCCCTCAACAATAAATAATGAACCATAGAATAAGAGTGCATCATCAGGAAATGGTTTGAAAATGTGTGCTAGAAAAATAGGTCATGAACCATAGTGTGTGATTAGGTGAATGTGGTGAGGTTCATTTCAGATTTATACCCTCAACAGTCGAGTATGAACTATGGAACTAGAGTGCATTGTTGGGTAACAATGATACATTGTGTGTATCGAGAGGGTTTGAAAGTGATGAAGCACAAAGTATTAAGTATGCTAATAGATACGCGAGACAATTTTTACTACTAGAAAGGGGAAGAAGTAAAATTCCTCCAAGTGTTCCAATGATAGAGATCTATGTGGTGATATGGGAAGGATCATGCCATGGTGGTGGAGTTTGAAATGTTTCGACCATCAATGTAAGGATTAACTTATCTGAAAAAATTAATTGGATTTTTAATTGAAGGAGGTTGTAGAGGGATCTTGAATGATGGTGGCTTATTTGGGATTGATAATGCTATAGAAGACTTGAGAGGAGGAGGGGATGGACTAATTTTTAGAGGAGGTTTCTTAGTTGGAGTTGGTAACACTATAGAAGGCTTGAGAAGAGGAGGGGATGGACTGATTTTAGAGGAGGTTTCTTAGTTGGAATGTGTTGGATAGTCTACTCTTGACTTACCAAATAAGGAATGTTAGTGATTATGGATTAATTCTCATTAGACATGGAACAACCAAACTTAGGATCTCATTGGTATTTGCCAATTGAAGATGTAGCAAGATGTTATGTAACAAATGATATAAATCCCTAATGTACAAGGTGCTTAATTATTCATTTTAAAGCATAGAAATCATTGCAATGATGTCCATTACGTCTGTGATAATTGCAAAAGGGTAAGCCTTGGTATTTGGACAAATGATAAAGAGGGTAGAAATTAGTAGATGGAAATTTGATCAATTGGTGATTGAGGATATCAAGAATAATATCTTGTTGTTTAGAATTTGAATTAAACTGTTAAGGCACTAGTAGTGGTATGAATTGGGGTTCACTTATATGAGCACATGTAGAAGACATATAAGTAGAATGAGATGTAGAAAGATAACTAGCATAGGCTTGAGAAGAATCCTTTAGATGTTGGATTTCATATTTAAGAGATGTAATCATTGTTTCCATAGCTTCAATTTTTTCTTGAAATAAACCATGTAAATATTGAATTGACTCTAAGATGGGTTGATTGGATGGAGGCTTAGGAGCGATAGAGTCATCAGATAGACAATCAGAATTGGCATTTACTTGAGTGAGTGGAATACTCGAGGGAGATACATAGTGACTAACAATTTTGGAGAACATATTTGCAAGGTGGGTACATATGAAGTAAGTTGTGCAAGGAGATTAGAGGATTTTGGAGTCCCTGAAAGAAGATTGGTAGAATAGGAAAATAAAGATCTAAGTTTTTGATCATGAGTGGGGTTCACCAAATGATTTAATTTAATTTTAATTAAATATAATTATTGTAGAGTAATTGATGTATAAATGATAAAGTGTAGTAATGATATAATAAAACTAAGATATATAATGTAAAACCCTAAGCAAGAGATAGAGAAAAGATGACTTAGCTGATATATGTGCAATTTGGACTTATTTGAGCAGGGGAAGTGATGGATAGGATGAAAGAAACATCATTATTGATCTCTCTAAATTTTACAACTCACCAACAATGAAAGCTAGGGGCACCCATGATAGGACAAGGGTGCATTCAAGAGTGATGACTATATATGAGCACCCATGAATGCACAAAAGCTCTGGATCTGGTTTTTATATTGTGTCATAAGGGTATCACAATTACTCTTTGTTGATTTCCTAATGTATCCTTTCGATCACCGAAGGTATCCATAACTGTAAAATATATGTTCACCTGCACAAGCCCACAAACCACATTAAACCTAAAAATAAATATGTAAAATGGGGATTCGAATGACCACGGTGGTCACCCCGAGACTAAAATTATCATTGAGCGTTGCACTACATCTCGGAATTCATATAGTTCTTATGAGTGTGTATAGAAATGATGCCCTTGTGCAAGTTACACTTGTATAATGGGTTATAGCTAGAATGTAGCAATGTAGTGGAATGTGTGAATGGAATAGAATAAACTTCCCTTCATATGATTTTTATATAGAAGTTTACATCCAGTACCTTAAATGGATGTTGGATGGATGTCTTTAGTTCTCTTTATGCCTTTTGAATGCAAGCTTTTGTGATAATAGTAATGTTTAGTGATCGGTCCTTCATTTTTGAACATATAACTATATAGTAAAATTATGTATAAAGGATGTCCATAAATGGTGTGATATTAGTATAGAAAAATACCTAGACAATTACTAATGCATGTCTCTATTTTTCTCCACACTCATTTGACATTCTTATGATGAATTTATAGACATGAAAGAATGCAACTATGCCAATGAATGCATTGAATAACTAAGGGTATATGTAATAATTTGGAGGGTTCTTACAATTTTTTGTGTGCGAAGGGTTATATCAGCAACGACTTTCAAAACAACATAGGGTGTCAATGACGTATAAGCTTAAACAATGCCATCGAGTAGAAATAATAGGTAGTTATGTTAACAATAAATTTTATACAATGTTTTTCGTTAAAATTCTTGTATTTATGTGGCATAGGATGTTATTTTAGAAATCAATTTGTTATGAAGATGAGAAGCAAGGTAAACTACTTCATTTGGTGGAGTTTCTTTGGTGGCATTTGGATTGTTTTTGTGGGTGAGGAAATGCCATTTGAAGCTTTCCAATATCAATTATTTCCATTATAATGATGAAATACAGTGTAGGAATACATAGCCTCAAGGGATGAAAGAGAAATCCTAAGAATATTTTTAGCTAATAAAATCAAAAATCTTCATAGAATTACTCGAGAGCACATGAAAGTGAGAATTGGTGGGTACAAACACGGTATACAAATGCATTGTTAGATGACACTCTTGTGGCAATTAAAAAATCTAACCATATTTCAGATGTAAAATAAGAGAACAACCAGTTCATCAATGAAGTTATCATTCTTTCTCATATCAATCATAGAAATGGAGTAAAATTGTTGAGGTGTTGTCTTAAAACTCAATCTCCATTTCTTGTGTATGAAATTGTTCAAAATGGGACATTATTTGAACACCTACTGATCAAATGAGGAGTATTTTCCTGGGAAACATGTTTTTAAATCATCATAGATATGGATGAGGAATTGACATATGTGTATTCAAAGCACTTCTTAGCCTATATTCCACTTTGTGATGTAAAATTTTCCAACTTTCTTTTGGACAAAAGGTTTTGTGCCAAAAGTTGTAGACTTTGGCATTTCTCATGTACTCTCAGAGGACAATACACATCTCACCACAGATGTGATGGGCACTAGGGGTTACATGGATCCTCAAGACTTACAATCATTCCATCTTACAAAAAGAGTGATGTTTACTCCTTTGGACTAGTGTTGGTCGAACTTCTTACAACTTTGTTACCATTGTCTCTAGAAAGTGCTAGAGAGGAGTGTGCTTTATCTTCCCTTTTCTAAGTAGAATCAACTATGGCCATTTGAATGAAATCTTAGACTACAATATGGTCTAAGATGAAAAATATGAATGGATGGAAAATATGATAATGTTAGAAAGGGAATGTCTCAAGTGGAAGGAAGAAGGAGGTGTACAATGAAACAAGTTGTGGGGAAACTTGTTCGGATAAGAGGTGCACATTATGGGGAGATATTTTGTAGGAAATTATGATAAAAACCATGCATTTGATCAGACAAGGAAATCAAGAGAACCACCACCTCAAAGAAAATATAGAATTCATTCTTATCCGGGGGTAGAGGGGAGAGGGTGTATGAGGACTGAATGTTAGCATGATGGGAATATATTAGCAAGTTGATTTGTTTACCAATTAATAGCTTATTTAATATTTTAATTATGTTTTTATATGACAAGTTCTCTTAAATAACACCAAAAGCGCACAACCCATCATACATGTTGATTTGATAAATCACTTTGCCTAAAGATTTTGATTCCCTTTATATTAGAGATTTTTGTTTTCCTATTTTAAGTTAATAAAAAGGAATAAAACCAAACCAAACTAACCTCGAGAAGATGATGTGGTTTACCAATAATTTCGTTGATTGATGTTGATACTTGATTCATTATCAATGTAATATATCCAAACGGGTTCAAAATCCTTCTCTCCAACGGGTTAAGCTATTTCGCAATGCATAGACACTCAGAAAATGAGAGGATTATATAGATATATAGTGGATTGCTTAGTAAAATCTAGTCCCTATAAGTCAATGGACTTCTTTACAAGGATATCAATCTATGTTTAAGAAATCAATCATATAATGATGAGATAAAATTATAAAACAGACGATATAACCAACAATAGAAAAGAAAAGGTATTGACGTGGTCAAGGCTATATGATGGTCTAATAATGTGGTGATACCTAATCCAAAGGGAGTCTAGGGATCACAAAATGGCTCAAAGGAGAAAGGACATAGATATTTGTGCACTCATAAATGTGGGATGAGCGATGTGTTGGATTTAGATAAGCTGATAAAGTTATAGGGATGGCTAAAATGAGCTTGATAGTGTTGGACAAACACCTACAAAGGTTGAGTGGTAATATGTGATGGGACTCGGGTGTCGAAAAAAGAAAGCTTAGGGGTCAAAATAACTTTAAGAAAGGAATCATCGGTGATTATAGGGAATCACTAATAATTATGGGGGAATCCGCATCGATTATGGGAAGTTGGTGATTCTAGGGAATCATTAGTGATTGTTGTGAAAATGTATAGGTTGATAACAGATTGGAAAAGAGCTTGAAAGGGATATTGATAAGGCTGATTTAAGCTTGTAAATGATGCGTAATAAGATAATGAAGCAAGGGAAACCACTTACCTTGTATAAATTGATAAATGAAAAATAGAATAGGATATTAGTAGAGACAAGAAGATTACAAAGGCATGAAGAGGCATGAAGGTTGTTGATTTTTAATGTTGAACAATGTTTGAATTTTTTTGAAGTTGTTGATGTCATGTAGAAGGATTGAGTGTTACTATGAAATTATTTAAGATATTTCATGAGGATTTATAGAAACAAAGTGCAAAGGTTTTTCTCGGGGAACAACAATCATGTAAACACCTTGACCAACCTATTGAAATGGGTTCTAAGACTTGTTTAAATAGAATCACTTTGGAAATCTAGGAAAATCATCGAATATCATGGAGTTTGGTTAAAACCAACTCCAACTGAGTCATTTTTCTTTGTTATTTTGTGTGAGATGGGAGATATGTGGGTGAGAGGTTATAAAATGGTTGGGAAGGTGTTTGTTCTTTTTGTCTTTATTTGATTTTGGTTTGTAATTGATTTAGGTTGTTTAGGAATGGGTAAAATAGGATTTACAAGTGTAGGATGATATTTACTGAGGAGTAAATATGATGGGGAAAATAAGACTTAGGATATAGGATTATAGACGACAATATTGATATGATAATGAAGGGGTTCTAACAAACACACACACAAAGTGATTAGTGGTGCTAATTTTAGGTGTCTACATTTTCCCCTTTTTGTTGAGTGGTTTAGACAATCCATGAGACAAAAATGAGATGTGATAGATAAGGATGTGAAAGATGCAAAATTATATGATGAGGTGCTCCCCCTCAAACTAGGGATTGATGACCTAAAATGGAATCGATCACGAGTTTGAAAGAGATATATGGAAATATGTAAGGATGGGAAGATGAGAGATGATTCCCTAGGATGAGGTATAGAAACAAGATGGGTTCTGCCATAAAATCAAGTGATAGGGGAACAAAGGGTTCATGTCCTATAGATGTATGACTTAACAATGGAAAGGGGAAATAAAAAGGATGTTTTGACAAGGTCAAAGGATCAAAAATCGATGCTTATCACAAAGGTGGTGCTTATGAGACTATGAATTCAAGTGATAGGAGAACCAAAGGGTTTGTGTATGATAGACCTATGAATTTAATTACAGAAAGATGATGGTTTAATGAGGTCAAGGGACCAAAATTGATGTTGCCACAAAGGTGGGATTATGAGGCCAGAAGTCAAGTGATATGGGAACTAAAGGGTTTGTGTCCTATAGACATATGACTTAACAACGAAAAAGAATCCCAATAAAGGAATAGATAGGTGACTGATGGTGATAAGGGGTGTAGTACTTGAGGAGCCAACCAGTTAAAACATGTTGATTTTATTGAGTAGATGTGATGTGATCATGATTGCGTTGATAGATGTTGATATTATGCTTGATAGATGTTGACGGATGTTTAATGGATGTTTGTTCATATGTTATGGATATTTGAATTTAAAGTGATCAAAATGTTCATCAAAATGTGTTTTAATCATGGTTAAGAATAAAATGTGAAATGATTTCTTTTATACTATATTTGATGCATATGTAATGGGAATTGGTATAATGAAGATGTTGGACTTTTGGCCTTTATATAAATTGGTAACATATGACTACCAATGGCTAGTCATGCATAGGATCTTAGGCATAGATGGAAACAAGTGGTGTACCTTCCTAGGATATGGGAAGGGTTGACACATATAGGTTATGCGGGAGAGTAGGTTCTCCTTCTAATGGTTTCATAGGAGATGCCCCAAACTGTACATTTTATTTTGATGCAAACTAATTGATATGGGATGTTTTCTCTTGATGGGAAAGTTGATCAATGTAGGAAAATTTCCTAGGATGCTTTTTTGTTTTTGAATTTTTGAAGGATGATCGATGTGGGAATCATTTTTACATGGGTAGCTATCCTTGAGGAGTGGTCAATAATTTTGACTTTTTGACTTTTTCTTTTGGATAATCATCCTTGAGGGATCGGTCTATGATTTTGACATGTAGTTATCCTTGAGGATCATTTTTCTTTCTTTTTGACAATGTAATTTTTACATTTGATAGTTTTCCTTCAAGGACCTATCTATTAATTTTGATAAGATGCATCCACAAATATTTATGACTTTCTTTGAGTTGAGGGAAAATCTTAATAGTCCATTTTGAGGAGGGGAAGAAATGTGTGCACAGACTACACATGTTTGCCCCATGATAGGTTTTTGGTTGGTATACAAGGTGGAGGTATGTAATGATTATAGGGTTCCTACTAAGGAGGAAATTTTCCAAGTGAAATATGTGATGAACAGGAGTCAAGGTGCAAAATCTTTAAGTTTTTAAGGGTAGTGACGTAAAACCACATGATTTCAAATCATTACAATGATGAAATGATTGGTTGGTGGTGAAATAAGATATTTGATTTGACTATTATCATGATGGTCGAGATGTTAATAATAGAAAGGTTACAAGTGAAATGCATTCAGAGGTCCATTTTTAGGTGTACCATCAAGGGAGGCTAGATGATACACTCCCAACCCATACTTGTGAGTGATGACATATGGACCAATCTAGTTAGGGGAAAAAAATTCCACATTTACTCTTTATCTGCTAAGGATATATAGAATGAACCGAGAGGATAGGGTTGGTGAAGATTTACTAGGGGAGGTGTGCAAGGTAATACTTTCAAAGTCTTAGTAGAGAGGAGACACACTAGCATGATGATGTGGCAAGAGATAACATGCATATAAGGGAACAAAGTCCTCTAGCTTATGATGATTAAATCTTGATGTTGATTAATTGAGTATATGGTAAATAAAGGAGGATGTGGAACATTTCAAGAAGGATACATTAAAAATATGGATGAGATAAGAGAGGACGATTGATGATGAGGGGTAGATGAAGAAGTTTTGAATTTTCATTTTTTTGTGTATGAAAATTCTTGATTCATGTAGGTGGGTGAACCATACTGATTTGAGATGAGGTAACTATATAGATGAAAATCAACATGTAACCTTCAACAAAATTCAACCCCCAAGGTTGTGTCCGAGCAACCGATGTTGAATGTGTGGATAACTAACTATAGAAGGACTTTAATGACTAAGATCCAGTACTATGAACTCATGGTAGATGAATTGGAAAAGGGGATATTTAGAGGCTATGAAGGGGTAGCATAAATTCCCTATGGTTTCTTTGCCTAACTTGGATCTAAGTGTTGATCTAGTTTCAAGTTTTTAAATTAACTAAGCTGAAACTAACGATCTATGCTACTACGAAAGCAAACTAATCTAAAAAAATCACAAAAACTAAAATATTACAATGACAAACAACAATTTTCTTCCATTCTAAATAATTAAAATATTTTTACACTAAAAATAAACAAGAAAAATAACCCTGTGTGGGTATTCACCAGGCTAAGTGTATTGAAACTAAACTAACTTAAAACAAGAACTTTTCCAAATGATCTATGATATGTAGACAACCTCCTACATATAGTCTCTCCTTCGAGATCCACAGGATGGGAAGAAGAGGATCCATGATAGGAGCTACTATGAAAGATTAAAAACCTCTTTGAAATTAACTAATTACTTGTAAATGAAAGGAAATTGATTTCTACTCTATTTGACATGATGTAACAATGATAAATTATACCAATGAAGGAAATCAAACAACAAATCCAACCTAGAATTTGTTAGAGTAGGTATTTACCTTAGCTCATGTTCACCTAGGTACTTTATTTACCTTTATTGTATTTATCCTCACCCACTTATGTGTGTGGATATTTATTTTATCTTATTTAGATATTAGGATATATTATCTAGTTGTTAGGTATAGTTCTTTCCTTGATCTATGGTATTGATTAGATCCTTGATGTCTATCTCTCTCTAAATCTATGTACTTAACTAGTTCTTTGATGAATAGTTATTTCATTGATTTATGGCTTGATCTACGACATTGACTAGTTCTTAGATTGTTATTCCTTTCCTATATAAGTAAGGCCCATTCTCATTGTATTTCATTGAGTTCTATAATAATATATGATATTGCTGCTCATTTGTTTGCAAAGGTTTTATGTAAAGTTATTTTGGTGAATTACTTTCATCTTATAGATCGTGGTGTTTGATTAACATATGTATTCTCGGCTTGGTATGATACGGTTATAATTCCTTTGAGAATTCACATAACAAAGGTAATTCCAGTGTGTGATGCCTTGTCCCCTCATTTTATCCTTTCTTTCTCTGTTTGTCCATATGAATCCAAGGAATTGTAAATGAAAAGGAAACAATAGGAGAAGGTGCTTAAGTAATGGAAGATTGAAGGAATTCTCTGGTTATAATGTAAGTGGAAGAGAGATAACACAAGTGAACGAGAGCTTGACTATGTAATTTCCAAAGTAGGATTGTGGCGCAATACTATGCAAGATACACAAAATTCTCGTGCCATTTTCTTGAATACAATCATTGATTATATAGGAATTTGTTTGGATGTACCTTTATACACAAGGAAACCATAGAGTGCTAAATCATTGGGTGAAGAGGAAGTTCAAACTAATTAAATCTATTTAAAAATAGAAGAGGGAAGGAATACCAAAAAATCAAGACTATTTTTAGGCAATTTGGTTCTCAAACGCACCCTAAAAGTCAAGTTAAGTCAAATCACATGTGTTAAAATCACACTTGAAGAGTTTTGGAAAACACGCATAGGACCACCGCCTCTATGTAGGGAGGAGGTTCCAAAACCATCTTGAAGTATAGAAGGCTATCCCAGGACTTGTCCAAGCCTGGGACCTAGTCTCAGGACCACCCAAAGCCTAGTAGGTGGTTTCAAAACTTTCACCTAAGTAGGCGGAGTTCGACAATAAAGGCTAAAACATGCAAAAAAATGAGTGGGAAATTTGAAAGAAAGAATGGAAAATCTAAGGATGTCTAGGCTAAAAATATACACTGTGAATGGGTTTAGGAACTTGAACACCTTATGAAAGGACATGAATCATCATTGGGGACTTTTGTAATTGTTTTCCGACAATGTAGCACATGAAATTTTGGGTGTGTACGGGAACATCAATGGAAGGTGATGAAAATAAGTATGACAAAGCTTTCCAAGATCTGATTGAGGATGGCCCCCTTGCCTTGTAGATATTAGTGGGGACTCTATCGGTGACTTGGGTGTAGATGTTGATGAGATTGAGAGACCTTCAATGGAAGGTGTTGTAGAGATGTCAGACAGGGGTTTACTAAAACAAGATTGAGGATGACCCCCTTGTCATGTAGATGTTGTTGTAGACACTAACAAGGGTGGAGGTGTATATGATATCGATGATGGCTTAGGATGGTATTCTTATGGGAGAATATCATTGATAAGGAATAGTTGTTGGATTATGGCTTTAAGCACTTTACAACTCTTTATGTTATGACTTGGGATTCTATGGTAAGCACGAGTTTCACCTTTGTCATACCATGTAGGTTTCTAGATATGTGGATTGGGTGTTTTGATTGGTGGTAATGTGATAAGAGAAGATTGCATAAGCCTCTCAAGGATTTCAATGTAAGTAACCTTAGGGAGATTTAGATTAACAATTTTATTTATTTATTTATGAGAACACTTGGTAGGATATGCCTTATTTTTGGATGTGGGTGGATGCATGGATGTTTTATGGTGTTAGAACATCATAGGAACATTGTGAGGTTGATAAGAAAGAGGATGTAATCCAAGGATGGGATAGGATGTGGGATTGATAAAATTGGATGATGGATGAGGTCCCAAAATAGATGAGGAGGGACAAATTATAGATGAGATAGGGTACAACTGTGTGACATGATATTGAGATAAAGGATGGGGTCCCAAAATGGATGATGAGGGTGGAACTATAGATGTGATAGATTTGGATTGTGATAAATGATGTGGTGTACGAATAGATGGTAAAGTTGAGACCCTAGATGATGTACATTTTGATTTTGTAATGTTTTCTTTAGATAGAGGAGAGGGTCTCACGACAGATGATGAGGGTGAGGTCATGGATGTGATGGGATTTGATTATATAGTGTTTGATTTAGGATGAGGTTCTAGACTAGATGGTAAGGAAGGATTTGGGGATAGGATTGGGTTGGACTTGGATGAGGGATATGTTATGTTTAGATATGATTGAGACGGGTTACATTTATATGAGCTACCCAAGTCTTCGATTGGTTCAAAATATAGTTGGACATCGAGATATTTTATTATAGGTGCCTCCATTGTAGTGGTTTTTGAAGTCAATTCTAAAGGCTACAACGAGGTAGTAGGTGATTTGATAGTATACAAAGGTGACATCATTGTATGACTAATAATGAAAAGAATATCTAGAGATTCCAAGTCTTTGAGTGGCAACATTGGTGATGAAGGGTCTCCTCATGGGGAATATCTTACATGATAGTATTAATGATGCAACTCAAGGGATGCATTGTATCTCAGTATAGACCGATTCTATCAAAGGTGTTTGATCATAAAGATAAGAAATGGAAACATGTTTGGTAGTCTCATCTAGCCAGAGGCGAGACCTAGGGGAATCAGATGGGACATGGATATATTGAGGATTGAGATGGACTTCTTTGAGGGCTTATATTTATAAATTTCTAGCCATGGTGAAGGATTCGTAAAATTAATGAAATGTGTGGATCTGGAGGTTAGAAAATGTGTTGGGAACAAGATCACGAAAAAAATTGATTAGTTATGATGAGGAAAGTTGATAAAGTCAATTGATTAATAATTCTATACCATGTAGTGAAGAAGTTGACAATGGATTCATTTTAATATTTCTAGAGAGTAGAGAGGTCGGAAATAGTTATTTACGAGTAACGTTGATAGAAAAGTGCTTGAGAAACAACATGGCTAGCTGTATGAAAGAGAATAAAGAGTACCGAGGGAGGGAGTTGTACCAATCCAAATCAAGTCCTTATAGTGACATAGGAAAGGTTATGAAAATGGGATCTTGATTGTGTATGATGAGATAGCTCAAGTTTCTAAAGTCCAATATGTACTTTTGAGGATTGTCATGGACATGGAACATGATGAGTTTAGGAAATTCCCAAACACGAGAGGATAGGGCTTATATGAATCTTGATGGATGGATGGGTTCATTAAAAACATGATCATAAGTGAGGATGTGTTTGGGTCCCATGGTAGTGGCTTCCAAATTGTCTAATTTATTCAACAAGAGCTTGCATGGGATCATTTGTAGGATTAGGCATGAGGAATTAACATGTGAGTGTGGATGAGAATGTAGTTAATTTGATTGACGTTTGTGGAGAATAATATGGTGTGTTATCGATAGGTTTGATGTGGAGGTTGATAAGGGGTAGCTTGAGAAGGTACCGATTGCAAATTAGGTTGTGATAAAGGGATGTGGGGAGATGTGTAGAGATGTTGGATATGTTGTTGTTGGATGAGAGGGGTTGATTGAGCCTGAGAAGGGATGTGTATGATTGGGATGTCTGAGGTATTGAGAGAGGTATTGAATTCGATATAGGTTGATTGGATAAAATATCATAGATGTTAAGATATTGATGAAGGAAGGGATGTGGAAAGGATGAACTAATGAGATAAACTATCATGGGATGAGGTGTGATAATTTGGAATCAATTATGATTCTTGTATGGTTGTTGGCTAGAGTTGTTGTAGGGTTGTAGGATTGGTTGAAAGGTAGAGGCTCCTCTTGAATCAAAGGTGACCTAGATGGCTCTGGTAATATGCTAGAGCTAAGTGAAGTTGAGTGGGATATGATAGGTTGATGAGATTGAAAAGGATTAGATCATGTATAGGGGATGTTTTGAGATTGATTAGGGTGAAAGGCTATAGAGATAAGGGATGAAACAACTGAAGATGATTTTAATAATGATGCATAAGCGATAAGAGGATATGTTGATGTGGAGGATTGATCCATATTAAATGACAATTGACTGATGATGATAAATTAATAATCCTCACAGAGATACAAATGCATTAGACAAGTCAAGCAGCCGTAAAGTTTTATTATCTTGATTATAATTTAGATGTGGAGGAAGGGGCTCAGAGGGAACTTGATGATATGAAAATTCTAAGGCTATAGAGATAGGTGATGAAACAAATGATGATGGTAGTAATAATGATGCATGTTTATAAGAGGATATGCTGATGTGGAGGATTGATCCATATTAAATGATAATTTACTAATAATGATAAATCAATAATCCTAAGAGAGATACAAATGCAGAGAAAAGTCAAGCATTCGTAAAGTTTAACTATCTTGATTTTAATTTAGATGTGGAGAAAGGGGCCTCGAAAGAACCTCGATGATATGGCCATTCTAAGGCTGGTTTAAGGGTTGTTAGAGGTTGGAGTTCTCAATATACTTGAAGTGATGACCCAATATGTTCTAGTGTCAATATGGGGAATGGTATTGAGGCCTACCCCTTCACTTTATGGTCTCACAATGATAAGGAGCTGGGTGCTTAGCTAATATATCAAAAACTAATTTTTTATACTCGGCCAAAACACCAAGTCTACTTATTGCCTTGGTGACTAAATCCAAGTGGGTCCACATGGGTAGAAGTGTTTTGATGTAATTTATGTTTAAATTTAATTGGTTGTATATGGGGAGATTAAGTGAGTACAATCAACTAACCTCCTAATTATACTATGTGATCACGAAGAATGAGAGTTTCTTTTTAATACCAAAAATAAATGTGAGTTTGATGAGGGCAGCAGACAAAAATGCAATGCTTGGAAAGAAAAATAAAGGAAAGGGATGCACCTATAAAAACTTCATTTTTAATTTTTTAATTTTTTTTTTAGCAAGACAAATACAATGCGAAAATTAAATCTCTCAAGGAAACAACCCGCAAGGGTTAGATGAAAACAAAGAATATAAAAGAGAAATGAACGTTAGAGGCCAAATGGCTAAGTAATAAAAAACAATACACAAATATTGTCGATGATTAACAAGGATCATTGGTGATTCACCAAAATTGCCGGTGATTTTACCGGATTGTTAGCAATTGCAAAGAAGAGAACCTAAAGATGGAAATTAATTATTTTGAAATGAAAGAAAGGGAGAGGGTTCCACTAGGCATGTCAAAATGTACCAGATTTGTTTTCTTTTCTATTCTAAATTAATAAAAGGAATAAAAAAACCAAACTAACCTTAAAGGACGATAGGGTTTATGTTAGAGTAGGTATTTACCTTAGCTCATGTTCACTTAGGTAATTTATTTTCCTTTATTGTATTTATCCTCACCCACTTA
>CM031242.1:604379589-604459589 GCA_018340775.1 Taxus wallichiana var. yunnanensis | reverse complement strand
AAGTTGTTTATCGGCTATAAATTACAAGTTCTTAAAAGTCAATGTGACTACGACACTAAGGGTACTATATTTTCTCTATCTATTTGTTGGTCACTTTGTGCATTAATAGTAATTTAAATTCACAAAAAATCAATGTTAATGTGAAGATTTATAAATATAAATTACCTTAATCCCTTCATCTTCTCTCATTGTAAATATTAGTTGACTCATCTTTCTCTTATTTAGAAAAAAATTATCCATATCGTTGTCTTCTTCATCTTTCTCACTATTTCTAATAAGAAAACCTCTATATTTTACTGATACTATAGCTTATATATTATAGTAGTATTAGGAAAATTAGCATTTTCATGTTTATTGTGTCACTTTACATTGATATTTACCAAGTAGGAATCGATGTTACTCAATGAAAATGATTACCTTGAAAAATACAAGGACTAGGTGTTTCACGTATCCAGCCAAGGATTGAAAATAAATTTCTTGTCGATGATTTTTTCCAATGCATTGATTGGATCTATCGATGTTCACTCCCGTAAAATGTTGAAATGAATTTAGCATTACCAATGTGTTTATTTTTTCGTTGGTGCTCAATTTAAATCTAGGGCCACAAATAAGTCCATATGACAAGTTCTCTCATATAACACCAAAAGTGTAGTACCCACCATGCATGTTGAGTTCACCCTCAAAGTGTCAAATATTTTGACCCCCTAATCATAATGAATAACTACAAGATTCCTACCACCATATATTTTAGTTTTTAGTGTTGAAACTATTTAATTGTAAAACCTAAATATTTGATTGTTTGATTACAAGGTTATATTAATCCGAATAATATTTTGAGCTTATTTCAAATGGTGGTTAATAAGGATTGTGAAATTATATGTGACACATCATATCTCATAGAAAACATAAAAAGTCTCTTTTATTAACTATACTAATAAATATTTTTTGATTGTATGTTTAACTACGCCAAGAGGCATCCTACAATTCCAGGAAAGGTCTGTAATAGAGTTTGTTCTCCAATTTTACTCTCAAAATTAAATTATATGTTCATTTTATCATCATGTGAGAGTTCATTCATACATTTGAATTTTATTCGACTATCATTTATATAAAAAAAAAAATTCTTGGAGAAGTCAATAAAAAAATAGTAATATCTTGGCCATGTAGTAATGTTTGGGTATTTTTCTTGAATAGGTTCCCAATGAGTGGTGAAATCATTCTTGTATTGTTCGATTCTTTAAACACCACCTGATTATACCCTAAGAAACCATCCAATGTTGATAATAGTTTTGACCTGTCACCTTTTACAAAATGTTATCCGTGTTTGGAAAAGGGTAGTTATGCTTTAGTGAAGTTTTTCTCAAATTTATAAAAATCTACACGTGATCCGATATCCCCATTTTTATTCCTTATCTGGAGTAGATTGACAACCCATGAAGAATATCTTGTGGGTTGTATGATACCTCCATATTTAAGATTCTTAAGATCTTCCTACATTTTAGTTGTAAGGATGGGGTTTATTGGCCTCTTCCTTTACCGAAAGGCTCAAAGTGAGATTTAGTGGGTGTTAATTACGAAATAGGTCCTACCTATATGCATTCAACTCGAGTAGGAATAGGCTAAGTATTCATGGTATTTCCTTAAAAATTTTGTGTAGGATTAATTTTCTTATATGTTTAAGTTTCTACCACCCAAAATTTTCTTGGATCTCGTAAAACCCCTAAGTTGGAATCGATTACATCTCTTGAGATGTGTGTGGATGTTTTCATATATTTGTTAGCACCATCAAAGGTAGATTCAAGGATGACTATCCCTCTTGGGATGGTGTTAGTTTTTAATTGAATCACTTCCTTCCCAAACAGGGTCTCTTTCCCATCACACACCTCTACCATAGGCTAAAGATCAATCAATTGATTAGAAAATTCATCTTTACAACTTATGAATATTATGATAAGGGAGTCCTCATATAATACTTTCAATGTTCAATTTTTTAAGGTATGAAAATCCTAACAAGAAAATCCAATTCAAAATTGTAGTATGGGTATGTACTTTTACTATCATACTAATAATCCAACACTAGTAATCTATCAATTGTTGTATTCTAACTCCTTTCATGGTACTAAATGTAAAAGGAATAAAATTACTCAATCAAGTCCCATGCTCTATTTCGTATTATTTCAACCTCTGATTTTTGGTTTCATATAATATTCTAATATAATTTATAACCAATTTAGATTCACCTCTCATTATTAGATCATGTATTCTATGCCCCAAAAAAATCCTCAATCCAAGTAAGAGTTCCTCATATTCAACAATATTGTTTGTGCACTCAAAACATAACTTGAAAGAAAAATTGAAGGATCCTTGGCTAGGAGGATAATACTATATCATCTAAATTTATGAGAATAGAGCGTGCTCCATCAAAAAACATGTTCCAATGAGAATAGGAGTCATCCAATTGTGTCTCAAGATCAAGGAAGTGATCATCAAAATTAGCATCACGCATAAATTTACCTAAATCAATATCCACATATAACACTTCATATGATGTGATCATGGTCTTCAATCAAGTGTATTAATTTTTCCTACCTATGTAGTTTTACTAAATTTCCTTCCAGATGAATAATATGATATGAAATATTGATCTACACACTTGTTACCCAATTCCTCGATGAAGAACATTCCCTATTTGGTTGGATAGTTCACAACAATTACTTTCATTGTCAATTACTTTCTTGGGTGGGATGCTAGTTGCACAACCAACCACTGACACATCCCAAAATAGGCACTTATATTTAATTCATAGTGTAACAACTTCCATAATTAGTTGTTATATTTATACCCATCTCATCCATAACTCGCCAATGGGATTGTATTACAAAAAGCACCGAATCAAACATACAATTATGTAAGAGCCAACCATTCACAATCAATGCATTGTAAAAAGGATCCACATCCAATTGAATATTTACCAAATATGTGCCTCAATATACCTTAGGTGAGGGATTAATGATCTTTTTAAGTTATTCAACCTCATTTGCATCAATAAATGGAGGGACTTATTTGTTTACAATATCTCACCGTAAATAACCCTTCACTAAAATCCAAATACACAAATTCCATTTTTCCATTCTTAATAATTCTAAGCAATTACAAGTAGAAGAACAATGATTTTTAGTTGGCTTAGGATCTGGGCCATGTCATAAACATTGTATTTGGTCGGGATGTATTGGAAGGGAAAGTGACTATTAGCTCATATGGTAAACACTCCTTCAAACCTGAAACAATGGGAGGGGTACTTGGACTTAGATCAACAATAGGGTTTTTAGAAGGTATATTTCTCTTAGGGGAACCTTTGGAAAAAAATTAGGATAGGTATTTTAACTTTGGAAGTTCATATAGGTGATTATACTAAAATGTAAAATAATTATCCTAATCTAATGCAAGTTTGTAGTAAATAATGAATAAATAAATAAAGGAAATAACCAAAGGAAGCTAAGAAATGAATTGTAGAAACCATAATTTGAAAAGAGGGTTAGAATATCCTTAGTTGATTTGGAAAGGGTGCGGACTCGTCAGTGGTGCGGTGAAGACCACTAAATATGAATGGAAAATTGTCACAAAGGGGCCTCGAGACAATGCATATCCAAGTGATTTAGCTAGACAAGGGTTCCCGGAGAAGGATGAGGGCACTTTGGTCTGAATTATGGGTGCACCTTTGGTCTATGAAAATGGCTAGAACTTGGTTCGACATGGTCAAAAGAACTTTGCACTTGTTTTCTTCTTATTGTGTGTATTTCATTGAACTTCACTAGATGTCGTAAATCTGGAATGAAAGAATCACATGAAAAATCCCAAACAAAGCATCAAAACTCTAAAAATGATAGATACATATGAAGTGGTCGGATTTTCATCATTCACCACAATGGTGGACTTATAACTGAGCATTTCACTACATCTTAGACCCAATATATTTGTGTGTGTGTGTAGAAATGTGCTCTAGGTCACTCTTTGTGTGTGTCGCACTTGAAGTAGAGAGCAAGTAGCTATATGTAGAATGTAAATAATGTGTGCATGGAAATAATACACTCCCCTCCTATGAAATGTGATACAAAATAACCAACCTTTTACCCTTGTGATAGAGCTTTATGGATGTAAATGGAGCTCTAGTTGCCTTGATGGATGAAAACTTAGGTGGTGATAAGTGGTGCTTAGTGCTTGGTCCATTATTTTGATCATATAACTTTATATTTATATGTTTCCTTTACTTGAATTTCATAATTAACCCCAAAAATATAAGATGTTCAAATGGATAGAAAGGACCCAAAAGTGAGATAAAAGTGTGAAACAGGACAGGGTAGCTAGAGGGGGACGAGGGCACCCAACACTAGTGTCTTGGTTAGGTGCCCCAGTCCAAAAAGGGTAAAAATAAAGTATGAAAAGATAGACTGGTTGAATTAATGTACAAGACAAAAAGTAGCAACAAAAAGCAACAAAAGATCACTAAAGACATGAGTTAAAAAATACTTTTCTTAATTAGGAACCATATGAATAGTATTATGTGATTGAGAGTATATAACTACCCAAAGTGTGTGATTTTGTGTCTATATTTTCCCCCACTTAATGTTGGTGAGAAGAATGCTCGATAACATAAATTAGATAGAGATGTGTACTTGATATCCATGTAGATTGATGTCGAAAGCATGCTAAGGGACTAGACAAAGCGCGGAGTGATAAAAAGATAGAGCATGGAGACTAATGATGTAAAAGTGTAAAAGTGATAAAATGAACCTAGGGTGGAAATGCATGTGTAGATGTCAATGTGTGATGTACCTATTTTTAGTATCAATGTGTGTTATGTCTACTACTTTCTTCCCATGAGAGAGACTTGCAAAAAGAGAAGATGATCAATTAGTCAAATACATATGTATATGCATGAAAAATAATGTAAGGAATTATGTACAAGAAAATGTTGAAAATGTGAAAAAAGGAACATGTGCACCATATCCATGATGAGGAAAAGATGGTGTAAAAGGATGTTATCGATGAAGTGTGAATGATTTTAGCAATGTCATGCCATTGGATGAAGAAGTATAGGGAGGAAAGTCTGATTTATCCTCTAACCTTTAACCGCATCCGAAGTCAGTATAGATCTTTGTATTGTCTAGTTTTTGTGTGATCCAACGCCAAGACAAAGGTAGTATAGAGAGGAAGGTCTAGTTTATCCTTCAACCTTTAACAACTTCCCGGGATAAAACACCACTATATATGATGTGTACCAACATATGTGCTAAGGACAAATTGCCTTGTAAAATCCTTTTGTAGATTTTTGTAGAATGTGATGAACCCCGTCATGTGTAATCGCCCTCGGTTATAGTGCACCACTATACTAAGGACCCAAGTCTAATTTTTAGCCATGAATTGTGTACCAAGAATGTGTTGTTCGCCTACTATGTGTAGACCTTTGTATGGGGTGAATGATTCACCCAAATGATTCCCCCTCATTTTGGGTGCATGCGACATCACCTCAAGGAGTATGCAGCCCAACAAAAGATTGACCATTGTGTTGAAATTGTGCCCTACTGTGGAAGGGAATGTGCTTTGTATAAAATAAGGCAAATGTAAATAAGTGGCTAGGAGATAATTTTTAGTACAAGTAAGGACAAAAACTCATGTAAAATATAAAAATGTAAGTTATGAAGATAATGTGTGTTTAAGGCATGCAATAAGATAAATTAGATCACGAAATGTGAGTCACAAACATGGGACATCACTCACGATGTCACAAGACAATAAAGGATGTAGTGGCTAAAAACATGTAAGTGTATACACAAGGAGAATATTAAAGCCCATAAGCAAAGGCATATAATGAAAACCAAGTACAAACAAAGTAATAGATAACCATGATGGAAAATAATCTTGTAGGACAAATTCTACACATGAAGCACTAGTTAGCATGTTAGAAAGATAAAAAGTATGTTAAACACATGAATAATCAATGAAGTAGTGTGTTGTGAAACAAAATGAAACAATAACATTTTTAGTGTATGAAAGTAGAATCCCTGGGAGTCATTGTGGGACTGGTTCTAGGTATTGCACCAAGCATCCATGTTGCATGTAATGGATATGTAGAGTCTATGATCATATCTAGAAAAATACTATGTGTGTATGATAAAAATATCGACATACAATATATCTATCTAAAGCATGTCTAATAAAGTGATCATGTACAAGTAAATGAATGCAAGAATAAGTGTAACCAAGATATGTAATATGTTATGGATGGATGGAATGAAATGCGAGTGAATGATAGGAGTTGCATGCCTCCCAAGTGAATGTGTGAAAATGTGTGATGATCTAGCCTAAAGCGTATATCACTACAAGATGAGTAGGATAAGTGATGATGTAGCCTCTAACATATATCTTTAGGGGATGCTTGGATGAAGTAATGATGTATCCTATGGCATGTATCAATAACCTAAGAATTATGCATGAGGAATATATGTAATGTTTGAATGTGTGAGTGTAATGTGGTCTATTTTTTATGTATATCCTCGACATTCCAAAGATGGACCATGAGACTTGAGTGTGTCATCAAGTAGCAAGTGCAATGCATATAAGTGGATGAGTATAATGTGTAATATATGTACGATCATAACGTGTGGTGTCTACTATGTAATGTGTGATGTTCATGTGTATAGGATGCCCTCAATAGTCAAGTGTGAACTGAAGCACAAGAGTGTGTCATGTAATGGTCGATGGTGGTGTGTATGAACATGTGTATGCTAGGAGTTTAATGCATGATGATGTGAGTATGAGACATGTAATGATGCTCTGGGTGAATGAAATGCCCCCAAATTTGTATATGATGAAGATAAGAATCATGTAATGTAATCTACAAGGTCATCAGTGTCATGATCAAAGCCAAATGGGGTAGCATCGAAAACTTTGGTAAGAAATACTATTAGGATGATCGTGTAACAAGCCATTGCATGGAATAGGTTGTACATGTACACAACATATTCCTTGTTAGTGAAATGATGTAATGGGAATTTATGTGCATACAAGAAAGTGTGTTTCAGGTGCATATCCAAGAAAGGAGCTGTTGTAGATGAACACACAACTAAAGGGCATAAGGAATGAGATATCCATATGATCAGGGTCCAATGTGGCACCTATATAAGCAATCCAATACTACCCTAATGTGAGTGGAGAAGAACGAGGAGTGTGTGTAAGGTAGATTGTGAGATGGAAGACACGTAGACCATAAGTAGTGATAGTGATGAATCCATAATATAGATGAGGATCATGAGTTAGAGGATAAAGATCCCAAAACATGAAACCAGAGTTGAAATAAACTATCATGTGAACATATAGTAACATCACAAGTAGGATCAAATGAAATATGATCCCAGTATGAGGGATTCATAAAAATCATACATGTAAATGGTGGGCATACGAATGGAAGTGGCACATGTTAAAGTGGAGGGGATAGATTGGCATCCGTGGTCCGGATAGGCCCTCGATAAATAATCATAGTAGTAGTAGAAGTAGCAGTGGAGGCGGTGGTGTGGAAAAACACTATCTATCATGCAAATAGCACCTTCAAGTAGTGGTAAATGAGGTGGCTCATCCATAGGTTGAGGTTTGTCAAGTAGTATCGTTTGTGGAGTAGGAAGTGTATTATGAGGATCACGACCACAATATTTGTATGGATGATGATCACGAAAAATAGTATATTTGATGCCTTCATGTGTGAATTTGACACAATGATGTACTATAGAGTCAATTATTTACATGGCATAGAACCATGGTTACTAAGCAAATAGTTATATGAGATCAAAAGTCAATGAAAAAGAATACCATGTTAAGGGTTTTCTATCCTATGTTGATAGGTAGAGTAATCTAACCGACACATGGATGAACAAAACCGTCATATGCAAGAAGGAAAGACACGATGGACTAACATTAGTAATAGAAAGACCTATATTTTCAAGGAAGGAAATAGGACATAGGTTGATCTCGAGATCCATTGTCAATTAAAGTACACTTTACACCCACATTGTAAATGTGAATCATGATATGTAAAGATGTGTCATTATTAAAAATGTTAAGATCAATAGGAGGATTAGATGGAAAAGAAATATGTTGAGAGAAAGAATTTACAAATGATTGATAGATTGAGTCGGGATGCATATTAGCAGGGGATACGACTAGTAGCTAAGAGATGTTGGACTCTATGTCTTAAGTCATGATTAGCAGTAAGCAATAAATCATCAATTACGATACTCGTGATGATCAATGACATAATGAAGATCCTAGGAATGCAATGATTGAATACGGGTTAACCAAAATGATTATGCTAAAATGTAAAATAATTAGCCTAATCTAATGCAAGTTTGCAGTAAATAACAAATAAATAAATAAAGGAAATAACCCAAGAAATCTAAGCAATGAAATATAGAAACCCTAATATGTGAAGTGGGTTAGAAGAGCCTTAGCTGATTCAAAAATGGTGTGGGAATGTGTCATAGTGAAAACCATCCGAATAGGAATGGAAATCCATTACACATAAGCATGAGAAAATGCAGATCCAAGTGATTGAGCTAGATTGGGGCTCGTGGAGAAAGATGGGGGTCTTGGGCACTTTGGTATGAATTCTAGTGCACCCCGATCTATGAAAATGGCTAGAACTTGGTTCTAACAAGCTCAAGAGAGCTTCACACTTGTATGCTTCTTGTGACGTGTATGTTTCGAACTTCACCGAATGTTAATATAAATCTAGAATGAAATAAACACCTCAAAAACCCCAAACAAAGCATCAAAACTCTAAAAAAAATACATATGAAGGGATCATATTGTCCTCAGTCACCACAATGGTGGAGTTAGAACTAAGCATTGCACTACATCTGTTGGTCGAAAAATATAGCACTTAGCAAAAGACATACTGTAAGGTTTGTGCTGGGAGAGTAGAGCACATTGAAAAGTGCGGTAGGATCGAAGAAGAATCGTGCAATCGAGGATAGAGATAGATTCGGGACTTATCCGTTTATGCGATGAGGAGATATTTTTAGAGATGGCATGCAGAGCACACAAACTGGTTAGAGACTTGCATGACATGCATTGGCTATTTTTTGTGAATTGGCTACGAAGCACTTCGCATGGATATAGGCCGAGAATAGATCTACTACTAAATGTTAACTAGAAGAATGTGTGGCTATTTTTGTAATGGCACATGGCTAATAATAGTATACAACCTATTTTGGGATTAGATAAGTAGTTAAGGGCAAGTCCCCCTTATAAATATCTAATGAACCGTGTAGCATAGGGGGCATGTGAGAACCGAGTTATTGTGAGGCTATGTTGCCAAATTTGATGTGCACATAGATTATGGTATTATCTATTGTAATCAACTTATGTAATTTTATTATGTTTAATGCAATAGAGTATATTGTCTAAACTGAGTATCAAATCTTGAGTGTAATAGGTTCTTGCATGCTTGATTTCATCATGGTTATCATTTAAGTTTGTTATTCTCTAGATCTAGATCTGAATATGTACTGTAGAATGATATATTAGTCATAGATATTAATGCTTTAAGTATTCATCATGCTAACATCCTACAATAAGCAACCCTAAAGAGGGGTGTGGTACCTTTGTGTGCTTTGGGTGAGCACTCATTCTAGGTTGAGTGATGTTCTAGTGCACTGGGATTTTACTAGTGAATTATAGGCTTCATTATTAGTTCCATTTCTAGGACCTCTTTTCGGCTTGTTTTCAGGATGGTTCACTATGAAGACATACCAATTGAATTTAGAAAGTGTTGAGGAGTGGATACATGATTTGGAAGAAGAATATGCATGGGCGGTTCAACACTAGATCCGAGTTTAACGCACACATATGGGTGAAATAAAATATGTATGATGGTTTATATGAAAGCTTCTTATTTATCTTTCCAAAGAGAATTATATGAGTGGTTTCTTGCTCATGCATCTAAATGGAACTGGAGGTATTGCACACTTGTTAGATATAGGAAGAATTTCAAACCTTCTATGATGCTAAACTGATTTGGACTTCGTAGTGGATATATGGTTCCATGGTGTCTTAAACAATTATATCTTGGAGTACTCAATTTTCACTTATTTGTGGCCAGAGGTAGCTGAATTCTATTTTTACAATATCTAAGGGGAACTTACCTATAAGGCATTACACTAGTGATCAAGATCCTAATGGCAACTTTGAATTTAGAGAGAAAAATGATGGTGAACCAAACCCCACCATGTACGGGGAAAGAGCAGTTTGGTGAAAGATGGTGACTAGTGGAAAAAGGCAGAGAGAGGAAAGTCGGCTTAAGTATAATGAGGCACACGAGAGGGAGGTAGAGAAGTAGCGAGAGGTTTGAGTGAATGGCATTTGGAGAAAGATAGTTCGGAGTTGAAGTTCACGCAGAAGACGTGGAACCCGAGCATTAGAACTCCCCATTTGGGAAAGCATTACAGTGGAACCCTCCTGGCCTCACGTAGAATCACACCAGCAGAACCATCCTGGGAGATGGGTGTGCATCCGAATCCACCTAGAAATCTTGCCCTTGCTCTTGGTTTTCCAAAGCATCTAGTACAACACACATGATCGCCAAGCTAATTCAAATAGTGAGAGAGTAGGAGTGAGTCTTATAAGAGGCACAATGATGGTAGTGAAAACAAATTCATTGTTATATGGGAGTACCTTTTGTGTGTATCATCTACACGAGAATCTGCACGTAGATTTTTAGACTATCTTCGGGAGTAGTAACACTTCATAGATTGTTGGTGTGTAGTTTAGTACTTTAGATGAGACACAGGAAGTACATCCTCCAGTCAAACCTAGCTACATGAGATTTAGGATCGGGGAGGTAGAGGTGGCTGTAGCTCTGGGTGGATTTGGTGGTTCTAGAGGTAGAGGAAACACAAGAGGTTCTGGAATAGGTGGGAAAGGTCTACACCATCAGGAATATTTACATGGAGATGTCTCTTCACCTTCCAGAGTATAGGGGCATAAAATATGTTGTTGAACACATGCATATTTGTGAAATATTTTGGAATGTAAAAGGAATCATGACTTCTAAGTGTAGGGAAAGTGAATTTGCTACTACGTTACAAGGGTATGCACATAGTTGGTACAAAAGTTTGACTATGATCAAACTGCGTAGACTCTCAACTTTAAAATATACGTTCCTTAAAGAGTTTCACATCCCCGAGTTAAATCAGAAGATTATAAGTGCACTCAAATATATTAAGCAAGGCACTATTGAGAGTGTCAAAGAGTATGATTCCCATTTTAAAATGTTTTTATCTAAGCTTTCTTATGATATTCATGCAAGCCAACATGCACAATGGTTTGTTAGAGGCCTGATTACACCTTTTAGGAGGGTGCTATCACATAAAACATACACTGATCTATACAAAGCACTTGAAGTAGCTTTATGTGTTGAGGCAGTTGGAAGTATAGACACTAGGGTGAGCCCATTTTTAGAAGCACATATTGCAGCTATGGAAAAGCAGTTGGAGAAACTATCAGAAAATTCAGCACATGAGACGTGCACATGGATTTGGTGCATAGATTGTGAAGTGGAAGGTCACATAAAGGATAGTTTTCCCGCATATTAGTGTGCTCACTATTGTTAGATTATGAGATATTCCATTTAAACCATGATGTTAGCCACTGCCCATTACTATAATGTGTGATAAGGAAGAACATTTCATGCTACTACAAAATTTGTAGGTCCATGACTCATGACACAGAAGACTCGATGGCTGATTGGTTAGATCCATGATGCTATAGATATTGGTATACGATAGCTCTACAGAAACAACGGGCATCAAGATTAGGATCAAAATCAAGTGCGCTATGATCGTAATGTAAGGGATTTTGAATATAGCTGAGGTCGAGGATATTGTGGTGGATTTGGAGGATGAGGACATGGTGGTAGATGAAGCAAGTTTCCTTCGTGGAACGTGTTATAAATGTGGATCTCATGAACACTATAGGCATGAATGTCCTCCAGAATATTACATGTTATTTTTGTGGAAAGAATCATAGCTATGAGGAATGCCTCAACCTGTATGAGCATCTTAACAAGCAACATAAATAGAAAAACAAAGGCGCAGGGATGGTTAGGATACAATACATTGTGGGGAATGATTGGAAGCCCAAGTTGGAACCAGAATCCGAGGCATTACAGGTAAAGATCATGACCCACATGAAGTAGTGCATGCCGGTGAAGCATTACAACAAAATCCTACCATCACTAAGGAGGAGGTTTTACATGCACAATACCCATATCATTCCCATCGAAGGAGGTTTACCAAGAAACTAGGGAGGTACTGAAATATCCAAGGTGAAATACAATATTTAAAAGAGCAATCATAGAAGATGGAGCAAAATAAAGCATCAGAGATAGTCCAAACTGATATAGATGACTTGAGAGAAGTGTGTAAAATTTTGCACCAGGAGAATATCATTCCACTATTGGGGAATTGGTTAAAAGGAAATACTCTGCATGTAAGTATTGAGATGAGATGATAGATCTTGCATGAAAATCTTCCCCCTCATAGCCTAGATATGACAAAGAAATAACTATGAATGTTGTAATGGATGGGTGGCTATTGAGTAATATACTAATTGATATGGAGGCATGAAAGTCGATGTTCTTACCTTAGATGCATGGGAAAAAATAAGGAGACCCCATTGCCTATCCTCTAATGTATTGTTCATGGCTAATTAGACTAAGACCACTCCCATCATATTTTTAAAACATTCATCCATTACCATACAAAGAGCCAATTTCACTGGAGACTTTGAGGTTTTAGCACTGGCGCAGAGTCGAGATAGCTTCCCATCCCTATTGGGGCATCCTTGGTGCTATATAAATAAAGTTTATCTTTGGTTCAACAAGGGTTATATCAGTTTTGAAAATAAGGAGGAAAGAGTTATTATCCATTTATCATGTGGAAAATATGTGCCCTATGTTGACCCCTCAAGTGAAGAAGACTTAAATAGGATTTATGTATGCACTATCTCGAGATCCAGAGGTGCTTGAGCCATGTAAAGAACGAATCCTTTAGTAAGAGGATGAAAAATCTATTAGCGATACTATAAGTGTTTCTTGTGATAATTGGGATCATAACACTTATGAGTTGGTAGGGCACGCAATAAAGAGCATATTTCCTAAGGACAACAAACCACGTTATATTAGGAGAATAGGTAATAACTCGGTACCTTGTTACACTAGAGAAGGAGATCCTATGGTATTCTTGTGCACCATGGAAGAATAGTGGATAGACCCACTAGAGAGAAGGAATATGCTAGCATATACCCTACGCAGGATAACAGCGCACTGGTGGGTGGTCCACAAGGATAATCTTGTAGGATGGAATGAAATTAGGATTGCTATTAAACATAGGTTCTATAGGAGAAATGTGCTTACTCAAATTTGTACTTATCATGGTAATTAACTTGTTCAACACCACATTCGAAGTGTGAGATACTCGGACATAGGGGTAGGAAGCTTTCCCACCTTCCCTCTATGTGCACAAGTTTTATTCCACTTTACAAGGTTGTGCGCATGCTTGGTATGTATATACGTAATGGCAAAGAGAGAGTAGAAATTCGTGAGGATTTAATTACGGGAATGACCCGTAAGTTTGACTTCTTCTCTACCAAGCCTCTGGTGGAAGAAGCATTAAAGGTCATAAAGTGCTTAACTATGGGAGATAGTGCCAAGGATGAAGAACTCCTTCAAGATTTATTGGATGAAGGAACCTTAGGAGTGCATCTTTTTGAAGAGATAGAGGCCGATGCCACACTACTTCAGCGTGCTTTCCTTGAGAAAGAAAAAGGAAAATGGTCTACTTAGTGGATGACGAAGAAGTAGAAGATCTAGATATAAACCATTCAACAGGTAGGTGTGAGGTGTTAGACAGTGCAGATAAGACCACACACACCTATCATGAACCTATGAAGACAAAGAAGGTGAATATTGGATCAAATACTGAGCCTAAGGAAGCCATAATTGGAGACTATTGGTCAGACTTTGAAGTGGCAAAAATTATAGAGCTACTACGGGATTATTAGGACTTATTCCCTCGAGGGTACCATGAACTTAAAGGCATGCATGAATCATTAGGGGAGATGAAGATAAATCTTAAAGAGGGTGCATGCCCAGTTTGAAAGAGACCATACGGGATGAACCCCAACTTGTATGAAAAGTAAAAGAGGAGGTTGACAAAATGTTGAAGTTTGGGATTATCAAGCCCCTCGACGAGTTAGAATGGGTTAGTCTAATGGTGATTAGTATCAAGAAGGATGGTTGGATTAGGATCTATGTGGACTACAGGGAGTTGAATGTTGCATGTGTGACTGATTCCTTTCCTACGCCATTCACTGAGGAGATCCTAGAAGGTATCGCTTCGCATGAAATCTATTTGTTTATAGATGGGTTCTCTAGGTATCATCAGGTTAGGATTTCCCAGGAGGATCAAGAAAATACTACTTTTACTATTGAATGGGGTAGCTTCACCTATACTGTGATGCCTTTTGGTCTAAAAATGTGCTTGCTGTATTTTCACACATAGTTGTTCATACGTTCAAGGTGTTTATTCACAACTTCTTTTGGATGATTGGAAGGTGTATGGATTAGTTAAGGATTATTGTGACAATCTACACTTAATGTTTGAAATATGTAGACAGTTGAGTATCTCTTTGAACTTCAATAAGTGCATATTTTTACACCATTTGGGATATTGTTATGACACATAATCTACAAGGAAGATTTGTTGATTGATCCATCTATGGTTATAGTCATTATAGGCCTAAAGGAGCCTTCCAGTTAGAGTGAGGTGCATGGATTTTTGGGTCATAAAATAAATTATAGGAAGTTTATTAAAGGATATGCCAAAGTTTTTGCATCTTTGGAGGAGTTACTAAAAGGGAAAGATACATTCTCTGGGAGAACTAATGCAACATACATGTGAGACATTAAAGGAAAAACTTACGACCATGCCTATTCTTTAATTTGCTTCATGGTACTAACCATTTCATGTACATGTGGACACCTCTAGCATGGACATTGGAACAATATTGGCTCTTCCGAGATGCTATTATAAATCATCCTATTTGTTTTACTAGTAGAAATTTGACTCCTATAGAACAAAACTACACAACTATAGAGCACAAAGATTTTTCAATGATCTATGCGCCACATAAATTCCGATAGATAGTAGCCTGGCTACACCATTTGTCTTTTATATAGATCACACGGTAGTCAATTATTTGGTAAACAAACCCATTTTATAGGGACACATATGTAGATGGGAAATATTATTTCAATAATTTGATTTCATAGTAGTGGTAAAACCAGGGAAAGTAATTCTAGACTAGACCATTTATCTAGAATACAGTCAGGAGAAGAAGCACAAGAAATTGAAGATACCATGCCGATGCATAGTTATATAGGTTACAACGAGCACCATCAGAATTATAGGACATTGTTGTCTTTCTATGAACGCATGACACCAGAAGGAATGAAATCCTTAGAAAAGAAACAAATTGCTATACACGTGGCACCCTATATGTTAATTAGTGGTGACTTGTACAAGTTAGGTTGGGATGAAGTATTGCATCGTTGTGTACTAGAACATGAGTGCACAGATATTATGGAGGAATCTCATGGTGGTATTGTAGGTGGACACTATGTAGGTGACACCACTGCGCACAAGATTCTACTCGCTAGATTATGGTGGGAGACCCTATATAAATATTGTAAGGATTATTGCAAATCTTGTGATCATTGTCAACGTCTTGGAAAACCAAGACAACGAGATGAGATTCCATTAAGGCCTATTCCTAGTACAAAGCCATCTCGAAATGGGCTATAGATTTTGTGGTTCCTATTTGACTAGTTGGATGCATAACTCGGATCAAACTATATCATAAATTGCATAGATTATCTAACAAGGTGGGCATAAGAAGAACCTATAAAGGACTGCACAAATGGCTATAATAAACTAGGTTTTAGTGGGAAAATGTTATTACATGGTATGTATGTCCTTTAAGTTTGACCAAAGTGATAGGGGCACACACATTTCTCGAATGAGACAATCGAATTTTATTGGATGAATTCATGAGTACACACCATAAGACTACACCATATCATCCTCACAAAAATGGGACTACCGAAATTTGCCAAAAACAATTGAGCTAGAAATTAACAAATATATGTGATTTTGGAAGAAAGGATTGGGATGTTAAAGCATCTACAATACTTTGGGCATATCAAAAACATATAAAAGGTTGAACAAAGCAACACCATTTCAGTTAGTGCTTAGCACGTAAGTAGTTCTTCCTATGGAATTCATGTAACCTTCTTTGGGTATTGCGTGCACTAGAGGTCTTGCTGATGAGAAATCATTAGAAGAATGGAATGAAAAGTTAATCAAGTTGAATGAGAGATGAGTAATAAAAAGTTGGATTCAAAAACAAGAGAAGGCTAGATCGAAAGCATGGCATGACATGCACATCAGGATAAAAATATTGAGATAGGATAGATGGTGCTCCTTTATGATTCTAAATTTTTACGCCATCCAGGAAAACTCAAAGTACATTGGTTGGGGCCATATGTTATCACTCACATACTCGAATCAGCACTTGTCAATTAGAGGCACTTGATGGAATACGATTACCCCAGTTACTTCAATGGGAGTAGGTTAAAGCCCTAATATAAATAAGTCTTCTTGGTGTTTGTAATAAGGCAATGTTGCCATTTAGATTAGGTTTTCAATTATGCATTTCCTTAATGTGTTTCCTTCTTTGTCACTATGATTTTTCAATTTAGTTGGTGTGTTTGTGTAATAAGCATGTTTACACGCCATAAGCTAATTACTATTTGTAGAATTTTTATGAGGACTGCACATACCCTTAGTTTGGGGTAGATTATTGATATCTAGGTATAGGAATGATGAAGATAAGTACACATGAAAGGAACTAATCTGCTACAATTTTTATTCAAGATGGAGAATTAGAAAAAGATTTTTCTTGAAATGAGGACCATAGATGGAGGTAGATAAAGAAACAAGAATAAATGTGAGGTAGCGAGAGGCCATGAAGACTACCAGTGGAAGGTGCAAGTGACAATGTGATCGGGTGCATGGAAGCACACTAAAGAGAAGTATATAGCCAAAAGGTAGGAAGGTGTGCTTTAGAAGGTTATAGCTTGGGCATGAAGATGTACCATGCGAAAAAATGAAAAAATGGTCAATTAATGAGCGAATTGTTGGTAGGTGGAGGAGCAATAAATGCACTAAATTTTTTAAAAATCTATATAAGGATGGGATGTGATTTCATTTTTACCATTGCAATTAAGATAATTTTAAAATAGATAAGTGAAAACAATCTGAGTAATTGTGTTGAGGTGCGAAGAGTGTGAAACTAGACGTGGAGAGAAGGTTTGTGCGTAGGAGAAGCTTGTGTTCCCATAGGTGAAGTTTTGAATGAAGCAGATTCTACAAACAAGCTAGGGCACACAATTTACACTAGGGCATGGATATTTGAACTAGGGTTTTGACTTTCTCAATTACAGAGGGAAGAAAAGAGAGATTTTTTAGATGGCACCAAAGAAAGCACCTGCAACAAGAGTAAAAGGGAAGAAGAAGGTCGAAGTGGAAGAAGAAATTACTCCCGAGAGTAATTTCTTAGAAATATAGTATCTAGATGGCATGATCATGGGAAAAGAATGAGATTCCCACATCTGTCAATGTAAAATCATTCATTACAACCATCAAACATCATATAATATGAAGGGGCTCGATGCGTTACGAGCAAAAAACAAACAAGCACACAAATGAAGATATGCTAGTGTACAATGATGTTGGTGAGAAGTTACTAAAGTAGATTGGAGTCTACTAGTTGTATGAGCTGCCATAATTTGGGAAGTATGAACCATTATATCAATGGTTAATGAGGAGAGTCTATGAGGACTTATCTACTTTCTGTAGAAGGAGGGTTAGAATCACAGTGCCTTGATTTCAACATGGTGATAGGATTAAGGGCCTCAAGAGTGGATCTGGAGAGTGATTTAACTGATAAGGCTGTAATCCTAGAGACAAGGAAGGAGCTGGGGTATACCAAAGGTCCACATGGCATGGACATTGACAAATTGAAGAATTACCCAAGAGGCATTGCACGCACATCTTGTAACAAAGTTGGAAGACCAAGAAATATGATCACAAGTAAACACAATGTGGTTGCACGTTGCAAAGAAGATGTCTCAAGGAGTTTTCAACAATATCATGGATCACATAGCAAATAAAATCATTGAAGAATGATGGACATGTGATGAGAATAATTTTTCCACTGTTTTCTTGTCTTTGGTGTCTATGGAGATTAGAGTGCTGATGGGCTAAAGGAGAAGATTTGGGAGTACCCCACATAACACAAGTCACCTGCGGAAAGATTTGGAAAGTACTTGTGCGATAGATCAATGAGTGGAACATTCAAGTAGAGGGTGGAGATGTGGTATGATAGAATCCACATAGCGTTTGAAGAAGAGTGGCGCATAGCCAAGGAGTTGCCTTCGGTGGTGGGTAAGGTAGTACAGTTTGTAGTCTACCAACATTTTTACATCGCGTGATTTGTGATGAAGGATGAGGCTTGGAGCCCATGGTGAAAATTGTCATATGCCTTCACAACAAGATATTTCCAAGCATTAGTTCACCGGTTTTCATATGTGCGCCACAATACGACCTTCAATGCGAGACAAGGTAGATTATGACATCACACTCGAGAAAGAAATATGTATAGCCTGTGGCATAATTTCTACATTTATAGGCTTATCTAAAATATTATAAGCATGAATCCCTGTAAGCTTAGTAGTTAAGGAAACTAGAGCAACACTTGTGCACCTTCAACCCAAGCCAAAAATGGAGAAAACTAAGTATGTGGAGAATGATTTTGTGCTCCCAAGGCTACCAAAGGGTAAGTATACAATGGAGAACATTCCAACACCTAAACCCGTAGAGACACTATAAGTAGATGATGAAGAAGAGGAGCATGAAGATAGTGGTGGTTTGGAGCATAGAGGTAGAAGATAGCCTCCAAATAGGAAATAAGTTGAGCACACGACTAATCCACCTTAGCCATAAGAAGGAGATGATGAGGACCTAGATGCAGTTCAAGGAGAGTGTTGCTTCAAAATAGTATTCAGAAGATCAAGGACCCAAGGTGCTACTCCACGATCGATGCGAAGATCACCTTGAATCTCTCCACATAAGGAGACAATTGAGAAAAGAATAAGGAAGTTGAAGTTGAATGAGGAGGTGGAAGAGTTTGAGGAAAGTGCGCCCAATTCCCTACACCTCCAAAGAATGTGGAAGAATAAAAGGATGAAGAAATGAAGGATGGAGAAGAGGGAGAAAAGGAGACCGAGTGAGATAATGACTGATAATGCTCGGGGTATAATAGAACAAGCTCGAATCTTGAAGCCCAAGTTCCTAAGGGGCCAAGATCAAAGAGAAAAAGTGGAGAATATCTTCCACTAGTCATGGACTATGCTTTGAGGACATAAGTAAAATTATTTGCTCCGTTTTCAAATCACAATGATACAAAAGGAGTTGTATGGATGGGAGATGATTGATGAAGAAATGGCAACCATGTGCACAAGGAAGCAACTATCATGGTCAATGCACACACACATGGATGAATTAGACTTCGATGTATGTGAAGAGTCGTGTGTTTCAAGAAGGTTGAACAAGACACCTCAAGCCGACATATAAAACTAAAAACTACTATTATGCCATATGAGCAAGTGAGCAATGATTTGGTGAAGGTATCGATGAGAGGTGGAATGACGAAATATGGATAAGGATATAAAAATTAGGCACCGAGGGATGAGATCAAGACTAAAGAAGTAGAAATAGCTCGCATAAAGGAAGAAAACAAGTCAGTACATGTAAGAAAACGTTGTTTTCATTAGCATGGCAGAGGAAGTTGGGGACAATATCATGAAAGAAAAGCCACACTTAGATCCAAAGGTACCCAAGACGTTTCCTTTAGCAATGCATTATGTAAGTACCTTGGTGGACTTGGTGCTTGAAGATGAACCTCTACACATGACAAACCAAAGGATCTAAAGCATAGGAAGCAGAGTGGGAAAAGGCTTTGGTGATGAAAAAGATTGCATCATATGAGGGTTACTTCAGAGCTTAGAGGAGGAGTTGAAGAACGAAGATCAAGCATTGAATATCTCTGACAACCCGTAATCCATTATAAAAACCAAGACCATTTTGGAAGACAATGAAGTCCTAAAGGCCATGAAAGATGAGACCTTGGGCCATGCAGAATGATTATCACTTGTCAAGAAGAAGCACGAGGCCCTTACAATAGCTTAAGAACCACACAAGGAAAGGTTGGATGAGCTTGGGAAACTCATCACGCAAAATATGGACCTATTAGAAGGAAGAATGACTACCATGTCTAGCATTGTGTTGGTCTTACGAGAATGAGAAAGGAGAGATTGCAAAAGATGAGTTAGAGTCAATTGTAGTGGATATCCCGAGAAAAGGTAAAAACTACACTTAATGACTAGTAGACTTTAGAGGTTAAAATAAAAGAAGAATATATAGAATTGATTCTTCAAGGTTGAAGAGGATGATACTATAGGAAAATACATTCTTTTATTCATCAAAATTCTTTCTCTTCTTATATTCATATTCTTTGATTCATTTTGGGTGATAACCATTGTCGGGTGACAAAGTAACTAGTGTGGGGTAATGTTGGTCTAGAAAAATATGGCACTTAGCGAAAAACATATAGAAGGTTTGTGTGTTAGATTAGAGTGCAATCAAAAGTGCGGGAGGTTTGGAGTGGAATTACACACCGAGGACAGAGACAAATTCGGGACTTAGTACATGTTTACGCGATGGGAGCTATTTTGGAGATGGTGTGCGGAGCACACAAAGAGGTTAGAGACTTATGCGACATACATTGTCTATTTTTGAAGGATCGGCTATGAAGCGCTTTGCATGGATATAGGCTTAGAATAGATGTACTACTGTTATTTAACTAGAATAAGTCTATTATTAGTGCACTTGCATGTGTGGCTATTTTTGTAATGGTCCGTGGCTAACAATAGCATGCAACCTATTTTGGGATTACATAAGTGGTGAATGGCAAGTCCTCACCCTTATAAATATGTAATGAACTATATAGCATATGGGGTTATGTGAGAACTAAGTTATTGTGAGGTTATGCTGCCAAATCTGATGTGCGCATAGACTATGGTATTATCTATTGTAATCAGCTTCTATGTATTTATTATGTTTAATGCAATGGAGTATATTGGTTGAATCAGAGTATCAAATCCTAAGTGTAATTGGTTCTTGCATGCTTGATTTCATCATGGTTATCTTTTAAGTTTGTTATTCTCTAGATCTAGATCTGAATATGTATTGTAGAATGATATATTAGTCATAGATCTAAATGATTTAAGTCTTCATCATGCTAACATCTTACAACAACAACCCTAAAGAGGGGTGTGGTACATTTGCATGCTTTTAGTGAGTTCTCGGCCTAGGGTGAGTGATGTTCCAAAGATGCCTAGGATTTTACTGGTGAATTCTAGGCTGCATCAACATCTCGACCTAATGTAGTTCTATGTGTGTGCATAATTATGTCCTATATTCCTCTATGCATGTCACACGGAAGTAGCAAGCAAGTTTCTAGATTTAGAATTTGAATAATGTGTGCATGGAAACAATAGACTCTCATCCTATGAATTTTGATGTATAATAACCATCCATTTTCCCTTGTGATGGGGATAGATGGATGTAAATGGAGCTCTAGATTCCTTGATGGATGAAATCTTAGGTGGTGATAAGTAGTGCTTATTGTTTGGTCCCTTATTAGGATCACATAACTTTATATTTATATGACTCCTTCGCTTGAATTTTGTAATTAACCCCAAAAAGGTCGAATACCAAAACATAAGATGCTCAAATGTCTAGAAAGGATCTAAAAAGAGAGAGTAAAGCGTAAAGAGGATAGGGTGCCAAAAGGGGACAAGGGCTCCTAAGCGTTGGCATCTTGGATGGGAGACCCATTCCAAAAAGGGTAAAACTAAAGTATGAAAAGAAACTGGGTCAAAAAGGTGCAAGACTGAAATTTGCAATAGAAATCAACAAAATATGGCCAAATACATGAGTTAATCATTAATTTTCTTACTTTGGAACCATATGAATAGTAGTATGTGATTGAGACTAGATAATTACCAAAAGAGTGTTATTTTTCGTCTGCAACAGTGGCCCTTAAATTTTCTTCTTCTCAAAGTATACTCTTCTTGAGAAACATCTTCATTTATCAACTATTCTCTATCCTCTTTAGAAGGGAATTCTCCATCATATTTATTTATCAAAAAGGCTCTAAGATACTCAAAATCATGTTTGGTAAGTCCAAAATATTGATCCATATCAATCTCAACATTAACTTTAAGGGAAGATAACAAACCTTATTCACACATGCCCAAAAATCATCTACATTCTTAGCACATAGAAAATTAGTAGAGGTAGTACCTTGTTCAAAGTTTACTTGATGATCAAATGTACATGCATCATCAAAGTTTGATCCAAGAGCATCCTCAACTAAGGGAAGTTTTTGCAACGAGAATTAGGAAAAAAACATTTATCACACTAATCAATTATGTGTTCTTCTTCAACTACTACAACTTTTACCCCTAATGGATCAGTAATTTCTCTATTATCTCTAAATGTATGTTTCCTATCATTTTGACCCATAAGTATCTTTCCTCTATCATCATTTCTATGATCTCCTCTAAACTTAATCTGATTTTGAATTTTATTTTTTATTTTTATTTTGAGGGGGAGAAGATAACCCCTTCTCATATCCTACAAATTTGTAAAATATCTCCTTTACTACTCCTTTCGAGGTCTTAACCACTTCTCGCAAATCAATTGACTTACTTTCTTGTGGTTTCTCATGGTTAATGAGATTTACCCCTTCAATTTTAGAGGTTTACTTGAGGGCTTGATGTTATTTTCAATTTGGATATCCATTTTAAATTCTTATTTCAAAATGACAATATTTTTATCTCTCAAATAATAGTATTCTTTCTTGGAAAATTCATCCGAATATTTATCAAACAATATTTATCATTGGGTCTTAAACTAGTTGAAACATTGGAAAAGTCTTGTTGAATATTTTATTCCAATCCTACACACACTCATTTGGATTATTATTTATATTATTAAATTAAAACAAGAGGAATCTATGGTTATTCATATAACCATATTAAATCCTAAAAGCATTCTTCATTTATTCCAAAGAATCATTTGACCTACGAGTTAATTCATTAAAACATTATCTAGCATCCTCTTCCAAAGTGTGTATAAATAAATTCAAACAAACATGCTCTTATTATGTTTCATAATCATCCATAATATTTCTAAACAACTTAAGGTGTTGATCACCATTAATATCATTATTACCTTGAGATTTAGGTAACATACTCATGATTTCATTGACCATCTCATTTAGATACGTTAATCATGCCTTCAAATTTGATAGATCCAAGGACATTAAATTTGAAAGGGGAACAACGAGGAGGATGATACTTATTTTCATTCAAAATAATTTTGGAGGAGGATCAAGTTAGTTTTCAATAAGTGGTCTATGAACTCTTAGAGAAACATTTCCAAGACCATAAGACTTATTCTCAATTGTGAATAAATGGGTAGGCTCAGGAAAAATATTAGCATATTTGGGTGTAAAATATAGTTGCAATAAGGATTGAAAGGTGTTACTTATAGGCTATTTGGCCCAGAGCTATAAGAAAAACTAGAATAATACCCCATTAAAGGGGAATCAATTAACTCAAAAGAAAAAAATTACTTACCTTTTGAAATCTGACCTATTATGTTGGAAGCACAATGGAATATGAGGGGGCTGAATTGGTCCTTAAAAATTAAATCATATTTTAAATTTCTTATTCAAAACACAAAATCACTTAACCATCCATTAATGTGTGCACACCATCAAATATCATATATGTAATGAACCATGAGCAAGAGAAATAACACAAGACACAAGATATAAGTGGGAAACCATCAAGGGGAAGAAAACCCACTAAAACACAATATTTATATTGATATGTTTAAAATTTAGTGAGGTACCAACCCCACAAGGAGCATCAACCCCTATTTTAGAAGAGCTAGAACCCTACAAGGAGCACTAACTCCGCAAGGAGGTCGCAACCCCCAAGATGATACAGAAACCAATAAATCACATTATGAAGAATATATTTGATGTATTTTTGTTTCCACAATTGATAGAGATCACAAATTCAGCTCACACTCCTTCAAACTCTTGTTCAAACCCTAGGTCTTCAATCTCTCACAATTTTTATATTTGTTCACTTCTTAATTAATTAAAACATTTAACTCATGATTATTTTCATTATTCAAACTACCACATGATTTATCATCTCTCAAATTATGATCTCACACATGTAAAAATCTCACCCTAGGTCACACTTATTGCACTTACTCAACTAGCTCACAAATGTACCCAAAACCATGCTTTTATAAGCTCTCCTTCATTCAAATAAAAATAGGTGGATTTCCTCCTTTATTTTGACCCCATTTTCTTAAAAACGTCCCATAAAATTTATCACAATAGTCAAAAGTGACCCAAATAGGTCGGCCTAGCCAAAAACCACTTACCATGCACCAACAAGTCTCAAAACCCCATCATTAGAATGAGAAAATTCCACTTACACTTAAATACATGCTTATTCAAGCTCCATAATTCACTATACATGAATAAAATAACATTTAAACATAATCCATGGTCAAAGTTAACTTGAACTAATCAAATTATTTAATTTAATGGGCCCAGTGGCTCATTACCTTGACAAAACACTTATTTCCAGTAACTTGAATCTAACTTTGGGCCTTAAGACCCATCAAGATAACCTACAACATGGCATGTGACCAATAAATGGAAATCCTAGAACATGTAGAATAGTTATAAGATATTTAAAAATCATGAAACAATCATATACTCAAACCACATCAATTTTTTCCTTCACCAAATCAAGCTTCAAAAAATTTGGTTTTACAAATACAACTGGTTAACACCCTTCCTGACACTTTAAATACCTAAAATTGATTCAATGGATGAAAAATTCACCCATATTCACTTTCCAGGTGATATCAAGCATCACCAAATCCATTTCATGCACTAACCAACTCATTCTTTTTAGAAAATGGAGTTCTATCCACGAAAAGCAAGAAACCTTCTTTCTCACAAATTGACGAAAACCTCATCAAATAAAATCATCATGACACAAAACTTATACCATTGGAAATATATCTGAATTAAATTTCTATAACATATCTCCTTCCAACTCCAAGTATAAGGCCTTCAACCAAGATGATCTCTGCAAACTACCCGAGACTTCCCCAAACCGCCCTTTCACCGGTCAACATAAATGAAGCATACTTGACCATTTAAAAAATCATAAATACTTAAAAAAATCATATAAATAAAGTAAAAACCACACATATTACCTAATGGTCATTTAGTGTTTAACTTATTTGGACAAACTTGTCCCAAACTAAGCTTCTTTTGAAACATGCCTGTTTGAGTGGGGTCCACTCCTCACCACAACCTCTAACATACCTTTATGGAAACCTGGAGGAGTCCTCTACATTATCAAATAATCATACATGCACTATAAATCAATAATGGGAGCTTAGGAATAAATTATCGAAACCACTTTCGCCGTGGTTTCAAACACATAAATAGTTGTTTACTTTATTAACATTCGTTCATAAAAATATGATGATGAAATGACCTCATTATTTTTCTAAAACCTTCTATAGTAAATTTATAAACCTCCCTAAAAGACACAAGGTTTTATGAAAACAAAAAAAGGGGAGAGCATCAAAAACCCAATTCGAGCTACAAATGACCTTGTTATTGGTCCTATTTCACAAAAACTGACATAACATGAAAAATACTCATCATGGAAACCTGAAATTTTTCCCATATCACCATGACACACCCTACATACATCTCCAATCATCACCATATCACAATAAACACTCCATCTCTCCAACCTATCTCATTTTCATATCTAGCCCTTAGGGTTTTGCATTATAAAGGTTAGGGTCAACAAGAAAACCTCATAATACATCATTAAAACACTCTAAAAGGACTTAACATACCTAGTACATCATGAATCAACTACACACACATGCATCCATGAGATCATATAGATCTACAACTCAACCTCGTGCATTCTAACAACCATACCTAGTCTAGATGAGCACTGAAACATGGTCACCAACCTATATCTATACCCCTGAAAATCATGTGAGTTCCCTAGAACTCTCTAATACATGCTCTCCATCATTCCAACATGCTTCTCAAAAATCCAAGAAGCACATACCACCATGTATTATCGCTAGACTAGCTATGTCACTTGAATAGGCTTAGAAGAAAAAAAAATCCTCACTAAAGCACCTATTATCACCATGAATACATCTGAATCATCATGGCATCATCATCCTTAACATGACATGACTTAACTCCATCATCCAATTTTTCATTAATGAGTTTTTCCACTAATGACAACACCTATGCAAAAGCATGCCAATAATCTCCCCTTTGTCATTGATGGAAAACCACCTGAACTTCTCCACCTTTTTCACATTAATGAAAAAGGAAAACTTGTAACTACATATTTTTCACCTTTCTCAACTTCATAGGATCACCTCTTGGTTAGAAAAATCAACAAACAAAATATCTCATCTAGCTCAAAACATTGAAATTTCACTCAAAACCTTATTTTTGGCCATTTTAATGCATCGAGACACTAAGCTCCCCCTGTAAAAGCGCATACACCATCTAATCATGCCAATAAACATGAGGAATACATCATCATAACTATAATTTTGGTTAAGAAACCATCATCCACCTTCTAGGCATGCAAAACCTTGCCATTTCTCATGACTCTATGTTTGACTTCATTAGACCATATATAGCAAACCAATATCCGAAGCACACACTTTGAGAAACATGCCAAAAATGATGTATAAGAGCTAAAACATCCTCCTTACCTTCATTTTCAGGCTTACTTTTCTTGTCTAGGCACAAAAACTTGATTAGTCTCATGCATCTAGTCTTCATCTTACTTTGAGTGCATAGGTCCCTAAAAAGACTCTTCAATGGTTTTAGGACCAACTTTGACAAGCTCTCAAACACCATTCAAGCTATGGCTTAACTTTCCATCACTCCCCAAAGCCAATACCATCATACTCTACTAGTAAGGGCCAAATTCAAGCTTCTTCCCTTGCTCATTTGGCTTGAGATCACTTCAAACACTTATGTACACAGTCTTAAAGCGCATTCTCGGTTCTTGCGTCACATTAGATGAGATAAAGAATTCATAAACTAAAATAAACTTAACCTTGAGAAAACATCCACATCATACCTTGTATGCCTTGAATTCCTCTAGAGAACCTTGTAGAATTAGATACACATGATCCCTTTGACAAGAAGGCTTCCTTATAATGTTGAGTAAATTTTGTTCATCAATATAGCAATATAACAAACCTACAAAGGTCTAAGAGTCATCAATTTGAATCAAGCATGATTTCATCCTCTTAACCCACATTAAAACAACTATACACTCATTTGAGAGAAATACAACACATAATAACAATACTTAATTGTCACTTCAACCATTATAATTCTCTAGAGACATTAATAACACTTATAGGCATGTAGATTGCAACTTTGGAGCAAGAAAGACCATTTCAAAGTCATGACATAGTCCACTTAGTGTAGTCTTTTATTTTACCAAACATCCCAAGGCACACTAGCACATCACTCAGCTAGAACTGAATGCTCACCCAAATAATGCAAGGGTGCCAGGTCCCTCTATTATGGAAGCTTTATCAAGGAGTTAAAATGAGAAGCACACACATAGATGTATTCCATATCTATAAAAGTAATGTAGTAATAAATTGTAAATAGATCTAGATCATAACCATATGCAAGAATAACTCATACAAGAAGCAAGATTAGGTTTACCATACAAGAACCACTCATAATTATGTCAAAACCCAATATCCAACCATAAAGATCCATTTTATTGATTACTTGTAAAACACGTAGAGAAGGTTTTGCATATATACATAGTAATGTCATCATAAGTCATGCGCGCCCATGAACAAGCAACATAACTCTTTAAAAGCATGGCTCTTTATCCCTCTATACTATGCAAATAAATACATATTTATAGGTAGTGGGGATTTTCCCTTCACTACTCATGTATTCTCAAAATAGGATACATGCTAAGAATCGACATGTGCCTTTACATGATAAATACAAAAGCATGCAAGCTCACTAATAATAGATTATCTAATATTATCAACTACAGATCTAATCCTATTAATATCTCAAAACTATGCATGTCATTTGATCTTCCACTTGTCCAAAATATCATTTCTTTGTCCTCAAGTCTTCATGTTGATGCGTGCCCACACTCAACATCTATATTTAGCTTTACCATGTAAAGCGGCTAAGTCTGATATCATGCTTTCTGGGTGCACCCTTTTCCACTAGACTTTCACATGCACCTCCATGCCCTATGTCTGCATGCCCAATCCTTATGTGCCTTCAATACTTATGATCCAGGTTTATCATCCCAACATTACCCTACATGTACGTCATTGATGCCCCTGAAAATGGGTAACCATGATTTATCTTTCATGAATAAATAATAAGGAATGAAATAATAACTGTACAAAAATAATAAAAGAATACTTGGGCACTTTATCCCTCATAGATAGGATTAAATATGGATATTCATCTTTTATATCTACTTCAAGCTTGTTCCAATCATTGAGTGCCTTATTGGTTTTGTCATGGATGTTTGCAAGTACCCCATCCATCTCATCCAAAGTCATGTTCTCACCTTCATTATACAATACTATGAGAACATTATACATGCTTAAGATAATCCCATCCATGACATCCATTTATTGTCTTTATCAATTTTCTGATTTCCTTGATCTTCCCCTTGTGAGGGTCCTGGGCTGCTGCAAGTGCATCACACTTCTCCACTACCAAAGTGAGCCTCTCCTCATGCCCAAGTGTCTCATTCTTTACTGCTTTGAGGACCTCATCCTCCTCTACTAGATTCCTTGTCTTTATTATATTTTTAGGATCTGTGCACATGTTCAATGCCAAGTCTTCCTTCTTCATTTCATCTTTCATGGTTTGTAGTACAGACTCGTAACTAGTAATTTTGCATGCTATCATTGCCTTAGATTTTTCTGTCATTCGTGCTACAACATACTTCAGTTTTGACATCCTTATTCTCTCCTCATCCAACACCATATGGACCAATGTGTGTAAGTAATGCATTGTAGATGGAAACCTCTACACCACTTTCTCTTCCAAATCTAGCCTTTTCTTAAGAATTTGTTGTCTTGAAAATGGGCAACAAGGAAATTGACAATTTCCGAGCATGATAGCTATACTCTTGTACCCAAATTTTCAGTTTTTATCATTCTGAGGCACCTTGGGTCTACCTAGTTAGTCTAGTAACCTCCCAATTAGTGTTAATTCATTCCCCTAGGTGATTTAGGAAAGTCAAATCAACCCCTTAGGTGATTTTAGGAGTTCATTAAAAATGCAAGCTTCGGTAGTTATGGGAAAAGCTATCATTGATCTTCCAAGGACCTGGAGAAACCCATGGAGCGGAACATAAAATAAAAACTATAAATGGAGGTGATTCAAAGGAATTGAGACATCATGGAAGTGATTCAAGAATATTCAAGAAATATTTGGAGAGTTTGGGGTAGTTTCACCAAAATTAGGGTTCAGAGGCCTAGGCAGTGCAGAGGGCCAAAACAACCACCGAGCTTCCAAAAGTGATTACGGGAGCTTTGGATGGAATTAGGAAAAAACAAACATCTATGGAAAGGTAATTTCAAGACCTACAAGGTGGAGAAATTATTTTTTCTCAACACATAAGAGGAATGGGTTTGAAAGAAGGGTTTCTCATGCATAGGTGGAGCACCGAGATCAAAAATATGATTTTTAAGGAAAAAATGGAAGAATAAAGACATGATACCCCACCATTAGAGTTATAAGACTATTTCTAGTCCCAGTCATATAAAATTTCATCAGAAACATCCATCAGGAGATCAAGTTATCACCGTTTAAAGTTTCCCTCTTGGAGCGAGTTTGGGAATTAGTCAAATTTTGGGAGGACACGTGTTAGCTCCAAGATCATGGCGCAGGATTTTTTTCCTCAAATACCTCAAGGTTAGGTAGATCACACATGTAAAAATGCACCTAGCCCCCATAAGATCTCCAGTCCCTCATATGACCTCCGGGATTTCGGTTCGGCCCTAGATGCTTCATGGGAGGTGAAATCCTCAACCGTCGAAATCAGGAATTCTTTACCACATGTCATCACTTGGAGCAAGTGGAATTTGATGTATCTCATGTCCCTTTTATTTGAAGGAAATCATACATGTAAAAATATTCCCACCCCTAAGGAAACTTCTGGTCACCCATATGACCACCTTCTAGCCCCTCAATGCTTTAAAGGTAATTTTTAGCCTTCATTCCCCGTCGCCGATCCCCGCCACATGTCATGACCTTGCTCGCCATAGAATTTTATGTCCCTCATGTCCATTTGAGGTGGACAGACATCGGGGACATTAAATTTTCCTCATCCCTTCTCAAATTTATTATAAAATTTAAAAATCCCACCTGCCCCCGCTTCAACTTCTAACATTCCGTATAACCATATATATGCAAACTCTCTCGCAACTTATTACCACCACTTTGACATTGCCAAAGCTCAAACCATCTCCACCAAAGATAATAAATCATATTTCTCATGGTGATACGGGTCCAGAAAAATATTTCATCAAGCTAAGGAGAAGAAATGAAGAATAGAGAAGAAGAATAGTAGAAATCCCCATTGTCGTGAAATCAAAATTTGAAGAAATCTTACAAATAGATGCAATTGATGAAATTGTTTTTTTCTGTTCTTTCCTCTATCCAAAACCATCATAAAAATACCTTCATACCCTCCTCTTGCACCATAAAACATTGAGTGAAGAAGTCTTCTTTCCACCCAATGTAGCAAGAAGTTGGATTTCCTTTCAATAAATGATCGGATGTAACGAGATTTCATCGAAAGCACAAGAGGAAAAAACCCATATCAAAAATGTAAATTTCATCATGAATAGAGGATAAAACTAAACCTACATTTTTTAGGTCCATTAATGGTTGTTGTGTCTAGAAGCACTACCAGGTCAAAAAATTAAAAGTTTAAAATCTCCTAAACTATTGAGCGCATAGATCTAAAATTTCGGAGGGCCGATATTGGGCAAAAGCACATATCGAAAAAAATTTCCATATAAATCGACTAGAAAAATCTCATTTTCTAAAAATAGCAGGGTCCTCGTATGGGGACTACCTTTTGGGAAATTTTTCAATAGAATAATTTGCGAAGGAGACAAAGATATTGAAGAAGCACTCCGGTGAGAATTCACTAGAATGAGCATTTTGGTCCAATTTTGAACTTACTAAAACTAGTAAATGGTCACACAAGCACCTCCCAAATATAGAAAGATGATCATGTAGGGAGAAGAAGGAATCACAATTCGCAACATCCAGTTGAGGTTCGAGGGAGTTGTTTTTTCATACTTACTAAAAATAGTAAGTTTCTCTTCTAAACAAAACATGAAGTAGAACTAGACGGGATAAAAGCGGCACAACCCTTCACCTATGAGTATGAGATAGAAGATAATGATTTCTTATACATGGACCTGAATGACCTTAGAACTCGCATGGCAGCCAAATACCAATAGAATATTGAAGATCATATATTCACAAGTGGCTTGTTTGCTGCCGCAAGACATCCATTTCTATTTAAAGTCTTGAGTTGGTCCTAGCCTTCTCTCACCACTATGAGCCCGAAACACGAACCATCCAGAGATGAAAATGGAACAACGATGGTAGTCATTAGCCCTAGAACCATCTCACTTTTCTCTGTATATACCTACATCACCCAACATGGTCATCATCTCAAAGGAAAAAGCCTTGCATGATTAAGAAATGATGGATACCCTAAGTCTGGGGTTGCGCACTTGGTTCATGGTTGAAAATAGGGAGAGATCCCTCAAGGATGCCCAAGAACCTTCAAGGTGCATGCTTTGAGAAGGATATTCAGATGTCATCACTCTCCTCAGTAGAGTGATGGGAAAAGCAAGCACAAGAGACTTCCAAGATTGGATGGGCCTTTTCATCTTGACATATGAGAAGGAAAGCGAGAAAATTGATTGGGGGCTGATCATCAGTGACAATATCCATTTACAACTACTCTATGTACCTATGATGAATAATTTCCACATGACTTCTTACTTGTTCTTTCTTTTCACTAGCTCAATATCATTCAAAGATTGGATCTCATACAAGACATTCTTTGTGAAGGTTCTGCATTCGAGAAGCTTCCATAATTGGTAATGGAGGAAATCCATAGGAATTTCACTCACATGAATGATGCATTCACAATGTATGTGGTTTGAATCTTGGAAGGTGATTTGGAAGCTATGATGTCACCATAAGCGGTGTTCTTAATTAAGAAATATGGCTCTTATTTTATATAATTCTCGAGCTTCTTCTACTGTGAGTTGTTGGCTTGACAAGCCCCACTAAGGATTCGTAAGTACCTTAGTGACAAAATTGTATTATTCGAGCTCTATAGGAAGATCATTCAAGTGAATAACATGCTTAGGAGTAAGAGGAAGAAGTTGATTTCATTTCCTATCTCTCTTAAGGTATTCACGTGCAAGAGCTTAAATTATTCATCTCATCTGGAGATCACTTTCACTCATTTGAATTTGCATTCCTACATTTCTAGACCTAATTTTGACATATGAGAAGATCACGACTCTTTCTACATACTAGAATTACAACATGAGCCACAAGTCAAGGACTACTGGGTCAATTGTGCTGATGCATTTTATGTCCATGAAAAGTACCATATGAGGATGAAAAATAGTGAGATGAAGAAATTCAAGTTCTCTTGGTATGAAGATATTTTGCATGATGATGGGACAGAGATGTATGATCCTAAGTATGCGGCATTCAAGATGTTACCCTTACCTCTAGCTAACTAGAATGTTTAGAATAATGGGATATAAAGGAGTAGAATAAGAAAGTGGTAAGGAGAACAAGAAATATGTTTCAGAAGAAGAGAACTATGATCATCCAATCATGAGGAATTCCTCGAGTTAGAAGCAAGACTCCCATCGGTCATCTTCAAATTCGTAGAGGTGACTTCCAATTCTAAACACTTCGAGAGTAAGTTCAAAACAAAAGGCCATAGAGTTGGAATCTTCTCCTCACAAGAAGATTCTAAAGAAATCTAGGGTAGATGAAAACTCATTTAGATCACTGAAAAGGATAACTTGATCACGAAATGCAAGAAGAAAATCCAATAGTAGAAACACAAATGGATGAAGAACACATGGTTCAAGACTCAATCTTTGAACCACCATAAGGGGTCTCACCTCTTGTTGAAATTCACACCTCCCTCATCTAGGATTTTCCTCCTCCTCTAGAGCAGGGAATGGTTGGTGCCCTATCATTGAGCTTGAATCGATGAGATGTTCCCTTGGATGTAATAAATGATTTCCTAGAAAATTACACTACGTAACAAGTGACATCCTCGACCTATCAACAATTGTCAAATTGGCTAAAGGAGAAAGATAAATAAATCTCACACATATGGCCTCATGGTTCTATAATGGGGAAATGGGTAATCAATACATTTAAGTAGCTCATCCGAAGGTAATGAATCCCATAGATGAGATGATACGGTGAGTATAAGATGAGCACGATCCAAGCTGGAACCGGAAACTCATGAAGGATATTTGTAAATGTATCAACAATATTCCACTCATATGGTGATAAGGAATAAGGAGTATAAGAAGAAGATTGATGAACTAAAGGAAAAGGTATAAACTACGTCATTCTATTTGCAACATCTATTTGATCCCAATGCCGGGAAAATCCCCATTGAGGAAGTTGCGCCCATCGGAAAGCTTCAATCTAGAATCTATTAGGAGGATGCACGAGTTCATAATGCGGGCGGGTGAATAATGAATGGATCAAATAAATTTATGAAAAATGGAAGTCATCGCTCTAAGAAGTGGTTAAAATATTTTCTTACATGTGTGCAACAAAAAATAGGACACAGACACTTATGGAAGACTTGGATAAAGGAAGGGACTATTAGGAACCTTTGGGTCAGTAGTAGATGAAATGAACAACACTCATTACTAGGAGTTAATCGACATGAATATTTTGAAACTCCTTTAGAATAATTTTTATGTGTATGGGTGAGGGCCTTGGAAATAAGGTTCAAGGAAATAAATTGGGCCATCACAGAGTTGGAGGAAAAAGAGGAACAAACATGCAAATTGTAGGATAATATAAATCAAAAACTTAGAAACTTGGAGTACCTACAATGGGTGAGCACATAACTGTTGATAAGTTGATTGATCCATTTGAATGATATGTCAAGAAATAAGTAGGCAATCCATTTTCCTACACTAAGGGTATGCTTGACTTCCACTCAAAGATTTGGGCCTCTATTGCACTTATCGCGAGAGAAACATTCATCATGGTTTGGGAAGTGCAAAGACATCAACAGTGTGGCTAATGGATGGACATATACCTTGATTTGCGTTCGCATTCCTCATGCCAAAAAGTGGAACCTACAGCAACTCATTTTAGTAAGGATCTTAGAGGGACAGAGGCCTTCTCAAGAGCGCGAGGTGGAAACCAGTCAGGAAGCAAGATCAAATCCACTGTAGCAGCTCATTCTTCTACATAATTCTTCCTTTCTCACTCTCTCTCTCTCTCTCTCTCTCTCTCTCTCTCTCTCTCTCTCTCTCTTCTCCTCTCACCCAGGTGCTCTCTTTCATCAATCTTATATTTTTGCATTGAGGTTCACACTTTTTAATATAAATTTAAGTGACTTTAGAAACATAACATGAAATTTAAGTTGTCTTGATTTTATAAAAGGGACTTAAATATTCAAGTGGAATATGAATAGTCTAAAGTCATACTAAAGTATTTTAAAAGTCACTTAGAAGAGTAAGAGTTGTTTTCTCTTCTATAAATTGTAACAAGCTCCTCATTTGAGTTTCTTCTTAGATGACTTCTTATACTTCTTAGATTTTGGATCCTTTTTTGTGAATTCATGAGAGAGATATCCTTGTGAAGAGAGAAAAGAGAAAGAAAATTTCTTCATTTTTCCCTACTCTAAAATGTCTTCCATTTCTATGTTATGTATAATTTCTACTTGAGCTTCAATAAAGAAAGAAGGAATTTTAGCCTTTTTTGACTAAGGAGTTTAGTGGTTCTTTTTTCTCATTAAACACTATTTGGTTTTGTTAGTGTTATGCGGATTTTTTTTATTCTAAATTCAAGTGCATGTAATGAAATTTGGTTGGTGTGTACAAGTATCTTATTTTCTCTTTTCTAACTTTCTCACTCCCTTTCCCACTTTCCTAGTGAATTCCTCCCTTGCGAGATATCTATGAAAAACTTTTACCTCAGGTCATTGGATTGCCCGTTGGATCCTTGCCCAAAAGGAAACTAGGATAAAACTCGCTTTTTACAAGTGCATGCACGCATACGATAGCTATCTTGGTTAAGTATATGGAATTATAATCCCAAAGAATTGGCAAGATAAACCACCAATTTTTCCCCCGACAAATTTTTTCGTCAAAAAAATTTCATCGCCTATTTTTTTCCACCATACTCAAGACTTTGTGTGCACCTTAACCTTAGTTATTTATTTTTCCTCTATCAAATGCTTAATCTATGTATCCTTATCCTTCCTATATTATAAAAAAAGAACAAATAGTTACCAATTTATCAATATTTCTATGCATAAATTTTATAGATACCTTAATCAATGCATTGCTCACTTGCTCATCGACATCCGAGTCGGCTTAAATATCACATGGCTTGAATTTGGTGCTTTCTTCATTCTTCGTGAGACACATGATTCTTTGCACATGTCAAAATCAGGCTCATCCATATGATTCTTCATAGTAAATGATATTTTCTTCCATGTGCACATGATCATCATCTCTGAATCCATTAGTTCCCACCCATAAAGGTCCTTGGGTTCTAAGGTGCTTTGGAACCTAGCGCGTATGATTTTGGTTGGGTCATTGACATACCCAACTATAGGATTCTCATATAATCCTTCATCCTTCTCCTTTTATGAGTGCTTCCTTTGGGAATGTTTATGCCCATATCGAGAACTAGTCATTCATCTATTTGTGTAGCAGGAGAGGCATGCTTCAAGGTTCACCCTTATCTTCACTCTTCTCTATATCAATAGTGTTATCATCAAATTCACATTCCCCTAATCCTCCTGCATCATCTCTCAATTCTTCATCTTGAGGTTCCTCAACTTTCTCGGTGTCTACCGGGGTCTTCGGCATGTTTTCCTCTTATTTCTTGCCTTTAACATCGTGAGTAGGGACGTACCTACACCTTTTGTTCTTTTTGGCTCTAACTTGATAGGATAAGTCCTACATGACTGTTTGGGGGCTGTGATGGCCACATGCCCCGATTTTTGGTTCTTCTCAACACTCTCATATACTATTTTTCCCTATCACCTTCTCTTGAACCTATCTCTGCTACCCCTGTCTCCATTCCCACTTCCTCATGTACCTTCTGTAATGGAGAGGTTGTTTTGTATGCTATTTATTCCCCTATAGTGGGTTTTTTCCTACTTCCACACTCCAAGCCACCACTATCTTCCTTTCTCTCCTCTTCTTCTTATTTATCTCCAAGGGGAAAATTATCCTCCTCATCTTGTAGTATGTCTACTGAGTATGCTTCCCCCATAGGAAAATCGGGAGCTTGAATTCATTCTCAACATACTTCTTGTTCTCTAATTTGGGCTTAAGGTAGATATATACCTTAGCTTCTCCAACCTTCCTAATTTCTAGGCTCACAGAATTAATATTAATGTCATCTAAAATCAACTTCTCAATATAAATAAACTTACTTGGATAGACATAGTTATATGTGAGTATATGGTAGTCATGATCTGCTTTTTCTACATTGAAGAGAAAAATTCATGGGTTTGAGAACCTATGCAATGATGCCTAAAAGTAGCATGTAGTGAAGGCATATGGGATCTTGCACCAAGGGCTCCACTCTCCATCCTTCATTCTAAAGAACCCTATGCAAAAATCTTGGTAAAAGTAAAGCTGACCTACGCTTGTCTAATATCGAAGGAAGATCCTTAGGTAATATCCATTCTTCTTTAAATGCACTTTACATGAGCTCTCATACCAAACATATGTTATTTCCTTGTAGGGTCCGCTCATGGATCCATCACATGTATACTTTGAAAATATCTCATGTCATACATTTATTCTCCTTTGGGTATTGCGAACCCTTATCTTTTTGTCTTGTTGGGCACTCCAATCTCTACAAAACCAAGAGACAAAAGGATCACACCAAAATTATCTTCTCACCTTTGTGCGCCTCTTCAATAATAGTCTCAAGCAATAAAGCTAGCCAAATTGTAGACTACTCCTTCTATCATCTTCTTTGCAATGTGTAACCATACCTTATTCACCTATGACCAACGCTTCTGATTGTTTAACTTGGTAAGGAGGTGCGATGTCACATGAACAACATCGTATTTCTTCAACTTTGGGATATCCATCTCGGGCCCTCCTTTCATGTACCCTAGTACTTTTATTTTTGCTTGTAAACCCTCCTTATCAAGTGAGATCATTTTAGAATTTAGTACTCTAACTCCTTAATCATGTTAGTCTCCCAATCAGGGGCATGGTAAGCCTCATTCGTCACCCGAGAAAAGTACAAAAGTCTTCATGGACTTTGCTCATTAACCATTACTATAGATTTTCGGCTTGACAAAATAGGAGAGTTCATAAATTTGTAAAACTCCTATATTTGACAATAATTTTTCCCTTGCATCATCATATACAGCCATATCATTCTTTGTTCTCATAGTTTTTTTACCACCAACAACTTATCCAATTCATATTTTTTTCCTTAGTTCTATGGTTATAGTCACTTACTTTGTAGCTCGAATGTGTGACTCCTAATCGCGGCCCATAAAATCCCATTCTATATACATCATCTCTAAAAATTGAATTTCGGGGTGTCTTCAAATTCTATTTCGACTTCCTTATGTTTTACGCCACTTATAGCCACTCCAAGTTCTTGCATAGGTGTCATAATGACTATAAAAGTGTGTTTTTGTAGTCAATTTGAGGTCTGTAACTCAAAACCCACACTCCTAGATCAAAATCCGTGTGCCCTGGCTCAAAATTGAACCCAAACTAATGATTCTCCTCCCTGCATGCTTTTTTTTTCTCAAACACTTTCTCTAATGGAGCGCAATCAATCTCATTCACAAATTCATCGGTTAAGTTTAATATCACAACTCTTCACACTTCACACGTAACTCACTCTTAGCTCACTCTTCAAATCACTTGAATGATTCTTAATCTTAAGGTAAAAATGATATCACAACACTACCTTTTATAGTGTTTGTAAATTTTTCTGCATTTATTTCTCTCTACCTACCACCATACTCACATTAAATGATGTTTCTTTCCTTTTGTTGTGCTGATTTTTTCCCTCTCCATTTATAACCTTACAGCACGCCCCACTACTCCTTGGTTGTAGACCTCCTTTCACACACCTTCATGCACTAAAGTTCCTATCTACTATGCCTTTTATGAAATAGTTTCTCATGTTACATCCTACCTAACGTTACACTATGCATCCATCCATTCATATGTGGTCTTCATTCATGAGAAATATTTTTGTATCCGCATGTTTACTTCAAGCACCTACTTAATATTTCTCTACTCATGCCCATATTTTAGAGAACGTTTAAACTCAATGAATTTATCCTTTATATGTTCCAACCCACACTAAAAGTATGTGTGATCCTCTACGCATGAATTTAATAGATAGTAATCAGCTTCTGGCATGCAAGCACACTTATTAAAAAAAACACTAAACTAAATTGACAAAACATAGAAATGATGAAAGGAAACACATATAAAGGAAATGCATTAAAGGAAATCTAATCTAATGACAATATTGCCTTATTACAAACACAAAGAAGACTTATTTATAGTAGGGCTTTAACCTACTCTTGTTGAAGTAATTGAGTAACTCTCTGTCCCATCCAAATGTGCGCATGTAACTGACAAGCGCTTAAATCAAGTATGTAAGTCACAACATACTATCCCAACCAATGAAATTTGAGCTTTCTAGGGGCGGGAAAAAAATTTGGAATCATAAAGAAGAACCATTTGTCCAATGTCAATATTTTTAACCTTAATATGCCTATCATGTCATGCCTTCTACCTAGCATTTTTTGTCTTTTGACTCTATCAAATAATGACACATCTATCATCTAAATGTATCATTTTTTTAATGTGCTCTGCTAACGCTTTTTCATCATCCACACCTCTTGCGTATGCACAGTACATAGGGAAGGTAACATGAATTCCACTAGTAAAACAACCTCCACACCAAACACCAACTTGAATGTGTGTGGCTTTGTTCAATATTTTATAAGTTGTCTTGTATGCCCAAAGTATAACATAGACTTTATCATCCTAGTCTTTCCTTACAACATCACAAATATTAATCAATGTATGTATCAATACCTTGTTGAAACCCTCAACAATACAATTTACTTGTGGATGATAGGTGTAATTTTATGGTGTGCCACCATAAATTCTACCAATAATATCCTAATAGTATCATTGAGGAAATGAGTGCCCCTATCACTTTTTAAATTCAATGCGCATTTATAAATGTTAATAATGTTATCTCACAAAAACCTTACTACTATAGCTATTGTGCAATCCTTTGTATGCATCACTTCTACCTACCTTATAAGATAATCTATACAAGTTATAATTTAGCACAATCGATCCTACATGTGGGTGTGGAAATAGGACCCACAAATTCAATTTCCCATTTTTCAAAAGGTTCTACACTAGAAATAGGCCTCAAAGGCATTTCATCTCTATGCCCAAGCTTCCTAAGGTGCTGAAAATGATCACAAGCCTTATAATATTCTTTTACAATCCTTATAAAGTGTTTTCTACCATAGGCTAGCCAATAAAATATTGCATGTAGTAGTATTTCTTACATAATGTCCACTTACAATACCACCATGAGCTTCCTCCATAATAGCTTTGTGCTCATGCTCAAGCACACACCTGGTACAAAACTTCATCCTGGCCTAGTTTTTATAAGTCTCCACTAATCAACATATAGGTCGCGACATGTATAGAAAATTGCTTCTTCTCTAAACTCTTCATTTCTTCAGGTGCCACACCAATACACAAAAATACAATAATATATTCTAAGTTAGAGGGCATGCGAGTTCAATCTAAAAATTTGTGCATCCGAAATTATATCCTTAATGCTCTACATGTCCTCACCGATTTAATCCTTGATGAATGATCGGTCCATAATTTCTCTTACGGCTTAACCACCATTGTAAATTCAAATTCTTAAAATAAAATAATCCAATGAAATATAGACCCCTTTAAGATGGGATTGTTCACGAAGTACTACCGGACGTAATACCAACATTCTATGTGCCCACATTCTATGTGGATGACACACCATAAAATATACCTCCAATTGGACATCCAAAAATAGAGACGATGATTGCACCTCCATAGATGAATTGTCTATTTAATTAACCCCTAAAATTTATGGTAATTTAACTCTATCTATCACTACTCTACTTCCCAAACTAGCTTTCTTACTAATGATTTTCATAGAAACTAGAAAACCAAGCACAAGGGCTAGGTCACCAAGAGGGATCAAAAGCATTCCACATCCTTGTAGTTTCAACCAGTGCACTCTCATTTGAGATCGAAGAGGGTTATTTTCCATGCTTACCCAAATGGGGAGTTCTAGATGCTCTGGATCTATGTCCTCTACGTGAGCTCCAAATCCTTCACGAGCCATCTCTCTCCACAATGTCATTCATTATACAACTTTGTGCTACTTCTCTAGATCCCTCTCATGTGCCTCATTAAACTTAAGCCTCCTTTCTTCTCTCTCTCCCTTTTTCCACCGGGTCCACCATCTTTCACAACACCTTCTCCTGCTCCACATGAAATGGGGTTTAGCTAGCTATAGGACGTTGTTGCAAATCTAGGGTCATAATCAAGATCTTAATCGCTAAAGGGATAATGTGAAAATAAGATCCTCTAGGTTTGTGCAGGAACTGAAACTCAACAACCTCTAGATAGGAATAAGTAGAAAATGCGTACTCCAAAATGTATCTATTCAAAACACCACTCCACCAATGATCTACAATGTGTGTCCAAGTCAAATCAACATCATGTAGCACCTAGAATTCTTCATATGTCTAAACAACATTTGCTCTATAATTCTAATTTCTCTTCAATGTGTATGCTACTAGCCACTTGTACAACTCTATAGGAAAACAGAAAATAACGTCTCATTAAGTTCATTGTACAAATTTTGTTTAACCCACACACATACATTAAAATCAAGTCATGTGTTAAATCTATGAGCATACTCTTCCCATAGAATCTTTAACCAATTGTCAATGCTTTGGCCAAAGTCAACCCGATACGTCTTCATCATGTAATATCCTAGAAAATATCTAGAAAAGAGGTCTCGGAAATGGAACCAAAATGTAGTCTTTTATTTTACCAAACAACCTAAGGTGCCTTGGAACATCACTCGAGCAAGAACTGATTGCTCACCCAAAGTGCACAAGGGTACTAGGTCCCTCTTTATGGAAGCTTTATCAAGGAGTTAACATGAGAAGCACACACATAGATATATTCTAGATCCATAATAATAATGCAGTAATAAACCATAAATAGATCTAGATCATAACCATATACAAGAATCAAGATTAGGTTTACCATACAAGAACCAGTCATAGTTATGTCAACAACCAATATCCATCCATAAATATCCATTGTATTAATTACTGTAAAACATAGAAGTTGCATACATACATAGTAATGTCATCATAAGTCATGCGCGCCCATAAACTAGCAACATAACTCTTACAAAACATGGCTCTTTGTCCCTCTACGTCATGCAAATCAATACATATTTATAGGTAGTGGGTACTTTCCCTTCACTACTCATGCATCCTCAAAATAGGCTACATGCTAAGAATAGCCATGTGCCTTTACATGATAAATAAAAAAGCATGAAAGCTCGCTAATAATAAATTATCTACTACATATCTAATCCTATTAATACCTCCAAACTATGCATGTCACTTGATCTTTCACTTTTCCAAAATAGCCTTGCTTTGTCCTTAAGTATTCATGTTGATTCATGCCCTGCACTCAACATATATATTTATCCTTACCATGCAAAGAGACTAAGTTCGATATCATGCTTTCATGAGTGCGCCCTTTTCCACTAGAATTCCATGTGCATCTCCGCACCCTATGTCCATGCACCCAATCCTTATGCATCTTCAATACTTAGGCTCTAGTTTATCAACCCAAAACTTAGTCACACATATGTAATTTGAGATTATATTCACTTCTATACCTTATATACCACTTTTAATGCATCTTAACATTTCATAAATGGGCTTGACACATACCTTTCACTTGTGGAAGCATATTTACAACAATGTAGCATTGTACCTTTATACTCATTGTCTTTGAGAAAAAAACATTAAACACCTTCTTTATAAACCAAATCAACTAGACACAATTATAACTTAAAACTGAAATAACATATAGTTTTATATACCCTCTATATAGAATCAATAGCTTCACAATACACTTCTTACCTATGGAAGTACATGTTCTACCTCTTGTATATACTCTTGCACTTGTATAGACCCACTTTTACTCATGAAGCAAAAAATGTACCTCAGAATGTCCTATTTTCTCAACTCAAATCCCTTAATATCTTCACAATTGTATTAACATGTATTTTGATACTTAGGTTAATCTAGGATGTTGCAAATCAGCCCACATACCTATAGATACTTAAAAACCTGACCTCTTGGCATACTTTTCCTTGAAATCCCACACTTCCTTCTATAATTCATCATGAAACTCCTCATCATTTGAAATGATGTATGCGAGAAAAATAATTTATTGCTTAGAACACACCCTTAATATTATTAAACCCATACAAAAGAATTGAAGAACCTCAAAAGATAAAAATAGAGACTTATAGGCCTATACCTAGATAAGTCATAACACATAATTCTCTAAGAGTACACATGATAAAAGTTTCATACAATTTGAACTTCTTATGGCCATATAACAATTTTCAATAGTTCCAAATTATTATTCATGTCTTAAAATCTTTGAGAAAATCAAAAGATTCACTATACCTTCTTCTCGTCACTTATTTGCATACACTGACCATGAAGCCCTTGAAACACTTTGAAAAACACGTCTTTTTTCTAAGCGTTCATTTTCTCATAAGAAAAATACCAATTTTGGACACCCATTAGGCCATATTTCTTTCTCCATAAGCCTTTTATCATGCACTTGAGGAAAACATACCCATTTTTCACATTCTTCCCTTATCAATTAGGTCTTTAGCATTCTCACTATTAATTCACAATATTGTCAAATATTCCAAAGAATCTAAACAACTTCAAGGTTTGAAGCCACATGAATCTTGAGATCCACAATGTCTAGAGGATTTTTACAAATTTTGGACTTTCAAATCCACCATTAGCCCCTTCAAACTCCTTTTTCTTTGCATCTTTGCTCAAAAATCACTAAAGACACCTTGGTTTACACTTCACTGATTTGACTACACCTTTGCCATATACCACATCATCCAAGTGATGGTATGATCAAGTCATCATTTTTATGACCCAAAAATCTTCAACCATACATCGAGAATCATTTTCACCCTTTGAAACTCGTGACTCAAGACATCTTAACACATAGACCAACATTTATCCTTAGTTAACTCATGATGACCAAAATAGACTAATCAAGAAGAATGAATCCACTATGACCCTTGATCTTCAACTAGCTTAAGAGGTACTTTCATGACATCCCACAAATTTTACACTCATAGAAACATTTGAAACATGCACTTATTACTCATGAAAAACTCAAATACTTCATTTATAACTCAAAATTGAGACTTAGAGATACCACATACCACCATACAAGACAACATTGCTAGACACACACTCAGACTACAAGAAGACTCTCCTCATGAATTTATGACACTAAAAACCTCATATGAGACATCAACATGACTCTTACACACACTAAGTCATCTCAAACTGACAATATACCATGATAATGCAGACTTAGACTTCAAGAACATAGACATGTACTCATGAAGACAACAAGACTTAAAACTTGACTCTCACAATATGATCAATCACTTAGATCCACAAGAACTTTCAAAATTACTTGAGAAGACATACCTTGACATCATGGAGGAGACACACTTTGACTTAGACAACTCCCCCTCACTCCAATGCTTCATTTCGCATGGAATGTTTCAACTTTTGGGAATAGAGTTGCTTCTATCCTTTCATTCCTTTGAGAAGCAGATAAGGGTTAGGGCTGGGAGGAATACTGTTGAATGTCGAGAGGGTGTGTGCGTACAGAGAGAGAGAGATCAGGTCATTGCGAAGAACTCCTTTTTGTCTTAGAAGGACTACCTACAAGTAAGAATACAAGACCACCAGATTTTAATTGACAATAAATGAGGGAGGCTGCCTTGGGCCCAAGAAATATAAAACTTCCTTTCGAAGGTGGTCAGTTCCCTGCTAATATGAATTAACACAAATTCTAACAAATAAGCTATTGTCCAATTACAATTTGTTTACCTTGTTAGAACAATAGAGAAAGGGCTGGTCTTGGTTTAGAATCACGGTGACGATGCGGTCACACCGCAATACCGGATTGTTGGTAACCGATATCGGTAGGGGTAATGTTTTAGGGGCTTTTGGTGAAGGTTGGTTGTAAGGTGGTTGTGTTGTTTTATAAGGCTGATAAATGGGTGGGGTTAGGTAATGGGGTGATGAGAAGGACTTAGAGAATATGGGGGTGTTCTTGGGGTAACGTAAGGGTGGAGGAATGTGACTAGATGTAGTGTGTTCTTTGGGTAGTAGATCTAGGAATAGACTTATGATGGATGTGATTCAGAAGTTCAAGAAATGTTATTAAAAGGACATACAAGATATTACTTACTAATTATTGATAAGGATGCGAGGTCAAGAAGCTGTGATGACGATGGCGAGAACTTAGGTAGGATGACTTAACAATCGGGAGATGAGCTATCTTCCCTCTCGAGCGAATAGATGAGTGTCACGAGGCTCTGAGTTACTCGGTTGCGTAGTTTTTGGGCTTGATGTCCTTCTCTGCAAACTCTTCTTGTTTTTTTTCACTTGTCTCTGTTAGCCAAGTAAATTCTAGGATCCTTCCGATGACTTGATTTGGATCCACGAAAATCCCACCCTTTATTTTTGGTTGGGAGTGGTCATTTACAGGGAACCGATGGCGGTTACGTAATTAACGGCGGTCGAGTAGGAACCGGTATCGGTCAGGTCAAAGCGGGCTATTTTTAGTAAAATAGCCAGCTTTCCCTCCTTTCTCCCGAGGGATTAGTTGCGGGCTTGGTCAAGTCATTATGAGGTTGGTTTTAGGTGCGGGTGAGGAGTAATTAGTCATGGGTGTGGATGTGGACCAAGTTATAGGTCTTAATTAGGTTAGTTTTAGGGTTAAGACTAGGTCATGATGAGGTGGCGAAATGAGGTGGTAGGTATGGCGATGTGGATTTATTAATTATAAGGTAATTAATAAATAATTGTGTAAGGTTTAGGTGATGAGGTTAGGTTGCGAAATGAGATGCGGGGCACGGGGTCGTAAGACACAAAGTTGGTGTCTACATTAGCCCTTGTTGTCCTATAGCTTGTCTTTGTTAAAGCTACACAAACAATAATAAGAAGTGGTTATCCCTGTTAAGGGTATAGGTAATCCCCTCAAATCTATCACAGATTGAGATAGCGTGAAATCAGGGATAGGGTTGATAAAGGGTAAATGGTGTTGAGATGATGGTGAGATGGTGGGGTAGGTCCAAAGAAGTAGACGCACGTTGAAATGTAGTAGTGCGACCAGGGTACATGATTTGAAGAGCAAACCAGCAATTCATAGGCAAAGGTCGATAATTTATCCAAACAAGGGTGATATAATCCTGGTATCCAAGGCATAGGAAGTAGCTCCAGGGGATATAACGGGTAAGGTACAGGAATGTTTAGGCATGTTCGGCAGTACCAAATGGTTGGTTTGGTTGAGATAAATGTCACGGTCAGGTCAGGCAAAGTTGGTCGGTGATCAAGTCAAGTACCCTAATCATGCTAAAACATGAATAGGTGAGCTCGATTGAACAAAAAGCCACGGGATGGGTGGGTAAAATTGTAATTTGTTGGTGTTGGGTGAGGTGTTTGAGTGGTACGGCCTTGGGGTTGGGCCGATTTGTTGGTGGCGGCCTTGGGTCGGGCAAATGGTTAGTGCGGCCTTGGGTCGGGCCGAATGGTTGGTTGCGGCCTTGGGGCGAGCCTGATTTGTTGGTGGTGGCCTTGGGTCGGGCCAAATGATTGGTTGCGGCCTTGGGTCGGGCCAAATGGTTGGGTGAGGCCTTGGGTCGGGCCAAATTAGTTGGTTGTAGCCTTGGGTTGGGCCAAATTGGTGGTTCGGCGGCCTTGGGTCGGGGCAAATGGTTGGTTGCGGCCTTGGGTTGGGCCAAATGGTTGGTTGGGGCCTTGGGTTGGGGTTGGTTGCGGGTTGGTTGCGGCCTTGGGTTGGGCTAAATAGTTGGTTGCGGCCTTGGGTTGGGCGGCTAAATAAAGGGTTGGATTGTGAGTACGCAGTGGGAGAGTAGATGCGAGATTCCTGGTGCGAGAGAGCGTATTCATATGTTAGGTGGAGAGATTGGCAGATCGGTATATGTACCAGTATCGCCGTGGTGCCTTTGAGGATGGAGAGGCCCGGTTAGGGCGTCGACGATCATGATCATCACCTAGTTCGGGATGAGGCGCGAGGTCAAAATGTTATAGAGGTATAAGAAAAATAAGGATGTCGACCTACGCGTCGATGATCAGAAGATGTATTTTGAACATCTAAATAAAAGCTGAATATGTATGTTGATTTTGAGTTATGATAATAAGAAGGGTTGTGTTTGAATTTTTTTTGAAAAGGATAGAGATGAATGTTGGCAAAAAAGAAATACAAAAAAATATGTATATTTGGACACATGATAGGTTATGGTAGGGGCCATCAGCAGCTAACCTTGGGAGACACCATGTCTAGAAGTGCTGACCACCACCAGCCCATTACTCAAAGCAAGGAGGGGCCTCAAGCCGATGTAGTTCTGAAACCCTTAGGGCCGGGAGAGGTGAATTTGTAATTTAGGTATGTTTAGGCAATTTGGGGTTGGTAAAAATATTGATATTGGTAGGGTAAATGTTATTGGTGAAAAAGGAAAGAGGATAGATGGGTGGTATAGGTATAGGTGAAGCGAAAGTTAGCCTTTAGGAGTGGTAGGGGAACCATGTCTTGATTAAGATAACACATAATCCTAGATTCGAGTCAAAGAGGAAAAGTGCTCCATAGGTGAAAAGAGCTAAACAAACCACATAATAACATAGAATGAGCTTGAACCCCTAGGTACCGTGCATGACAAGAAGTCAATAGGTGAAAAGAGTTGTATAATCACAATATTGGTGTCACGTCACGTCCCTTGAGTTTTGTTGTTTAAACAAATGGTGAGGTGAGGTGGATGGTGTAGGCGAGTCGCTTAGAGAACTTGTTATAAAGTGAGTACTCGACGAAAGAGAACCTAACCTAAATAGACAAGTCCATGACTCAAAAGTTCTTTTGAATGTGACTTTTATTTTGTTGAATATAGGTGATCGATGTGGGAAGTATCTGAGGGATATGTATATATTTTATTACTCTTAGAGGTCTTCACAAAGCTAATCAAGGTGCGAGAAGCTTGGATAAAAAGGGTATAGACTGTTAAATAGTTGTCCTTAAAGGGGGATCTATTTATAGTAGAGATGCGGTGTTTGTGTATAGCTGTCCTTCGGGGAGCAGTCTATATATATAATAGCGGAAATAGTTTGGCATATAGCTGTCCTTCGAGGAGCAGTCTATATATAATTTAGAGATCTATATGTTCGTTTGGCATAAAGCATCTAGTTTTGTAGGAAGTTTGACTCAAGAAAATCCCATAAGTTTTTAATTAAGAATGTGTCATTTGAATACTTTGAAGTCATGGAATAGACTAAAAAGGGGAAGGCATTTGGAAAGGGAGGTGATAATCAAACCATGTGAGCTTGATTTTATTTTGAGATGTAGGAAACAAAGTGTATGCGGTGGTAAAGGAGCTCGAGGGGATGCTGCAAGGTAGATAAGAAGTGATATAACACTAATTTCAATAGTAGAATGGTCGAGATGCACGAGGCATTAAGGGGTTGAGCTCGGGTTTACCATTAAGTGAAGCTAAATGATAAGTGCACGATCCATAAGTGTTAGTGATTATGTAAGGCCCAATCAATTAGGAGCAAATTTTCCACGTTTGCTCTTTTCTAGTTTGGTTACATGTTGATTCTCTTTGAGGACAAGATCACCAACCTTAAAGGTATGCTCATGAAGTCGCTTATCATAAGCACACTTGATGTGTTTTTGATAGATTTGAAGGTGGTCAAGAGGTAAGATGGCGCTCGTCAAGAAGCTCCAATTGGGCTAACCGCTCTTGGTGGAAATCGTCATTGGTGAGAATATCCGAAGAGATATTCTTAGGGAGGGTATTTGTAGTTCGAGAGGCAAGCCCATGGAACCTCGGTCACCATATACCAAAGAAAAATGTGTGGTATTAGTGGAGGTATGAATGCTGTACGATAAGCCCAAAGGGCAAAGGGGATGTGATCATGCCAATTTCTTAGAACTCATTAACAAATTTCATGAGGATTTTGGTTAGGGTTTTATTAGAAGATTGCACGACCATTGGCTGTGGATAGTACGGTGATGAGAAGCTAAGTTTGATACCAGAGAAGTTGTTACGAGATCTTATAGCAACTTATTTTTGAAATATTTTCCATTATACATTATCGGGCGATGAGGAACACCAAAGCGATAGATAATGTGGTGGTTAATGAACTCTACAATTTTTTCTTTTTGGTTGAAATGAGTGGAATAGCCTCCACCCATTTTGTGTAATAATCGATTCTTTGTGATTATCCATCGGTGACGTTGCGAAGAGGGTGGATGAATCTCACAATAAGGTCTAAACCCCATTGTGAGAAAGGCAAAGATCTCGTGCGCACATGTAGTGGATGGCTAGGAGTATGTTGAAGGTTTGCATGTTGTTGACACATAACACAACGCTTAACATATTCGTAGTAGTCGTTATTAAAGTAGGCCAATAATAGCCTAGGCGAAGGATCCATTTGGCCATGGCAAGGCCGCTAAAATGTCCACCACAAATACCGTCATGGACTGTTGGATGGTATAGGTGACCTCCGCTTGAGTTAGACATCGAAGGAGGATGCCATCAAAGCCATGTTTATAAAGGAGTCCCCAGGCGACATAACGAGAAAACGTTTAAGAAAAGCACGTTTTGCGGTACTAGTAAGGTCGGTGGGAGAACGGAGGTTGTAAGGTAGTCGTGAAATTGGTGATACGGGTATCTGTGAATTAGCGAGACACATTATTTATCATACAAACAACGAAATTTGAGTAAGATGGGGCAAAGAGTTGTTGGACCAAGACGAAAATGTCAGAGTCAGTTGATGAAGTAGGAATTTGCGAGGCTAAGCAAGCCATAGTATCTGTAAATTTGTTAGTGGAGCGGGGAATGGTTTGGATAGAGTAATGAGTAAATAAGGTTAGAAGTGAATCCACATAGTGTTTGTACTTTTGAAGTTCCTCATTTTTACATTGGTAGATGCCCATGACTTGATTGACTACCAATTGAGAGTCACCGAAAATATTGATAGATTTGACACCTAAGTGTAATGCAACCTGGAGACCCAAAACTAGGGCCTCGTATTCCGTTGTATTATTAGTGCAGGGGAAATCGAGCCGGAATGAAAGAGGCATAGGCTCAGCGTCGAGAGGAATGAGAACAACACCGGCTCCTCGCCATGCGCTGGCATTTGGATCCATCGAAGAAGAGGGTCATTGGATACGACTCCTCCCTGAGTGAAAGAGTGGCGATGAGTTCATCGGGGAAATTAAAATTAGTAAATTGCACCCCAGGTAAAGGGGCTTCCGCGAGTTGGTCGGCAATGGTTTGTCCTTTGATTGACTTCTGGTGTATAAATTCAAGGTCGAGGTCAGCAAGGAGCATAAGCCATTGGGCGATGCGTTGGTTTAGATGAGGTTTGGCATACATATAATGGATGGGGTCCGTGTTGGTGATGATGAAAGTTTTGTGATTCAGGAGGTAGTGTCGGAGTTTGGTGGCCACAAATGATAGGGCTAGGCACAACTTTTCTACATGTGTATACCTAGTCTCATAATCTACCAGAGTATGAATGATATAATAAACGGCTTGTTCTCGATACTCGGAGTCACGATGTGCGAGCATGGCCCCTACAGCGTGGTCAGTGGCGGAAAGGTAAAGGTAGAAAGGGCGATCGTCCTGAGGTGGGATAAGCACGGGTGGCTGCAAGAGATAGGCTTTGAGAGCCTCAAAGGCTTGGTGGCATTCTTCGCTCCATTGAAAGGCAATATCCTTTTTAAGGAGGTGATGGAAAGGTTGACATCGATCCGAGAGTTGGGAGATGAAACGCCGGATAGATTGGAGTTTACCTTGTAAACTACGTAATTGTTTGAGGTTAGTAGGTGGGGGCATTTCTAGGATAGCTTTGACTTTAGATGGATCGACCTCAATGCCATGCAAAGAGATGATAAAACCAAGAAGTTTTCTCGAAAGGACACAAAGACACATTTCTTTGGTTGAAGACGGACAAAATATTGTAACAGGTGATCGAAAATAATGGTTAAAACATCGAGATGTTCACTGCGATGTTTAGATTTTCCAAGAAGATCATCGACATAATCTTCAAGAATAGTGTGCATAATGTCATGAAAAATATAAGTCATAGCCACCGATAAGTCGCACCAGCATTTTAAGGCCAAGCGGCATGACACGATAACAAAAGGTTCCCCAAGGAGTGATGAAGGTAGTTTTATGTTGATCGGCCGGGGCTACCAAAATTTGATTGTATCTCGAAAAGCCATCCATGAGAGAAAGCATCTCATGGCCCGCAGTGAGATCAACAAGTTGATCAATACTTGGGAGGGGAAGTCATCCTTGGGGCAAGCGAGGTTAAGGTCTCGGAAATATGTGCATATCGAAGTCCCCGTCACTTTAGTGGCAGTGCGATGTTAGAAATCCATTGAGGATAGTCGATAGGCAAGATGAAGGAAAGCAAGCGATCGTTGAAGCTCTTCTTTGACCAAGAGGGCAATGCGTGGATGCATTTTCTCGGATTTCTATTTGGTGGTTTGGAATCGGGTTTTAGGGTGATGTTATGGACAGCAATGTCGAGGATCAATTCTGGCATGTCGGCGTAGGACAGCGAAAGCTTGGTTGCGGAGTACGGAGAAAGGTAGTAAAGGCGACTTGTTACGATGCGTTAAGGGATTTGTCGATCTTCACAATGTGAGGATCCTCCTCTATGTGGATGTTAATTTCTATAGTAGACTCATTGACATGGTTTGAGTTTGAGCGATAGTAATGTGCATTGAATATAGGAGTCATCCGCACAAGAGTAAGTGAGGATGGAGTCGTCATCTTGGCACTCAACAACATTAATTGAAGGTGAATCCTCTTGATCATGTCGGATACGAAAGGGAAGAGAAAGCGGGTCCTCATTATCGCGTTGATAAGTGAGAGGACCTAGGAAGATAGCATTTATGAAAAAAAAAAGTTAGGAGGGATAGATTCGGGATCTATCGACTCTGTGGGTGATGATGGAAAAATGGGTGATGATGGTTCGGTAGGGGTGACATCGTCATCTTCCAGAGACAACTGACACGAGGTTCCTTCGGTGTAAGTGTTCCGGAAATCCGAGACCACTACGATCATTGTGCTTGCGTGTAGTTACGGGAATGATTGTATGTCGGCCTTGTTCATAAAGACCAAAACCAAAGCCTTTCCAAGCACAGCGAGTCAAGAAGGTGAGGGCGAAATGATGATTTGTTAGGTATTGAAAATCAGATTGGAAAGGAACCACACCAAGAGGAGGTTCAGGGGTAATGGAGGATGCGTCGACACCCCCATACGTTAGGTTGGTGCGGTAATGAGGTGGTCCGTAGGGGATTACTTCCCCCACACGACGGTCATAGGTAGGATGTGCATGTAACTGTCCATACTCCTGTGGGGTATGGAAAGAACTAACATTATATAGGCGGATACTCCCCCAGCGTAAGGCGTTGAAAAACATCTACTAAGGGGTCTGAGGTTGGGATGTTAGCTGCGGGAAAGGAAGTGGTATTTGCGATGGCGGTTTCATTGGTTGAAGGTGTAGGTGCGGTTGAAGTGGATGATAGAGGTGTGGTTGGAGTGGATGGTTGGGTTAGATGAATGGGTGTCTTGACTGGTACAAGCACATCATTAGGGTGATATAACATATTGCAGGTTTTGAAGGGGGGAGGATCAGCTTTTACAGTGTAGGACTTCCCTCGTACTCAAATTTTATGCATCATGTAAGGTGGAGGAACGCATCCCATAGCCGGATCGAGGCGGCCTAACAACATATTGTATTGGAACTCTCCCTCAAGGACATAGAAGAGTTCGGGTAAAGTACGTGGTCTACATGAATGTTAAGGATCACGGTGCCTAAGGTAGAAGTAATAGCATCATTGAATGACCCATGACATGATGGGGTTGGCACACATGTACGGCTAGAAGGGATATTCATTTGTTGGAAGGCTTTTGAAGAGATGATGTTTAGGCTAGTGCCCCGTCAATCATAACACAGCGTACCGAATGTCCCGGACGTGGTGAGATGAAAAAAGCGGTCGGGATCTTGACACAAAGTCGATAATTTTGTCTTTGGAGCCTGAGCGGTGAGCTTGCATGCGAGAGGCAGAAGTGGTTGGGGAGATGGGTTGTTTGGTGAGTGAAGCAACGTGATTGGGTGTGAGAATGGAGGTGAGGAAAGGTTTCATTAGGTAAGACCTCTATCCCTTGAAGGATTTCAACGAGAGCTTGTCGATGAGATTGAAGTTGAATGAGATCATACAGTGTCATTTTATAGGTGATTGGTGAAGCTGTTTGATCATGGTTCGGTGGGAAACTCCATTAGAGCGGGGTAGGTGGGTCCACGAATAACCACTTTAGGTGGTGGTGCGATCGGGATGGTGGACGGAGAAAGGGAGGCCGCAGGTGTGCTTTCTTTCGCTTTCCCATTGTTTTTACGCCTCGAGTAGCAACACTAATCATATTGATCTCGTGAATACGAGAGAGGAGGAAGACAGTATGGATAAGTCTGGTCTTGAGAGGTGGAGTTGTAATAATGATAGATTTTGGTGAGGTGGGGACAGGTAGTATAGGAGAGGGAATTGAAGCTAAAGGTTTCTCCCTTCGTAAGTTGTCTTTCTTAACTTTTCTATCGAGAGAGGTGGCCCGATGAAGTATGGCTTTCAACGCTTTGCATCCCTCTACATCATGTCTGGTGTGCGGTGGTAAGCGCAGATTTTAGACTCATCATAACCTATTGGTTGAGGTTTAGATGGGTCATAAGGTCTAAGTGGGGGTAGGGAAATGGTCGCATTCTCCACCAACATAGCAAGGATTTTGGCGTAAGACCCTTTGAGTGGGTGAGTCGAGAGGAAGATGAGGCTATTATTTAGGTAGATTACAGTAATGATGGGGTATGGTTGATTTGTATGGGTGGTGGTTTAGCGAGGGTTTTGATAATGGGTTTTAACTAAACGTGGCTTCTTTGGCGTGAAGCTATGTTTATTGGTTAGATGATGAGGCCACAAATGATGTGGTATCGAGAAAACAACCACGGAGAAATAGGAGTGACAATGAGAAACAAATCTTTTGATGATGGAATTTGTTTAGAGTTGATAGGTGGACAGGATACGCGGGGTGATGGTGTTGATATACCCTTGGATCTCTGTATGGGTGCAGAAGGCGTAGGTCGTTTTAAAGAAAACGCAGGAGGTATGATATATTGATGCAAGGTGGAGGGATGAGGTCCCAATATGGAAGGTAGGTGTGATGACGATGGTTTTAGTTGTGATAGAGACATAGGTTGAGGAGATTGAGTCTGTCTCCTAAGTGGATGGATGGCTTTATTTTTAGATAAATCAAGCCGCTTAGGTGGGTGTGTTAGACTGGGTATTGGTGAGGTCCCAAGCGTAGGGGAAGATTTGGTTAGGCTAATAGAGGTGGATGAGGTATTTGGTAGAGATGAGGGGGGTGAAGATGAGGACATAGGCATTTTAAGCTTCTGTAAACACTTCGGGTATATGGTAGAGGCGTCTGGATCGGTCATCTGCATTTGAGTAGAATATGGCGTACTCAAACATTCCCATAGGACTGTCATCTTCCGAGGGAATGACAAAGTCCTCACGTGTGAATAGGAACTTTTGTATGGAAGAAAGGTGGGTTGTGATTCCGGTCCACTTTGTGGGTGTGATATAGGGGGAAGATGAGGCCTTGTATCAATGGGCGTTAAGAGGTCAATCGGTTCTTTGAAAAGATTTAGGCGATGAAGAACTAATAGGTAGGAGGCGTGTTTGAGAGGATCCGTCATGTTTAAAGAATGTGGTGATGTCGGTGTAAGAGGTTTCTGTCTAAGGATGACAAAAGAAGTGGTGAACCTTCCTCTTGTGCAGCAAGTATGGTAGAAGGAGACGTTTGGGAAATAGATAAGTTAGATAACATCCGCTCACGAGTCTTGCGAGGATGTGGTATAAGAAGGCTCATTTGTGAGAAGGAACTCAGGTGGTTAATTCTTTGATGGGTAAAGGAAAGGCAAGGATTTCATCTTGTCTTGATGGTGATGAAGGGGTTCGGGTTCTGCGTTAGTGAAGAAGCTTGATTGAATTTTTTTCGATAGAGGCTTTTGGTGGGAGTCGAAAAGCTGCATGGATCTCATGAACACTCTCCTCGGCTAAGATATCTTGGTTTATATTCTTATTAGGAGAGTGATTCGGGAATGGTTTGTTGAAAATTTTCAAATTTCGGTTAGCGGGAGCGTTAGGATTATCGAGGGCTATATCTCTTGCATCAACCATTTCTGCACTATGTTTTTCAACATCTTGCGAGTTTTTTGTATTTGTGTCCCTTTACGCGGTGAAATTCTGAAGTCATTTTCTTTGTAAGAAGGTATGGCGCGAGTGGAGTCAAACCCGGAGTGAGGTTTAATAGGGAGGCAAGGTGAGAGCTCGGCTTTGAGTAATTTTTCCAAGATGACACCATAAGTTTCTCCCGAGGAGTGTAATTGATGGGCTCGGCTTTATACTTATAGGTGGTTTTGGTGGGGTATTAGACGGTGGTTGGGATTTGACCATCACCGCGTGCACTGCTCCTTTTGATTTGAAGCGTTGATGGGTGAGGATTGGTGGTGTTAGGTTTGTTGGTGGAATCTTGGGTTCGAAATTGGGGTTTTGTTGCTTGTGACCGCAATTTCTCTTCTCTAAGGCTCGAATCTCTAGTTTTGAGCCATAGTAAAAGCTTCGTCAAATGTGCGGAAAGTTTGAATTTGGAGGGTAGGGGAGATGTGTTTAGCGCGAGGCCACGTAAAAAGTTTGATAAGTTTGGCTTGAGGCAAGGCATACGTAAGTTGGTTGATAAGGCCCGCCATCGTCAATGAAATCTGTGATAGATTCGTCTTCAAATTGTCGGATGGCATAGAGGTCGGTGATAGATACTTTCTTGGCAATGTTAATGGAGAAATGATCAAGAAAGATTGGGCTAGTTGGTTAAAAGAGAAGATTGAGTCTTTGGGTTAAAGCACTTTGTACCACTCAGGCGGGTCTGATAAGGACATGGGAAAGGTGCGGAGTAGTAAGGCATCGTCGTGAGCAATTAGATAGCAGGCATGTCTAAATGAGCGCAAGTGTTGTTGAGGATCCTCCTTACTATTAAAAGCGAGTAAATTTTGGTAATTCCCATTGAGGAGGATATGAATGAAGGGGGACGAGAAGGGTGGATAGGCTCGACAAACTTGCTCGTATGTCAAGGCGCTACGACTTCACGAAAGCAGAAGCCTCAAATTTTGCATTTTGTCCATCATTTGTTTGATGAAATCCATGGTTGGATGAGTGATGGTGCGGTTATGGAAAATGGAGGCAAATTGGGCCAAGGGCCTCCACTAGACAATGGTGGCGTTAAATGTTGATAAGGTATGGAGGCGAATGTGTTGAGGCGGCCGAATAGGGATGTCCTATATAAGGCGTTGAGGTCACGGATACGTGTGTGGGAATGAAAATGTGGGCGGAGCTTGAGAAGGAAAGCTCGTGTGGATAGGTGGAGAGAGCAAGTCATGAACAAAATAGTCTGAAGAGGCGAGGTAGGAGCGGTTGGCGGTAATGACATGTGGGGCCCAAGATTAAGCAAAGGAAAGCCAATCATGTCGTATGAACCTCTGAAGCATTTGGATTGGGAGGCAGGGCTAAGGATGCGGCGAGCAAAGCGGAGTTATCGAGGCGGAGAAGGAGCTAAATGAGCGGCTATACTAATAGGCATGCCAACAAGGAGTTGACCGTCGGGTGTATGGTCAGGGGCATGAGACAAATAGTATTGTACAGTGCTAGGATTAGCATCCAAAAATTTGGCAAATTCCTTATCTCCTACTGAGGAATTTTAGGAACCTCACTTTGGTATCAGTAGGATTCCTATAGAATGTGAAGGGGTGATTCGGGCAAAGGCACGAGTAGGCATGTGAAACCATGGCGAAGCTTGCTTCCAGTGAAAACAACCATGGACAAGAGTACAGTAGGGTTTCAATCTATCGAGGAAGAAACAACCTCGAGAATGTTGAAATTGGTAGGTTCTTTGGTTTGTCGAGGAAGCGTAAAAAGCGATGCCGATATCGGTCTATGCTAACCGATGTCGGTTAGACTATATGCAAACGTCGTCGATTAACCGATGTCGGTATAATAAGACTAGTATAAGAAAATATAAGAAAATTTGTTGATTTGAGTTTTTAACAATGCTTAGTACATCTATCAAATTGTTACGAAGTGATAAGCTGAAGCGAGTGTATGAGAGAAAGCAAAGGGCGAAAACAAACAAGATACACAAGCAAATTAATGAGACTAACCCTAGGATTAGTGTTTATCAATTTGAGCTTATGCCCTTAGACACGAGAATGATGTCAAAATCCTAAACACAAGACTTAGGGAAATGTCAAGTTTGTTTTGGCTTATAAGGTTACCTCAATCGGGCGGAGGAATACCGGGAAAAGGGGGATGTTTGAGTTGTTGTGTTGATTATGTCATGATTCGGTATGTGTTGTGCGGTGAAAGTAAGATTAATTTCTTATCAATATCGTGGAAATCACACCCACGTGTACGACACATTACTTAATCTACGTTCACTAGTATTGAAAACAACAAGCAAGAATGTGATGCACGTGTTTTAAACCCAAATCGAAAATGATATTCGATGAAGCGAAGAGATGACTTGAACTAATGCAAAGATGTAAAAAAAGCAAGTTCTTTTACCAAAATAACAAAATACCTTGTGAATATCTTAAGAAGAAGAAAACAGCAAGTATGCTCCTATGTGAAAGCAAGCAAGAAAGAAAGAAACCGAAATGGGTCCCATCAAGGTGTGCCAAAATGTTTCGCACGGAATGTTTCAACTTTTGGGAATAGAGTTGCTTCTATCCTTTCATTCCTTTGAGAAACAGATAAGGGTTAGGGCTAGGAGGAATACCTATTGAATGTCGAGAGGGTGTGCGCGTACCGTAGAGAGAGATCGGGTCATTGCGAAGAACTCCTTTTTGTCTTGGAAGGACTACTGCAGTAAGAATACAAGACCACCAGATTTTAATTAGACAATAAATGAGGGAACTGCCTTGGGCCCAGGAAATATAAAACTTCCTTTCGAAGGTGGTCAGTTCCCCTGCTAATATGAATTAACACAAATTCTAACAAATAAGCTATTGTCCAATTACAATTTGTTTACCTTGTTAGAACAATAGAGAAAGGGCTGGTCTTGGTTTAGAATCACGGTGACCGATGCCGGTCACTGTAACCGGTACCGGTTGTTGGTAACCGATATCGGTAGGGCAATGTTTTAGGGGCTTTTGGTGAAGGTTGGTTGTAAGGTGGTTGTGTTGTTTTATAAGGCTGATAAATGGGTGGGGTTAGGTAATGGGGTGATGAGAAGGACTCAGAGAATACGGGGGGTGTTCTTGGGGTAATGTAAGGGTGGAGGAATGACAGTTAGATGTAGTGTGTTGCTGGGTAGTAGATCTAGGAATAGACTTATGATGGCTGTGATTGAAGTTCAAGAAATGTTATTAAAAGGACATACAAGATATTACTTATTGATTATTGATAAGGATGCGAGTCAGAAGCGTGATGGCGATGATAGAACTTAGGTAGGATGACGACAATCGGGAGATGAGCTATCTTCCCTCTCGTGAATAGATGAGTGTCACGAGAGCTCTGGTTACTCGGTTGCGATTTTGGGCTTGATGTCCTTCTCTGCAAACTCTTCTTGTTTCTTTCACTTGTCTCTGTTCAGCCAAGTAAATTTCGGATCCTTCCAATGATTTCTGATTCGGATCCACGAAAATCCAACCCTTTGTTTTTGGTTGGGAGTGGTCATTTACAGGGAACCGATGGCGGTTACGTAACCGGCGGTCGAGTAGGAACCGGTATCGGTCAGGTCAAAGCGGGCTATTTTTAGTAAAATAGCCAGCTTTCCCTCCTTTTCTCCCGAGGGATTAGTTGCGGGCTTGGTCAAGTCATTATGAGGTTGGTTTTAGGTGCGGGTGAGGAGTAATTAGTCATGGGTGTGGATGTGGACCAAGTTATAGGTCTTAATTAGGTTAGTTTAGGGTTAAGACTAGGTCATGATGAGGTGGTGAAATGAGGTGGCAGGTATGGCGATGTGGATTTACGAGGAGGTCGTAAGACACAAATTTGGTGGATGGACTGATATACATATGAGAAGCATAGTATAGGCATATAAATACCATTAGAACCTAAAAGATGGTCTTGAAGAGGTCTCAAGCCCTCTTAGACACCTATATAACCCATTCATCTTATATTTTCTCATATGACCTATGAGTTATGAATTTCCTTTAATCATCATCACCTCCTCGATGAGACACCAAGATATATTCTAGGCTCTCATGTCCCTCTTATACCATTATCATGTATCTTAGGCCTTTCAAAATTACATCCTTACATTATAGTACCTTGAGAACTCTTTTTTTCCTTGAATAGTCATGATAGAATTTTCTTGCAACATGACCAAATCCATTATAGTTATAACAAACCACATAACTATTCCTCTTGTAACCATCAACATGACTAGATGAATCATTCAAGTAAATACTAACAACATGGCCTACCTCATTGCACTTGTAGCATACAATATTATTTTCTTGCTCACTCTTATTGTCTCTCCATGGATGAGTATCTCTAGGATACCTACACTCTTTATCCCTATGACCAAATGCATTACAAGTATAACAATATCCATTGAAATTTCTTTCATACCTTGAGGCATTAGGTTGCCTAATTGGCCTTGATTTCACATTGTCTTTGTGACAGAGTCACATTCTTCTTATCTTCCTTGTTGTTAGGTTTACCTTACTCCTTTCTTGGAATGATGTCTTATTGTTTCACTTCCTTTCCTTTATATTCCTCTTTGAAACCCAAACCAGCCCTCTCACTTTCTAGTCTTTGTTCTGCACGAGTAGATCATCTAGATCATTTGCACTTTTCTCAAACTTATGAAAGGACATAGTCTTCTTGCTAACCTCTAGTAGCTCAACCCTTAGGAACTCTATATATTATTCAAATTTTGAACACACACTTTCTTTATCTTGTAAAATTAAGACTATAATTTACCTTTTCTTATAATAATATAATTGAATCATTTTTCTTGCACGATTTAGACTTGTACTTTTCTTATCTTATGAATCTTATTTTCATACTCCTTGACCTGAAAAATCAGATCCTTTGTCTCTTTCTCGGCATGCTTTAACTCCCTTTTGATTCCTTGAAGATAATATTTGACCTCTACTTAATCTTCATCAAAGTAGATGCAATAACACTGATATAAAATATCCTAATAAAGAAAAGACATCATTAAAAGACTTTATTGCATCATTAGACATGAATAGAACCTCATTTCCTACGTCCTCCTGATCTGATTTAGATTCATAATCTAAAACACCACTCTAGCATCAAATAATTAACTATATTCCTTTGTATAAAATCTTATTTTGTTTTTTTAGATAAGATAAAAAAATTTGGTTTTAAATGGGGACCAAAAAAACCCATACATAGAGGAACAAGTTTTCAAAGACAAAAACTTAAACAAGGCCATGAAGGAAGAGTCAAAATTACTTGACAACAGGCCCCCACATAGACGGGACAAACTACAAGAGTTTACAAATTTAACAAAGTTTTTTTGACCCCAAAGGGGTAGAAACAAAAAAACCAAACAGAAAAGGGAAGCAAAAGGTACGCAATTAGTTCACCGTGGCCCTACTATGGGATCTAGTACTTGGACCTCCATCCCTCTTGCCAGCCACCTTGATAATGACCTTTTTGGTCCATTGACAACCTCGTTCTCCATTTAGGTATCAACCTACTTGTCCCTCATTCCTTGCTTTGATTGGAGTCATCAACCATACCTGAGATATCTCCAAGCATTTGATTCCTCATTGTCAGATGAGCTCAACATCAACTTCATCTTTCTTTTCCCTCCTCGGTAGAAATTTTATCCTCATTCTTTTGTTCTTTTTCTTATGATCAAGATTCTTAAAATTCTTCTTACCTTTACCAAATTTGTAATTTTTATTTTTATGATTAACATCATTATCTTCATCATCATCTTCCTTTTCATGCCTATGAGTGTTAGGAATATTAATATTTACATGTTTAATTTACCAAAGCTACTAAATATTTTGGTTATATGGTTATAATATATTATTTTAACAACAATATATTCATAGAGGTTTATTACACCCATCAAACCTTTTACAATTATTTGTTTGTATAACTTCTTTTTCATAGGAAGTTTTTTTACATTCTTTATGGCTATGTAATAGCCTCTGTAATTTTCTCTAGAAGAATCCTTAATATATTATTGTATTCTACTTTTTACTTGTTGATTTGATTCTCTGCTACATAAACTTTGACAAATTTAAAATTTGGTATCATAGTAAGTGAAAATAAGTGTTAGATGGAGGCATAATTTTCTTGCAGAGACAAATTTATTTGTCTTGAGTTATGAGGCATCTGTGAGGCATCTAATATCTGATATCTATGAGGTGTTTGATATTTGTATTAAGAGATTCATGGACCATAACTAAGATGGGATCAAACTGATTCAAATTCATGAATATGTGCGGGATGTGTATTCAATCTTTCATAGATCTCATTCCTACGTGATATCTCGGCTGGTGGACTATTACATACAAGATTTTGACATCTTCCACAGGTCTATTTTGTTTGTGTAGTGAATTACTAATTTGAGGTGCATATGCAAAATCACAACTATTATCTGAGGTCATTAAACAAGTGGGAATATTATTCTATTGTGGAGTGTAGATATTTCTTGGAGGGTGTAAAAGATTAAGGATTTTTGAAGCATTCAATCATTCTAAAGTTGGTGATCTCCTACACTCCAATCTTGGTTGATAACCACGTTGCTGCTATTTCTGGTGACATAATTGATAACTGCGTTCAAATACCTTCAGATTCACATAACGTTCAATGTTTTGGGCATTGACCTTAATTAAACACCACATCTGAAGTATTGCAAACAATTTGATCATAAAAGTGATATGAGATTGCATTCTCCTCAGCTACACAATTACACCAAGATAATTCATGGGATATCTGTCAATATGAGGCTCTCTATCACAAATTTGGTATATATTTCTTTAACTTATTTCACCATGAGATAATTGGTGTAGATGCTTTTAGAGGAGCCAAATCATTCTGCATGCAAGCTACATCAATGCAATCATTTTATGCGAGCCCATGGTTTCTAGAAAGCACATGTTTTCATCATTGACATTCAACCTTGTCCTGATCACTTTGAATAATGTGCAATCAAATTGCTACGTGCATTACGTTAGGCGTCAAGGAAAGGATCAATAAAACATCTTTTGCATTAGACTAGAATTTTCATTCTAGTGCCTTAGTCTTATCTCTTCACATCAATGTTGAGTTCTACAAAGATGGAACCGGTTTTAATGCACACAAACATCATTCAAGCCTCGAGAGTTGATGTATACAATTCACAACTTCAACCGAGTCCTTTACAAGCCGTGAGGTTGACTTCCATGTGTAGAGAAACACTATACCATTATTTGTGTAAGTCTGTATGTATTGTGGTCTTTAATAAATGTCATTGTCTTTGTTAATAGTTTTAGTGGCCATTCTGTGTTTTTAGGTTGCATGTACGTTTATTTCATGTTTTGAGTCAATTCCATAGTATATATTGGTGTCTAATAAGTCAAAGTTGATTTGTATTATTATCCATTTGTGATGTTTAATATTTGTGGTCCAAAATCCATACTAAGTATTTAAAAATAAGTGTCAAAATCATATTTGAGATAGATTCATAAAATTGTCTTGTATCTGTGTCAAAAATAAAGTTCTTTTTATAAGATATGACTATAGTCCATAGTCATTATTAGTATAAAATTTTCAAAATATTTGAGTCATTTTATGTCAAAATTTTATCAAGAGAGTTTTTGTTAAAGTTTGTGTCTTGGTCATTTTGTAGTTGTCAAATATTGTAAAAACAAAAATTACTTATGGAGCGCATTTTAGTGTTACCCAACATTCAAAAGATAAATTATTTCAAATTTTGGGGGAGACATAAAAATAAACCCAATGTAGAAATTATTGAGCTTCATCAACACATTTTCAAAGTGAGCGGCGTGACGTTGGAGGTTGGAGGCATTAGAGGCTGGAGGAAAACCAACGACCTCTCGTCAATCACCAACGATGGGGCCACACAGAGCTATGGTGGCACATTTTTTTGGTGTGAGTACTTGTTTTTAGTTTTTCAATTGTGTGGTGTGGATTTCACTTTTTCAGTGTGGTGTGAAAAATAAGAGTAGATGTTCATTCATGTTCACATGTGTATGGCTATTCCTACATAATTCCCCAATGTAATAACATAGTGAAGAATAGATAACACAATGAAATGTAGCATCATGATTCTTGAAGAGGTTAAACAATTAGATGTGTTCTGGTTATACCTAGGTTTGTGGTTAGCCTCTAGAAAACCATTGAAGGTTGTTTAGATGTGTTCCTACTTGAGTTCCCACACTGCTAGGTCAGATGTATTCCCTAGAGTGAATGGTTGATAAGAAGATGATTCTGATCATGTTCCCATCCTCATCGGTCAGATGTGTTCCCAAAAGTGCATGGTTGATAATAATTTGATGTGTTCCTTCTTCTACCTTTAGTTCGAGTGTTGTACCAAGATCATGAGAAAGCACGGGTGGTAGGGTGCGAGAGGAAGTTCAAAAGTTGTTTTCTACCATGTAATCATTAAGTGGGGAGTGTTAGGAATATTAATATTTACATGGTTTATTTACCATAGTTATTAAATATTTTGGTTATATGGTTATAATATATTGTTTTAACAACAATATATTCGTAGAGGTTTATTACACCCCTCGAACCTTTTTGTTATTTTTGTATCACTTCCTTTTTATAGGAAGTTTTTTCCTATTATTATAGCTATATAATAGCCTTTGTAATGTTCTCTAGAAGTATCTTGAATATATTATTATATTTTGTTTTCTTCGGGTTGATTTGATTCTCTACTATATATACTCGACCAAATTTAATAATGAGAAAACTTAGTAGAAAAATGACCTACTTCACCACAATTGAAACACTTGAATGGAATTTTACCTCTATACTTACCAAATCCAATGTTTAATCTTCTAGCTACCTTAATGAAAGAGATCTTCATCTTCAATTTCAGGAGTAGTATTATCATCCTTCACCTTATTTAATTTATCCTTTATTTCATATTTGAATGTAACCTCTTTCTTGGTGGTTTGGAATCACCTATTCTCATCTCATAAGCAGTCAAAGTACCATTTAGGTAATGCATCTTCAAATTAGTCATAACATTTGCTTTCTTCTATGACAAATACTTTGGAATCAAATGTAGTATTTAGTGACCTTAGGACCTTTGAACAAAAACATATTCTTTTACGTCTTCACCTAACCCTTTCATGCTATTAACTAATTTTTCAACTCTAAGAAGATATGCAACAATAGATTCATTATCATTCATTTTAAGAGACTCAAACTGATTTCTAAAAGTTTTAAGCTTAGTAATTCTTACCTTTGAGTCACCTTCATACAAAACTTGTAGTTTCTCCCATGCCTCTTTTGTTGATTTTCAATGCATCACTTTTCCTAACTTAGATTCTCCAAGAGCATGTATGATAGCATTAAAATCCTTAGAGTTGATTTTATATGCCTCCTTTTCTATTTCACTAGTATGAGGAGTGGAAGAGGAGTATATCCATCATCCACATATTTCAAACATCAACCCATTAAGACATAATGTACTTCTTCATCCCAGGACTCTAAAAACATAGTTTGTTCCATTAACCAATGGTACCTTTTCAGTAAGGAGCCACTAGCCATTTGGGATTCAAGGATCTCCTTTCAAGAGGATCAAAATTCTCAAAAATACCTATTTTGATGCCAATTGTTGGAAACACAATAGATTGGGGGTGAATCATTCATTACAAAATTAAATAATATTTCAAATTGATTATTCAAAATAAAAACTTACTTAACCATACATTAATGTGTGCACCACAATCAAATATCATATATGCAATGAACCATGAGCAAGAGAAAAAAATACATAAGATATAAGTGGTAAACCATCGAGGGGAAAACCCCTTTGAAAAAATATTTATATTCATATGTGTTTCACTATTTTCTTTACGTTTTTTTAATGACAAAACAGAATACGGGTAATGGGATAGGAGGAATACCTATTAAATGGGTTGGTTGATGGTTGATGCATGCATTCAGACTTCTCAATCCAATGCCAATTGTGAGAGATTCCTTTTGGCTAGGAGGAACTACCTGTAATAGAAAACAAGACCACAAAAGAGAAGTTAAATGATATATGAAAGTGGACTCCTAGCATATGCTAGTTTTTGGGAAGTGTGATACTTCAGATGGGTCATCAATCCACTATTTAAAACAAATTAATGTGAGAAATAAGTAAATTCCTATTGTAATTGATATGATTTAGGTATCTCATTCAAGTAAACTAAGAAAATGCAATCACTACTGAGCTAGGCTATATTTGGATATGAAAGATGAGGTATACATCCAAGTCTTTGGGGGTGAGTGGGGGTTTGATTCTAGTTTATTTAGGTCAAGCTGGTAGGAGGTTGTTTGGCTATGTTCTTGGGTAGGGTATAAAACACAAATACCGATGTCGGTGCAGTATAGCCCGATGATGACATTTATGGGAAACCGACAATGGTCATGGGTAACCGTGTTAGTACGAGTTAGGTGACAATAATTCAATCAATCCTTACTATAGAGTCTGGGTGAGGTTAGATAGAGCTAAATAAGGGGATGGCGAGTCTGTGGGAATGCTAAGGGAACTCGAGAGAGATATAAGGGCCGAGGATAGGTGATCTAATAAATGGGTGGGTGAGATTTTTGGGTTTTTCAGAAAGAAGGCTATGGAGGGATGGGAATGTTAATGGAAGAATAATAACAGGAATGATAACCACTCTATGAACAAAATAAGAATGGAAATAATTAATGATAAAACACTTACCAATGTTGCAGGTCCAATGGTTGGGTGGTGGTGATGATCGAGTTGATGGAATGGGCTTGGTGCAGTAATGGCGCTTACAAGAATGTTATCGTGAGTGTGATGCTTCTAGTTCTATCTTGGTGCTTTGGATATGGATGTCTCGGTGTGTGAAAATACTATGATTCTACTTGCATGCAGCTCTCTTCTCATCCTCTTGCTCTCGAGAATGTGCTAACTAAAAAAACAAGGTTTCTTAGGTGAATAAAGCAGTAACGATGCAGTACGGTTGCAGGTTGGTGATGCTCGGTTTAGGGGTGGCCGGAATCGGTTGGAGGTAAGATTCCATAGGTTTACTAAAATTGGTATATCTTTCTAATTTCTTATGCCTAGTTAGATTGTTCTCACAGATTAGAACGAAAACTTCCCTTATAATGGCGAGAATGTGGTTAGAGATTTTAGGGATTGATTTTAGGGTTAGACCAAATATTATCTCATTAAGGCAAGTAAGACTTAGTTATTGTTGGTTATGGAAATATGCCAAGAATAGGTCTAGGGTGAGGTTGTTAGGTGAGTTTTCTAGGTGAGGTGGTGGGGTAGAAATTAAGATAATTAGATAATAAATATTGTGAGGATATATTACTTTGATTAAATCAATTAAATTAATAGTGGTGTGTGGTGGAAGGGGCCTTGGTTAGGTGAGTATGTTTGAGCTGGTTACTTGATGAGGGACTAAAGGGAGTGAGACCCAATTTTGGTGTCTACAATATGTTTCAAATTTAGTGAGGTACTAACCCCATAAGGAGCACTAACCCTAGTTTAGTAGAACTACAACCCTACAAGGAGCACCTTGACTCCACTGAGGAGACTACTGACCCCCAAGATGATAAAAGAACCACTCAATAAAATTATGAAGAAGATGTCTGATTTATTTTATACTTCCCAACTGATATATTTCACAAATTCAACTCACATTCCTTTAAACAATTGTTCACACTCTAGGTCCTTAATCTCTCACAATTTTGCTCTTTCTTAACTTCTCAATTCATTAAAAACTTGAACTTGTGATTTACGTAATTATTCAACCTTTCACAAAATTTATCAAATCTCAAATCATTTTCAAACATATGCAAAACTCTCACTCCTAGGTCGCACTTCTTTCACTCACATAACTAGCTCACAAAAGCACCCAAAACCATGCTTTTATAAGCTCTCCTTCATTAAAATTAAAAATATATAGGTTTACCTCCTATATCTTGACCCCATTATCTTAAAAACATAGCATAAAATTTATCACAATAGTCAAAAGTGACTCAAGTAGTTCGACCTAAGCTTTGCAGCCACTTACCATACACCAATAAATCTCAAAACCCCATCATTGGAATGAGAAAAAAATACCCTTACACTTAAACCATGGTTATTTAAGCTCCATAATTCACCATACATGAATAATTTAACATTTAAACATCATCCATGGTTGTAATTAACTTGAAACAATCAAATTATTTCATTTAAAGGGCTCAGTGGCTCATTACCTTCACAAGACACCTATTCCTAGCAAACTGAATCTGCCTTTGGGCCTCAATAACCCTCAAGATTAACTCATCCATAGAATGTGACCAATAAATTGAAATCCTAGAAACTTTAGAAAACTTCTAATAAAGTTACAACTCATGAAACAATCATATGCCTAAACAACATTAACGTTTGTCTTCACCAAAATCATTTGCCCAAAAATACGTTTTACAAATAAAACTTGTTAACAACATTAATGAAACTTTAAAGACCTAAAATAAATTAAATGGATGAAAAATTCACCCCTCTTCACTTTATAGGTGATATAAATCATCACCCAATCCATTTCATGCACTAACCAACTCAATCTTTCAACAAAAGTAGTTTTTCCTAAAAAGAAAGAAACCTTCTTGCTCACAAACAGATAGAGTAAACCTTATTAAATAAAATAATCATGTATCAAAAATTATACCATTGGAAATATATCTGAATTTACTTTCCATAAAATATTGTAACTCCTTCTAACTCTAAGTGGAAGGCCTTGACTAAGGTGATCTCTGCAAACATGCACAGAACTACCCCAAAACTACCCTTTGACCAGTCAACATAAATGAAGCATACTTGACCATTTAAATACATAATCATGACCTAAAAACATCATTTAAATAAATGATAACTCACATGCATCACATTATTTTCATTAAGTTTGTAACTCCTTTTGAAACCCTTGTCCCAAACTAAGCATCTTAACAAACATGCCTATTTGAGTGGGGTAAACTCATCAAGCACAACCTATATCATACCTTTCTGGAAACATGGATTATTCATCTAAATTATAAAACCATCATCCATTCACTATAAATAAATTATTTCTAATTAGGAAGAAAATCTCTCAAATCACTTTCAAGTTAGGCTTTTTAAACACATAAGAGTTCTTTACCTTCTTAATGTTTGTTCATAAACATTTGCATTTATGAGATGACCTCATTAGATTTTTTTTTTTAAACATTATAGACTCAATTTATAAACATCACTAAAATCCACTAGGTCTCATTCAAAGCACACAATTCAAGGTGAGAATCGAAGACCCAATTCGAGCTGAATGACCTTATTCTTGGACATGTTTAAAAAAAAATTGACATAACATGTAAAAATAATCATCATGGAATCCTTTAATTTTTCCCATTGGCACCATGACACACCTAAATACATCTCTAATAATCACCATGTCACAATAAACACTCCCATCTCTCCATATTATCTCATTTCATAGCTACCCCTTAGGGTTTTACCTTTGTAAAAGGCTAGAGTCAATTGAAAAAAACCTCATAACACATCATGAAAACACTCCAAAATGTCCTAACATACTGGTACATCATGAATAAAATACCTACATGAATACATGATCTCATATAGCTCCACAATTCAACCTAATGCATTCTAACTACCATACCTAGTCAAGCTTTTTGAAACATGGTCACCAAATATATCACCACTGAAACTCATGCTTGAGTTCCAAGAACTCTCAATATATACTCTCCATCATTTTAACATGCTTCTCGAGTAAAGAAGAACATATCACCATGCATTGTTACCTAGACTAGCAAAAAGGTCACACTGAATAGGCTTGAGGAAATGAACAAACAATCCTCACTAAAGCACTGATATCATCATGAACACATCTAAATCATCATGTCATCATCATCCTTAACGATATGACTCCACTCCAGCATCCACTATTTCTTTGTGGGTTTTCATTCATGAAGCCACCTGCAACATCATGTTAACATCTTATTGTCTTTTAACCACGATTCCTTCCTTTTTTGTAAGGCATCTAAATAAGGAAGAAGTTTCCTAGTATAATCTGATATAAATGATGTTATTATTCCTTCCAACATTGTAATTTTGGGAACACCATCAACATATAAAATACAATATAGTATTGGTCGAGCCCATAACTCGGGATGGAGTCGACACTCAGAGATTTGCACTCTAGAAATGGTAAATAAAAAAAAGCTTATGATTTCTTGAATAATACTCGAAAATAGAAACATATGATACTTGATAGAATCTTCAAAAAACCCATGTATATCCAAACAAGCACCAAATATTTAGTGGATTCACCCAATAATGGTGTTATTGATGAATAAACAAATCATTTAGCTCATAATATTTGAAAAAAATCATCAAGAGAAACTTCTTACATACAGGAAATATAATAAGTTTTGTTTGAAACTCACTCTAGGTCCCTAGAAACAACACTAGAAAAGTGTTGAAGATGTTAATGGGAACATAGGGTGTGCAATAACACCACTAACTCATACACTTTGGTAGTTTTAAGTAAAACCTTGATCCGATTACATAAACCTTTGATAAACCTAAATTTTATGAATCGATTCATTGGAAATTACGTCAAAGCATGTTGAAGGGAAAATATACATGTAAAAAATGCCACTAACTAAAATGGTTTGAATTATTCATGATAAAACCATAGAAATGGTATCACAAATAAATAAATACAATTAAGTCCCCAAAATTATTGCCAAAGGTTTGTTGGTTCTGATCTAATACCCCTAACATGGAAAGGAATGGGAAAGGAGGAACAAATAAAAGATATACCTCTAATGTGTCATGTTGTAGCCATATATAAGTCTATAGTGTATGTCTTGACCATTCCTTATGGGAATGACATAGAGGTATTATTAGTGATGCGAAATCACAGCACCCCCTGGACGTGCATCGGGCTTCTAGGTTGATGTTCGGGCATCGGTGTGATTGCACAACATGAATCCCTTTCTCCAAGCGTGGGACTTGTAAACCAGAGAGGAATCTCCGAGAGAAGGTGCAGTTCTGCTCTAAGCTAAACTCCTGCCACAAGCTATTCCAGTGCGAGGCAAGCTAATCTAATCCTAATCTAACCGTGCGAGGAGGCAGAGAGAGAGAGAAAGGAAAAAAAAGCAAAAGCCTACACTAAAACGGTGATACACCGGAGAAGGAGAATGTTGAACATCTATCAAAGCGCCATAGCCAGGACAAAGAGAGGTGAGCCATTGGGAAGGATGGATAGAAGCATCACAAACCCGAGGATAGATTTCACCTGAGAAAATGTCCCAAAACTCCATGAACACAGCTCCAAAGACCTGCAATGAACATTCAAGCATGCACAGACACTGCTGCAGTGAAGAGAGGCAAGCGAAGACAAGCAAAAGCGAGAGAGGATGGACGGATGCATCACGAGAACACGTTTTGTTGCTCCGAGAGGTTTGCAGAACATCATTCCATTAATGGTAAAAGGTAGGAATGCCATTTGAGAGAAGGGAGGAGGTTCGAACTCCATTTAACCTAGAGAAGAAAGAAGGGAGGCGGAGCAGAAAGAATGAACAACTCTTTTTTAAAATGAGCCAAATACGGCTTTTACATTGCATGGGTCGAGCCAAGGGGACGAGAAACATATAAAGGCATGGGAGCCCATTCTTCTGATTTGCTGAGGTGCATTAAAATCGGCATGGGGAACCGCTACTTTGTCGTGATTTTACAAACCCACTTTGCCTGTCACTTGGCCGGATTACGGGAGAATGCGACCCATTACGCATTAAATTTGGTCATTTGGAATGTCATTTACAGCCATTATCACGCATCAGAGCCGTTTCTCAATTTTCTCTCTTCAGACCACACCAAAACTCGAGATTGATCCCAGAATCATGTGAGAATTTTATAAGCTTTAGTTGATATAAAGGAGCGTACAAATCCGAGCTCTGGATCGAAAGTTATGGAAGTGCGAAGTTTTAGGGCACAAGCGAGTGTGGCGTGTTTTGAAATCTTTCTCAAGTGCGCTGCCACGTGGATGACACGTGGCACGCTCTGATTGGATGAGCAATTCTCTCTCCTCAAATCTTTCATGGGCTGTCTTTTTTTGAAATTTCCTTGTGGGCCCAGACTTGGACATGTGGCGCCATTTCATTAGTTCGGTTGATTGCTTTCGATAACTCGTCCCTTTGACCTTTTGACCTTTTCTCACAGCGAGGACACGTGGCGATTTCATTGGATTGGTCTTGGCTCTTCGCGTGCAGCGTACTTTGCTTCCCATTTGTCTGGATGTCCCATTTGATTTTGGGCCCTTGTGCTCATTTCGGCGGTTCGGGCATTTCGCGTCCATTTGTCCCGAGATGTCCCATTTGACTTTGGACCCTGCGACTGGACTCTTTTGGTAGGTTCGGGCGATTTTGCCGCGTCACTTTGGTTCGGGAATCACCTTTTGGCCTTTGTAACCCACGCCTTTGCGTCCCTCGGCCGTCTCTGATTTAGACATTTTTTGGCTCGGTCGAACCAGCATTTCGCGCCCACCACGTACTTTTGTCCCAGTCATGTCCTGTTTGCTGCCCGGGCTGTTTGTGCTTACTGGCCCGGCCGGTCGATTGGCCTTTGTCCCAAATGTCCCGTGCTCCCTTAAGGACTAGGACTTAGTCATTTTTATTTTTCTGGATCAACCTACTTGCCTTCTGCAAGCCTCTTTTGCATTTTCTCAGAGCTTGCTCTTTTCCTCTCAGAGCGGGGAACTTAGAAAATATTTGGGGACTCTAGCAAACATGATTTTTGGCCCTCGAATCGATCAATTTCACGGGACTTGAATATTCGATGCATGTTATCAAAATTACCCGAGGGGTGAAATTTTGACAACGGTTTGGCGACTCGGCGGGGTCATCTGCTGCTAGATGAATGAGACCCGGTAGCTGAAGCATCCATTGGGCATGGAGTCATGAGTTATTGACTTGCAGCTGATCTAAACTTTAAAAACCTCCCCTGAGCCACTTGGAAACCCATTGAACGTGTAGGTGTCTTCACCAAGATGCCCTTTGAAATGAAGCGTGCAAGAGCAAAACCAGCAACACCAAAACTATGTACAATTTAAAAAATCATACATGCCCCAGAATGGAACATGCTGAGTGTGCCTGAGGACTTCTTTCTACTGAAAGCAAATCTACCTACTCTACTCTGAGCTGGGAAGCAAAGGCAAGCTAAACAAACCCTGATTGGTTGTGAAAAATAGCTTCCTTTCTTCAAAATTGGCAACCATGCAATTGATTTGTTGATCATGGCTGTTTGGATGGATGGAAAATCAACAAGAAGCTGGTCTTCTATCCGAATCATCAAGGTATCGGTTGAAAAATCCAATACCTCTTTTAGTTTCTCTGCATTTGGATTGGAGAGGTATGGCGGCTGATCCTTGGTACTTTGTAGCTCATCCTCATGCTCGAAGCAAGCATGACTGGTTGTGGCTTCTCCTTTGGCTCAGTAAGCCAAATACTGATTGGGCAAGGTCTGATCCATTTGATATGCCCATTGCTGTGATTTTCAACTCCGAGAATGGAGTCTTCTTGTAGACCCTCTTGAATGGATGATGTGGAAGAAATGGTGGAACCCTTACATCCTTTCTCTTCCTCGATAAGAAGAACATGGAAAATCTTCCAATCTTGATCCAAAAAGAGCTCTTTTGTAAGATGCGAAAGCTGCAAATGAATGAAAGCTCTCCTTCATGGCGAGCTCTTGTGTTTGGAATGTGGATGATGAAAGAGAAAGGTGAAAGCTCAAGCTGGCTCTTCTCCATCAAAGCAGATCCTCCAAAGCAGCAGTAATGCATGCCTCATTCTTTGTCCTGCTGCTCGTGTTCAACTTCCTCCATGGTGTCCTCTTGATCTGCTGACTTGACCACCATGGTTTCCTTCACTTTCAATATTGAGTTTGAGAGATCAAACTCCTTTTGATAATAGAACTTGAGAGAGATGAAGTGGAAAGAAGAACTGAAGGTTCTCCACCTGTGCTTTGCTTTGTGCTCAAAGCCCTTGGATCTTGCACTTTTCTCCTCCATGACTAGAATGTGCTCCTCTTCTTTTGGATTTGGAGCGAGACTTCTCCTTCCTCCAATGTTTGAAGGCAATCTTGCTCTTGATTGAACTCTTCCTCCAGCATGAAGTTTGTCAAGTCAAACTCTTCAATCTGCTGCTCTAGAGGACAAGTTGGGGCTCTGAGATCTTCTTCTCTGCTGCAACAAAATCAGTCCTAACCACTCACCATTTGTTCTCAACCCTAGCCTCTTTTTGTAGGCATGACCATGAGGGGATCTTTGTCATCCCAAATTTGGTAGCCCAAACCTTGGTATCATCATTTCTTTTCTATTAGGCTCCTCTTCTTGCTGTCCTTGATGACTGATTTTTCGCAATTCCCTCTTCCCCATGAAATTGGGAATGCAAGAGGAGGAATGGGTTGAAACTCAAGACTGATTTTACATTTTTGTGGTGGTGGGCGCGGTGAAACCTCTTGTTTCTTTGGAGGAGGGGTATTTTGTTAGCTCTTGTGGAGGATACCTGTTTGGAAGGAAAAGAAAGAAGAATCGAGATGGGGTGGAAGACTAGGGGATGGAGGATGGATTCAACACTTGGGGACAGCGAGATGGAGGGTTTAAAATTTGCAGGTCCATGAGATGATGCTTTGCTTGAGTAATGGGAAGAGAGAAACCAGGATGATGGTGTAGAACTTACCCATTGACAAGGTTGTTCAACCACCAGTGTATAGGCCTCTATTTCTTGTCCATTGTGCAAGTTGGGGTAGCATCTTTATCATGAAGTCAAGCTTCTCACGAGGGCTGAAGTGTCTTGGAAAAGGTCCTCCCCATGGACAAGAGTGCTCCACGTAACAGATTCCAGCTCATTTGTCTGTTGCTCAGGCTGCGAAACATCTCCACCTCCATCTTTTGGATTTTCTCAATGAGACCAGCATCTTGGATCTGATGGTCTTCATTGTATACGCATACTCTTGCTTCTTGGAAAGCTCCATTGTAGCCAAACTAACTTTGCAGTCTGCTTTGCATCATATGGTATGCATGCGATGATTTGGAGGATTTGCAAAACGTGTTGGAGGTGGAATATACCTTATTGTTGTTGATGTGAAATCCATGATGGAAATGAAGTCATGATTGCACAACTTCATAGAATGGAAAAGAATGAAAGGGGGCGGAAAGAAGGATGAATGAAAATGGATGGAAAAATGGAAAGGTAACTTCTGTAGAAAAATGGGTGTTGATCGGATGGAGTCGCGAGATGTGTTTGCGAAGTGCCTCCAAAGTGAAATCTTCACGAGAACACATCGACTGCAAAAGATGAAGTGAAAGACCTCTAAGGTCCCATCAGTGCCCGCAAGCTAAGTAGCAAAATCAGCACCCCTGGATGCGCATTAGGCTTCTAGGTTGATGTTCGGGCATCGGTGTGATTGCACTGACATTGGAATCCCTCTCTCAGCGTGGGACTTGTAAGCGAGAGAGGAATCTCTAGAGAAGGCTGGTTCTGCTCCAAACTACCTGCCATACAAGCTATTCCAGTGCTGAATGCAAGCTAATCTAATCCTAATCTAACCGTGCGAGAGAGAGAGAGAGAGGAAAGGAAAAGCAGCAAAAGCCTACACTAAAGCGGTGATACACCGAGAGAAGGAGAATGTTGAACATCTATCAAAGCGCCATGGGACAAAGAGAGGTGAGCCATTTGGGAAGGATGGACGAAGCATCACAAACCCGAGGATAGATTTCACTGAGAAAATGTTCCAAAACTCCATGAACACGGCTCAAACCCTGCAATGAACATTCAAACATGCACAGATACACTGCTGATGAAGAGAGGCAAGAAGAAGACAAGCAAAAACGAGAGAGGATGGACGGATGCATCACATGAGAACAAGTTTTGTTGCTCTAGAGAGTTTGCAAGGAACATCATTCCATTAATGGTAAAGGCATAGGAAACACCATTACGGAGAAAGGGAGGAGGGTTGAACTCCATTTTTAACCCAGAGAAGAAAAGAAGGGAGGGCGGAAGGAAAGAATGAACAACTCTCTTTTTAAAATGAGCCAAATATGGCTTTTACATTGCATCGGTCGAGCCCGAGGACGGAAACGTATAAAGGCATGGGAGCCCATTCTTCTGGCATTGCAGAGTGCATTAAAGCGGCATGAGGAACCGCCTGACCCATACCTGTCACTTAATGACGGATTACGAGGAGAATGCGACCCATTACGCATTAAATTTGGTCAGCTGGAATGTCATTAAGCCATTATCACACATCAGCACCGTTTCTTGATTTTCTTTTCTAGACCACACAAAACTCGAGATTGATCGAGAATCATGTAGAGAATTTCATAAGCTTTTAGTTGATATAAGGAAACATTACCAAATCCGAACTCTGGATCGAAAGTTATGGAGTCTGAAGTTTTTTTAGGGCACAAAAGCAGTGAAAGCGTGTTTTGAAATCTTTCCAGCTCTGCCACTTGGATGACACGTGGCACGCTACGATTGGACCGAGTAATTCTCTCTCCTCTAGTCTTTAAATTTGTCTTTTTGAAATTTCCTTGTGGGCCCCTTAAACTTGGACACGTGGCGCCATTTCATTGGTTCGATTCGGCGCTCGATAACTCGTCCCTTTGACCTTTTGACCTTTTCTCCTGTGAGGACACGTGGCGATCGATTCGATTGGTCTTGGCTCCTTCGCGTACTTCACTTCCATTTGTCGGATGTCCCATTTGATTTTGGGCCCTTGTGCTCATTTCAGCGGTTCGGGCATTTCGCGTCCATTTGTCCCGAGATGTCCCATTTGACTTTGGACCCTGCCCGGACTCATTTGCGCCAATTTCCAAGGCGGTTGGGAATACGGTTTTGATTACAGCCCTTTTGTCCTGCGTCCCTCTCAGCTGATTTGATTAGACAATTTTTGGCTCGGTCGAACCAGCATTTCGCGCCGCCACGTACTTTTGTCCCAGATGTCCCTGTTGCTTTGCGAGAATTTGTTTGTGCTTACTTGGTAAGAAACCCATTAGCCAGTTCGAGCCTTTTTGTCCCAAATGTCGGCCCCCAAGGACTAGGACTTAGTCATTTTTATGATTTTTCTGGATCAACCTGCACCTTCTCTGACCTCTTTTTGCATTTTCTCGGAGCTTGCTCTTTTCCTCTCGAGACAGGGGAACTTAGAAAATATTTGAGGGGACTCTAGCAACATGATTTTTGGCCCCAGGAATCAATCAATTTCACAGGACTTGAATATTTTGATGCATGTTATCAAAATTACCCAGGGGAAATTTTTGACAACGAGGTATGTGACTAAGGATGTGGTTGTTATCCTGCTACTTTATGGGATCTTGAACCAAGGTGAGAGAACTTGAGTGAGCTGGCAGAAGAGATATGGAGATATTTATGTTTCAAACTTTCATCATAATTATTAGAACCTCAATATGAAATAAAATGTAATCACTAAATGGAATTCTCATTCAAAATAATGGTCACAAAATTATTAAAAATACTTGATCCTTAAAACACAAACCATGAAGATAGATAAAATGTGACCTCATTTAACCAATCTCTAAAGAAAATGTTATTGACAACTTAGAATATGACGATGATGGGATACTAAAGTTCATAAATCATAGAAAATAAACTTGAAATATGTAGATTAGGTAAGTTATTTTCAAGGGTAGAACAACATGGTTCTTAGTTAAATAAGGTTGGGGTGGTGGATCTGGTTGGGGAGAAGCATAAAATATTACCATTTCAACATGTTTCTTTCAAAATGTAGAGAAACAAAATCAAAGAGAACATAACCTTAAAAGAGGGCATTTTCATTCATTAACAAGAAGAATTCATACAAAAATTTCCACATAACCTCTAAACCTTTATGTGAAACACTTGTGATTGAATCTTCTCCTTCAAAATTCTTGTTATATCAATTCATAACACCAAGATACACTTAAGAGTTAGTAAGTAGCCATTTCCAAAGTAATATTACGAAAAGGATATTAAAATCAAACAAACATTGTAAAGTAACACTATAGAAAAATATTCATTCAATGACAAATGCTATGAAATAACCATAAATAAATCCTTTATATTTCATTTATTGACAAGAATTAAAAGGAACGATAAACGAGATGGGTACCTGTGCCAAGAACTTATTGATTCTAATCGAACACCATAATGAATAAGATGAAAGCAATTCATCAAAATAATTTTACATAAACCTTTACAAAAAAATGAGCACCAATATCATATATTATTATGGAACTCAATGAAATATAATGAGAATGAGCCTTGCTTATATAGGTAAGGAATAAAAATTTAAGAACTAGTGAAGATTAAACATCTGATCGATCCTAAATTAAGGAAAGAACTAGTCAAGACCACAAATTTAGGAAAGAACTAGACATCAAGGATCTAGTCAAATAACATAGATTAAGGAAAGAAATAGCCAATACCATAGATCGAAATAAATACCACCTAACAACTAGATAATATCCCCCTAATATCTAAATAAGATAAAATAAATATCCACACACATAAGTAGGTGAGGATAAATCTCTGATAAAGGTAAATAAAGTACCTAGGTAGAACATGAGCTAAGGTAAATACCTCTACACTTACCCCCTCAGAGTGAAGATAGGAGCCCAAAATAAAAGTGGCATAACCACGGTATGAGTCCCATAAACTAGGCTCACGATGCGGTACTCATGTCTGATAACTTCTAGGAAAAAGGGATGCCGCTTGGTACCCAAACTTACATAACAACAAAGTATTGAGAAAAAATCACTGTAAAGGCATCCGAGAAGCTTGGCTCAAAAATTGCACAATGTTGAATAATTTTGGTGTCTTATTGTGGTTTTAATCCTTTCGTTCGATCAAAAAATCAAAAGCGATTGACCATTTAGGCTTCACTGAATAGCTCCATCATACAAATTTCTGACATTAACTAAGTGATGTTGAAAGTGTAAAAGAACACTAAACATAATTTGATAAAATGCTGCAAATAAGTGTGTTACAATCTAAGAACAATAACCAAAGAAACAAGGAAAGGACACAAAATCTAGAGTGTCACGATCGAGAAAAGTCAAGTTGTAACGAGGAAAGGACACCTGGCGAAGAATCATGATCGACACCACACCCTCTCATCTTTGTTGAATGGGTGGGTGACACCTTATAAATTGTATGAGTTGTCAAAACAAATACTTGAACACTAAAAAACTAACAACCGGGAATCACCGAAATAGATCCACCACAATGAGAGGCTCCATTAACATGTCAAAAGTGTCGAAAATACAGAGTGATACTGAAAATCTCTCAGTGAAGCAAAGAGGATATGCACTATTACACTCCGCAAAGAAAAATGTTTAAAAAAAGGCATTATAATGTAGAAGGTATAGAAAGTGGAGCAAGAGTTTGAATGGTGGAGGAGCCATGCCTATAAAATCCCTCTCAATTAATTCCTATGTCTTTGCCATGAGTGATGGATATCTACCCCCAATCAACATGTATGGATGAAGAATATTCTTGCATTATGACTTGGTGTAAAATGCATAATGGAAGTGCATCAGATGGAAAATTAGAATGTGTGTTAGGGTTAATCATGCCTAAAGATGAATTCTCAAGTTTCTCAAGCCTAAGTGAAGGTCTGAAACTCATGTGTTACTTTCGTGATCCTCGAAAAAGTTGAAGCGAAAAAAAAATAGAGCTTTATCGATGATGTGATCCCAATGAAGTACTTGCTTGAAAACCAATGCCATGGTGAGAATTCCACTTAACATGTGGAATAGGGGAAACAATACCTGTGAATGTTTACTAATACCTCGATTAGTGAAGCCCATAGTAAGCAGGAGCATATGATAATTGAATGAAGTTGTATACTTCTCAAAAGAGCCATACATATGGTAAGTAAAATACACAACATGTGTAACTATAATAAGCACAGACATAAAGAACATGCACTTAACTTTAAAGCCTCTTTAGGATTAAGAGCATTAGGAGCATGAACACATGCTAAAAATTGTGTCAATCAAGGTCGGCTGGATACCAAGAGAAATAGCTACAAGTGGACTAATAGCATGGATATGACTATCCACGATATGATGGTGATGTTGGAAGCTATGTTGATTTTGCTTTGCGGGGAGTGTATTAGTGTATCCTTATCATGAATGAATGTATAGAAGATACTTTTACTTCTTGAGTGATCTATTTTCTTCCACAAATTTTACAATATCCTACTACAGTTCACACACACTTCAAATAAAATCATATTGTTCTCAAAATCCATGAGAGATACAAGTCGACAACTCCCAAAAGTTTAAGGGCGTCGGACTCAATCTGAAATTGTGTCCACAAGTGATTACAATACCCCTCCATATTTGGCACTTTGTAATGAGTGAGTGTTAGAATACGGAAGTTTAAAAATTATAGTGTTATTCTCAAAATAAATATTTGTAATGGAAAGAGTGT